>PVKZ01000573.1:0-336222 GCA_004027375.1 Macroglossus sobrinus | reverse complement strand
AGAAAGAAAGAGAAAGAAAGTTGTCAAGGAGCAGACTTCCAGATTTGCTTTGAGACTGCACAGCAACCCCCAGTTTGTCAAGTTGTTTGTATATAGTAGCTGTTATTAACTTCATCAAAGTCTATGATTCTCCTAAATGTGTGCCATGTCTCCAATGCAAATTTAGCCATGCCACAGACCTAGGAGGTGAAACAATATGCCATCTTCAGCCCGTCCCATATTTGAAGCATCACAGTGAGTCCTCAGATGGTGAGACTAAGGCAGGGAATCCTCAGCTTGCAGAGATAGTACGGCCATGTGTTTTCACAGTTAATCAGTGCTTTCTTCTAAATTAGCACCATATGTACAGCTGAAATGGCAAGCAAAGAGAGGTTCACACTCATTTCCCTTCCTCCAAAGAGATTTCTAGTAAATGGGGTCATGCAATGTGAAGGTCAAAATGGACCTGAAGTTTTTTGAGAACGAGCATCCTCTGATATTTACCATCTACTGTTCCATTTTTTTGCTAAGTGATCATCCTGTTTGTACTTGAACACTCTGGTTTCCAGGACAGCTCAGGGCAGGTTCTTTACACTGTGCCAATATCTGTCCTTTCTCAGACCCAATGCTGTGAAGTTAATTTGTATTCTTCCTGGGAAGCTATGCAGTATGCCCCTAATCCCCGCTACAATGAAACCCAACACTTGCTATATATTTGTGTTAATTCACATTGAGGTTTTCATCAACTAAAACTTGTAGGGCTTTGGGTTTTTGTTTATTAGTATTACGACATATCCCTGTGTCCTCGCTAGTATGGTTGATTTAATGAACAGTTGTGAGACTTTACATTTATCTCTATTAAACTTTCATTAGATGCACATCTGTTAACTAGATACCTCTGGATCCTGATGCTATCCATTTTCTTGCTATTCCTCTCACTTTCACTTCACCTGTAATTATTTAGGAAAGCATTTGTCAACAGGGTCTCAAAATTCAATACCTATAGAGACCAACAAGGTAACATGAATGGATCAACGGGGCTGAGTGTAAGCATACACTTGGAGTGCGTAATGTGGACTCCTTGAGCAGGGGAGCAGAAGCCACTTGGCGTGAGGGCAGCTGCTACTTACTTCAGCTGACTATTGCTCTGCAGGAATACAAATCCTCTATTGCCAGATCTCCAACTGCTATAAGAGAGTCTAGAATTCTGGATATATATTTTTAAATCACTGGATTTTCAAACACTGACTCTCTGTTTTAACAGCACATGGGTCAAGATGTCTGACAAAAATGTTGGAGCCTGTGACATACACTAGAAACCAACTTACAAGGCTTTCTGACTTCATTCTCTCATTGTCTCTGGATGTGGTCCTTCAACCAACTACCAACCACCTCCTTGGGTTAACGTCCAGCCTCCCACCTGCCATCCTGCCCAGGTACTAGAAACTGCTCTGTAGAGGAAGTGCCTCATCTCACAAAAGAGTATTTACAGTGAAAGAGGCCAAGCTTAAGCTCTGGAGTCAGATAGTGCTGGGCTCTCATCTTGACCCTGCCACTTCCTGGCTGTGTGAATTTGGGTAAATCCCTTCACTTCTCTGTGCTTTAGTGTCCTCATTCATAAAATAGGGATAATAATAATATCTACTTCACAGAATTGATGCAAGTATTTTACAAAGTAATTCATATAGAGTGCTTAGCTCAGGGTCCAGCATATAGGAATTACTCAATAAATTTTACCACTACTTATTATTTTTATGGTTATTATTATTGTGAATCACATTATTACCTCTGATATCTACTGTAGATGGTGACTGGACAATGAGACGAGCCCAGAGAGCACAGAAGGAATGAACCTGGAAACACCCGATCTTCTTCCCTCACTTGTGGCTTCTTCAGCCTGGCAACCTTGACAGATCACTAAAGCTACTCAGGAAAATATCCTGAATGGTGAGAATGGAAATCTCAATTTTGCCTTCATATGACACATACCAAATCATGCAGCTCCTCTCAAAGTCTTTAAGTGAGTATTCCTGTTTCTCACAGAATGGACTTCAAACTCCTTTGCCTGTCATTCGAGGTCCTCTCCCACAAGTCCTCTGCTCACTTCTTGAGGTCTTCCTCAAGAGACCCTCCCCAGGAGCTCCCACCTTAGGGAATCCATACCTACACTTACTGTTCCCTGGATCCTTCCTGGGCCCTTCCATACCCATCCTGTGGGCTCTTCTCCCAGGTGAGGTGGCCTCACCTTGCCCTTCACTGACTAAATCACACTCATCCTTCAAAGCCTTGTGAAATTCAAGGCAACTATGAGAAGTTCTTCTTTTGAAATTCTTTAACATTTTCTGTTTCTACAACTTATTTAGCTTCTAGCGTATTCTGCTTTTTATTGTTGCTTGACTTTATTGTAAGCTACAGAATAGGGTCTGGGTCATGGTCTTTTTGTGACTCTCTCTTCAACACACACACACACACACACACACACACACACACACACACACACATACGCCACATAGCACAAGGCTGAGAACACTGAGAATGCTCAACAAAGAAACATTTTTGGCCTGACTGAATGGCCTGAAGGACTGTTCCTTTCAACAATTATGACCCAATAAATTATACCAGCATTGCCTCCTGGAGGGAAAGGCTATGCCAAGGCTCCCGCAGATGGGCAAACTGCTCTGTCTGCCAAGACCCAGAGGCGGGACAGCCTTGGCCCTCCTGGGCTGTCCACCTGAGTCTGGGTTCCACAATGTAGCCTGCAGTTTTACGGCCTGAGTCACCAGGACCAACACAGCAGCAGGAGTGCTTTGTCCACTCGGTGCCAGCTAACTGGCTGTGGCAGCTCACCCAGCTTGGGGAGGGTGTGCCTGTGCCCCAAGCTGTGAGGCCAGTGGGGGTTATGTGCAAAAGGAGCTTTCATCTGAACCCTCGAAAGGAAAAAAGAAATGGGAGAAGTTCATAACAAGAGGATCCTGGGCCGGATGCTGCAGGGGGATGTGCACTGGGATGGAGGTTGGGGTCAGGGTACATGGAATGACCTTGAAGGTCAACTGAACTGGACAAAGCTGAGAACGATGGCCTGGACTCAGGTTTTGTATCCATGGTTGTAAGAGTTGTATGGTCCTAAGAAGGTGAACGAGTACAGAAATCCACCAAATGTAAACCTTCAGAGCTGAGGTTGTATTTCTTAAGAGCCAAAGAAATGCAGTATTCAAACAAATGGTATATAAAGGTTGAAGACTTCTGTGAGTAGAGGTTAGAAGGGTCTCTGGCTATGTGAGCATTCCCTTTTTGGGTTATGAAGTCATTAGTGTGGCAGCTATAAATAGAGTTCATGGCAGTGGTGTGCTAGTTAAGGTTTAACAACCTGTTCAAAAAAACCCGAATTGTAGCATTTGCAGATTTCCATGGCCAATTTCAAACTACTAATATGAGGCACAGAAGGTTGGATTGGAGAGAGAATGCACAGCTGGGTCTTGTGAGCCTGTGTGAGTGGCTGGCTTCAGCACACACTAATTCCTGCATCCTGTCAAGGTCACCAATAAGAATCCCATCGGCAGCTCACTTCTCTAGCAGTTTTGCAGCCTTAAATAAGTCAATGAGGCAACCTTAAAAATTATGAGAAGATAATTCCAAAAACTGTGTGAGGTATTATAATAATTCCCTTAATGAATAAGTATATTTTAAATCTTGTATGATTTAGAATTAAATATGGAAATGTTTAAAAGAAGAAAATTCATAGCACTAATATTTTTGAGTTAAGATATTTGTACATATTCAGTTTTTATGTGCTTATAATGCTTAAAGGAATTTGGCCTGTTAGGATAACAGCTCAGCCTTGTGGCTTAAGTTTTAAACTCACAGTCCAAAAGCCATTAGATGAGGCAAAGTAGACTCAGTCAATGCACATTATTTGTGGATCCCATATTTGCAAATTTGCCTACTAGATAAAATTTATTTGTAACCCCATAACACTTGCAATGCTTTTGCAGTCATTCATGAACATGCACAGAACAGCAAAAAATTTGAGTCACCCCAAGCGCACCTTCCCAGCTGAGGCTTCCTTCTTGTTTTAGCTCTCATATCGTAAACAGGTAAACCTTTCTTGGCCTTTATAGTGCCATGTTTTTTACATTTTTTGTCCTTTTTTTCTGATTTTGCTGTGTAAAATAGCCCCCAAGTGTAGTCCTGAAGCATTGTATACTGTTTCTAAGTACAAGAAGGCTGTGATGTGCCTTGTAGAGAAAATAAGTGTGTCAGATGATCATTCAGGCCTGGATTACAGTGCTGTGAGTTCAATGTTAATGAACCAACAATATCAATTTAAAAGGTGCTTTAAACAGAAATACACATAAAATGAGGTATTTTTTAACAGTTGGCAAAAATGTTATGATCAGAGGCTCTCAGGAACATAATCCTATATTTCCTTTAGGATCAATGATTCAGTATTCACTAATGCAACAACTTTGTAGAACACAACTACCTTGAATGAGAATCGATTGTATCTTCAGAAAGAGGGAGGAGCTGTGGTGGCCCAGGGCAGAGTGTCAGACCCCAAGCAGGATGAGGTGAGGACCTATGCAGGGGGTGCTCAGGGTGGATGGTCAGGGTGCAAGCAGGGAAAAGAGGGTGTCAACCTAGGTGAGAGGGTAACAATACGTAGGTATCGATCAAATAAATAAACACATTAGAGTAACAGAAACCAGGTTTCTCTCTGTTTATATCTACTGAAAGGACTCAGTGGCAATGAGCACACCTAAAGCCCAGGCCTTGGCTTCCAAATACAATTTTCCATGGCTCATTGGAGAAACGGATGATTCGAGCACTAGGACAGCGAAGGTGCAATATAAACCTGAAACATCTATTGTGCCAGAAAGCAAAGGGATGTTCAAAAAATTGTTGGAGTATGTCAAAAGGGACAGTCCAGCTTGGTTAGAGATAATATGAAAATCAAAATGAAGAATGATAGTAATGGACTATACCCCATTGAATAAAATAGAAAACATACAGACATAAATAAGTAAATGGATACATTGAATGTTTATTAGAGCTTTTCCAAAAATGGGATACTTAACATGGCTTCAAAATACTGATTAGTTGCAAAGGGACTAAAAAGTTAAGTTTACAGTGAAGATTGGGAGACACCACCTTAATCAAGTGGTCAAAGTGAACATGATCAGTAACGAGAAAAACTAAAATCATACACCCATTGATAGAATGCAATATGAACACAACATTTCTTCCATGATATTTCTGCCCAAGATATATAGCCTAAACCTAATCATGAGGATTAGACATACCCAAACTGGAGAATATTGTGCAAAATAACTGGCCTGCAACCTTTAAATATATCAAGGATGTGAAAGTCAAAAAAAAAGGCTGAGGAATTGTTCCAGACTAAAGAAGAATAGAGAGACATGACAAATAAATGAACACATGATTCCAACTTGATCCTTTTGCTACAGGAGACATCATTAGAACTATAGACAAAACTTGAATGGAGTCTGAAAAGTTAACGGTACTAACATATCAGTGTTAATCTCCTGACTTTAATGCCTGGGTCATGGTTATATAGGAGAATGGCCTTGTTTGTAGGAAAACACACACTAAAATATTCAGAAGTGATGGGGCATCAGATGAAATGGTTTGGAGAGAAGTTCTTTGTGCTATACTTATGACTTTTCTATAGGTTTGTGTTTGTGTCAAAATGTGTAATTAAGTAATTGATTTAGATTTATGATTTTGAAGTAGAAATCTTGCCAAGTTTATACATCAGTAGGAAAAATAGTTAGAGAAACCATAAGTATATGTTAAATTTATTAGATTTATAAAAATTATTTAGGTACTTGAGTTTGTCAGTTAGACAATTGAAAGCTTTTAAAAGGAAATAGAATATATTACATTTATAAATGCCATTTTAAATGGTTGAGTTATTTAACTGAATCTGTAAATTGAACCAAATTATTGTTTTAAAGTCTTAAAAATAATTGCTAAAATTTTATAGACTTAGAGTAGGGCCTTCAACTGAACTTAAAAGTCTAATGAATATTAACTTTTAAAACCAAAGTAGATACAGACAATTTTATCTGGATAATATAGATTCAATAATTAACTAGTATTGTTTCAGAACTGATTTTGTGCCTAAAGCTGCTAGGTTAAAGAAAAAATATAAAACACAATTCCTGACCTGCTGAGATCATAACTAATCAGTGACATGAGATCAACACACAGGAGACAACAACAAATAAAACAAGATGCCAAGAGTCAGAAACTGAGATTATGTGGCATGTCCTTGTTTATAGTCCTAGGAGGCAGAACTCCAATAAATGCAGACAATTATAATATTTAGTTTTAACATTCAGAATAGGATAGCCTATACTGTAAGAAAAAACAAAGCTCGAACTCTCAGAGGCTTAACACCTAAAAGTTTGTGTCTTGCTTGTGCAAAGTTAAGTGCAGGCCAGGGTAGCTGTCTGCTATGTTGTGACTTAGGGATTCAAGCCATCTTTCATTTTACAGCTCTACCATTTCCAATCATTGCTTCCAAGTTTGCTGCAACAGGGAAAAGAAAAGATGAGAGAACTCATACTTCTCTTAAGTGCCTCAGCCAGGAAGTGCCCCAGCCAGTTGCCTAGAAACCTAATCACAAAGGTGCTGGGAAATGTGGCCCTCCTGTGTGCACATAGAGGCGTGGAGAGCCAAATCTGTTTCTTTACCACAAGCTCATGTTTGGGAGGGGTATAGTAATTAGGAGCACAGGCCTTGGAGTCAGGTGGACCTGGTTTAAACCTAGATCCACATAATTAAAGTAATAAATTGGTACAGCCACTGTGGAGAACAGTGTGGAGGTTCCCCCCCAAAAATAAGAACAGAATTATCCTATGACCCAGCAATTCCTCTTCTGGGTGTCTACTCACAAAATTTGAAATCATTTATCCATAAACATATATGCACCGCGATGTTCACTACAGCACTATTCACGATGGCCAAGACATGGAAACAACCAAAGTGTCCTTCAATAGATGATTGGTTAAAGAAGATGTGGTACATATATACAACGGAATATCATTCAGCCATAAGAAAAGATGAAATATTGCCATTTGCGACAACATGGATAAATCTTGAGATTATCATGCTAAGTGAAATAAGTCAGGCAGAAAAAGTTGAGAACAATGTGATTTCACTCATATGTGAGATATAAAACTAAAAGCAACAAACAAACAAGACAAATAAACAAAAACTCATACACACAGATAACAGTTTAGCAGTTAGCAGAGGGAAAGGGAGAGGAGAGGTAGAAAAGGGTAAAGGAGGTAAATTGACTTTGGGTGGTGAACACACAATGTAGTATATAGATGTATTATAAATCGTTATTTTGAAACCTATATAATTTTCCTAACTAATGTCACCTCAATAAATTTAATAACAAAAAAGTAACTGTGTGTGTGACTTTGAGCAAATAACTTCTCTGTGCTTCTCTGTAAAATAGACTAATAATAATCACTTCAGATGGTTGTTATAAGAGTTAAAAGGAGATGATATTTCTTAAGGGCTCAAAAAATAGTGGTTGTTGTTGTTATCATTATTATTACCAAACCGTCCATGAATTGAACTGATTCTGTAAAAAACAGTGAGTTTCTCTTACTTGGAGGTATCCAAAGTGAGATAGGGCAGCAATTGATCCAGGATCCTGTGGAAAAGATTCAAGCCTCAGAGAGGGAGTCAGGCTAGACCTGTAAGGACCTCTTATGGAGAGTCAGTTCTATTCTAAGTGCACTAGAATATGAAGGAAATTGGTGTAGAATGGAGGGGGGGAGACTTGAAAGATGAAAAGATTTGGCCATGGCCACCATTAGCACTTGCCTTCAGAGTGACCCTTGGTCAAGTGGTCACAAAGGAAAACATGGAGTCAGAAGACTTAGCCAAAGAAGCTCTCTTCTGACCTTTTCTAACATAACACTTGCTTCTTCATTAAGAGTCTGTGTGCTGTCACTTCCATAAACAGTGCTGGGATTAATTACTGGATAACCACGTGGTAAAAAAACGAGGACCCCTTCCTCACATGTACCATATGCAAAAATTAACTCAAAATAAATCAAGGACCTAAATGTAAGGGCCAAAACTATAAAATTGTTTGAAGAAAACGTAGGTTTTAACCTTCATGGCTTTGGATCAGGCAATAATTTCTTAGATATAATAGTAAAGACACAAGCAACAAAAAGAAAATTGACAAATTAGACTTCTTCAAAATTAAAAACTTTTGTGCTTCAAATGACACAATCAAAAAAGTGAAAAGACAACCCATGGAATGGGAGAAAATGTTTCAGTTATATATTTGATAAGGGTCTGGCATCCAAAATATATATATTAAAAAAACCCTCTTACAACTAAATAACAAAAAGGAAAACAACTCAGTTTAAAAATGGGTAAAGTATCATAATAGACTTTTCTTCCAAAGAAGACATACAAATGGCCAATAAGCACATGAAAAGATGCTCAACACCATTAGCCATCAGCGAACTGCAAAGCAAAACCACAAGATGCCACTTCACACCAACTAAGATGACCATAATGGAAAAGATGAGAATATGGAGAGATTGGACTCCTCATACACTGGTAGTGGCTATGTAAAGTTGTGCCACCATTTCAGAAAATGGTTTGGCAGTTTTCAAAAAAATTAAACAGTGTTACCATATATCCCCCAACAATTACCCTAAGTACATACCCACGATAAATGAAAACATATGTTCACACAAAAACCTGTACACAAATGTTCATAGCCACATTATTTCTAACAACCCAAAATTTAAAACAATCCAAATGTTCATCAACTGATAAATTAGTAAACAGAATATGGTCTACCCATACAATGGAATATTATTTGGCCATATAAAGAAAGTTTTGATAAAAGCTGCAATATGGATGAATCTTGAAAAATTATGTTAAATGAAAGCCTATCACATAAAGTCATATATCATATGATTCCACTTACATGCAATGCTCAGAACAAGCAAATCTATAGAAACAGAAAGTAAATTAGTGTTTGCTAAGCCTAGAGGTCCTGGGGGGAAATGGGGAGTGACTGCTAATAGCCATGGGTTTCTTTTTGAGGTGACAAATGTTCTAAAATTGATTGTGCTCACTTTTGCACAACTCTGGATATACTAAACATCGTTTATGTATACATTTTAGAGGGTGAGTTGTATGGTGTGTGAATTGTATTTCCATAAAGCTTTTATATTTTTTAAATATTACAAAACACACACCTGATGAAGGAATCAAATCCAAAATATACGAGGAGCTCTTAAAATTGAGCAGTAAGAAAATAAACAACAAAAGTTTCTTTAAAAAATGGGCAAAAGATCTGACCAGACCCTCACCAAAGAAGTTATGCAGGTGACAAACAAGCATATGAAAAGATGCCCCATATAATATGTCATTAGGGAATTGCAAATTAAATAACTACACCCCTATTAGAATGACCGAAATCCAAAGAATGGACAATACCAAAGGCTATCAAGGATGTGGAGCAACAAGAACTCTCATTTCTTGCCGGTGGCAATGCAAAACGGTGCAGCCACTTTGGAATATAGTTTGGCAGTTTCTTATAAAGCTAAACATAGTGTCACCGTACAATCCACACGGCACTCTGAGGTATTTACCCAAGTGACTTGAAAACTTACATCCATACCAAAACCTGCACATGAATGTTAATCACAGCTTTATTCATGACTGCTAAAAACTGGAAGCCACCAAGGTGTTCTTCAAAAAATGAATGAATAAACAATCATGGTGATCCATACAATGGAATATCATTCAATAATAAAAAGAAATGGTCTATCAAGCCACCAAAAAGCATGAAGGAACCCTAAATGCATAGAGCTTAGTAAAAGAAGTCAGTTGGAGAAGGCTATGTACTATATGATTCCAAATATATAACAATCAGGAAAAGGCAAAACTATAGAAAGAGTAAAAGAACCAGGGGTTGCCAGGAGTTCAGGGCTGGTGGGAAGAGAAGGAGATGAATAGGTGGAGTACAAAAGATTTTTAAGGCAGTGAAACTATTCTGTATGATACTGTGATGGTAGATACATGACATTGTACAAAAAAATCATAGAAAATATACAACTCAAATAGTAAACCCTGATATAAACTCTGGACATCAGTTCAAAATAATGTATAAATACTGGTTTATCAGTTCTAACAAATATACTACATTAATGCAAGATATTAATAATAAGGGAAACTGTGTGTTGGGAGGACATATAAGGGAAATCTTCCTACTATTTGCTCCAGTTGGTGTAAACCTAAAACTGTTCTAAAGAATAGTCTATTGGTTTAACAAATGAAGCAAAAGAATATGGCAAACAGAAGGCAGATAAAAAGTACACAAGACAGTAACACAGTTAAGCCAAAAAAAATTGTGAACAAATGGTACTCTTTAAATAAAAATAAGTTTTAAAAATATTTTTTAAAAGTCAGTGTGATTGCCAACTATGATGTTTCCTCCCTTGCAAAGGACAAACAATGTAGTGGCACTGAGTCTCTCTTACTACTTCAATGTCCAGAACAAACCAATGCCATGGGCATCAGACGCTCTCCTCTCAGCTACAGAGAGCCGGGGAGACCTCTGCTCTGAAATTTTAATTAGGGCAAAGAAACATGCCTTCTGCTTTCATCCCAAATTTAATAGTCACTAAAAATTATTCTGTCTCACCGTAGTTTGTGTTCTTTTATGGAATGTGTTCATTTAGAAGATGAGCACTTAGAGAAGCAGACGTCACAGGCTCACACAAAAACTAACTCCATTTTCTTGCTCTGCCAAGGCCACGGAAGAGATGCTGTTCCTGATAGGCAGTAATAAACCAGAACATGCTTGGCCACTTAGGTCCAAACTGAGAGAAGAGTAAGAACTACACACACCACCAGGGAACTCAAGACTATGGGGCAATGTCTCTCCACACTGCAGTACTTGAACTCACTCAGGAAGCCTATCAAATCACAAATAACTGGCCCCACCCTATTCATTCATTTCACAAATGAATTTTAAATTTTAAATTTAAAGGGCAGGGTAGGCCTCACTGGGAGGACTAAATCTGAGCAGAGACTGATGATGGTGGAGTTAGCTGGCCATCTTCAGGCAGTGGGAGCAGCATTCGAGGCTGAGGGAATGAGGCCTGGTCCATATCATAGGAGCTGGTCTTGGCTGGAATCCAGGTGTCCATCCTCTGCCACTCACAGATGGTCCTACCTGCTTTCCTTTTCTCTATCCTGGGGTTTTTGGAGGTGGGTGTAGCTTCTACAGGACCTTCTAGCTTGAAAGTCTGATGGCAGGTTGGAACAGGGACACCAGGGAAAACACCACTTCTGAACTGTCAAAGTGAATGACAGTGGAAACGAAGGCGCTTCAGGTGGCCTGGGGTTGGCGAGAGTCAGAACAGGTCAGCAGAGTGAGTGTGTGCTGCAATGGCAGAAGCAGCTGCAGCTTACGGCAAACTTGATGGTAAGTGTAGTACCAGCCTAACTCACACTAAGTGTACAACATAACTCTGATTTCACACAGGTTAGGTTTGTATAAAATATGCGATATCAACGTGTATATATTTTCAACCCGCTTTAGAGAATTTTATCTACAAAGTTTATAAAAATGGATATGTTAGTTATTTACTTATAGGAACAGACTGTGTGCTTGAAATACAAAAGGTGTCAAATATGACTTCACATCACACTAGTAGGATGCTAGTCAGGATAAGATACTGTGCAAACAACCCAAACCTTAGTGGTTTATAACTGTTAACAAAACATAGCTCTCACTCGAGCTATGTGTCCATCATGAGCAGCTGGGGCCACCATGCCATGTTTCCTCATTCTAGGGCCTAGGCTGCAGAAGCAGCTGTCATCCAAACATTGCCAGTCACTATGGCTAAGGGAAAGAGCTCTCAGAATGACCACACACTCACAATTAAATGCTTCAGAACAAGCAGAGTACTCAGGACTCATGAGCTAGAACGAGTTACAGGGCTCCACCCGACCACAAGGGGGCCAAGAATGCTATTCTACCATGTCCCAGGAAGGCAGAGAACCGGAAGTGTTTGATTAATAGTAGGAATGACCATTCTAAACTATCAAAGCTGACTGGTATTTAGACAACTGGCTACGAGCGAACCTAGCCAATCACAGCTCGGCCCACAGCACCCCATGTGGTCATTGTGCCACCTCTGAGAGGTAAGCTACTAGCCAGGGCATTAAAGTAGCACCATAGAAACAATTAACTATGAGTAGAGACAGATGGTAGAATAGTCTGGTGGTACTCATGACAGAAGAACATCTCTAAGCAGGAGAGAACAGAACAAGAACAATCTTTTATCACGTTATGTCAAAAGACAAAAGCAAGTGGCAGCCTGCCTCCCCCCAGCTCCAGACTAAGACCTCTGGAGGATGGCCTCTATCACCTGACTGTCTCAGGAGAGGAGACTCAGAAGAAAACCCCCCTGTTCTGTTCTTAATGTGCCAAATTTTGAGGAAACAGCAGAATGTCCGTGGAAGGCTAGATGCATCAGGTGTTTAGCAATGCACCTCAGTAAAAAACACATGGCTTAGAGACACACATTGAGAAGTCAGCTGCATATAGATAGGAACCAAGCCAGGAGGAACAAGGAAAAGGTCAAGGACCAAAATGTGCCAATGCTGTTAAATGCTGAAAAAAGAGACCAGGATATCAGAGGATGAGGAAAGTGATCATCTTAAAAGCCGAGAGAGAAGACTGCCTCCAGGAGGAAGTTTTGGAGGGGAAGAGAGCCGTGTGGAATTACTCTCAATAGTTCAAGTGGGTACATCCAGGCAGAGGGAAAATGTGAGTAAATGGCAAGTGGCTCAGCTTTGGTATCACAGGCCTGGAAAGCTTCTTCTGACTTCTCTAAACGGCATTGGCTTTTCCCCCGCCCACTGTTGTGGCATGCCCTTCCCTCTTCTCTATCCCTCCCCTGGGATCATGGACTTCTTGGCACCCGGAACAGTGTTATGTTTACTGTGACCTCCCCAGTGCCTAGTGTGCCTGACACTTGCAAGGCACATGATAAATATTTGTTCGACAAATGAAGAGTTGAATGAATAGAAAGACAAGGTATATCCAGAAACTAATGAAGACTGAAGCAAAGTGTTCAGATAGGAATAATAGAGAAAATAATGAAACAAAGCTAGATGCAATATGATTTAACTCAAGAAATAATGTTCTCAACCTTTCTGGGGAGGGTTTGGGGAGGATGTCAGATGTCCTATTTTCAAGATGCACACACAGCCCAGTGGGTAGAGACCACAGGCCACATGTAATTGTACTATTACAGAGTGAGGAAAGCTCTAGAAGAATTGCACAAAGTGCTATGGATGTTTAAGTAGGAAGAAATGAAAGAGCAACCTGGATGAGATGGCATTTGATATGGGTTCTTGGACATAAAGATTGGCTTTCCAGGTAGTAGATGAAACAGAATAACAAAAGACACCAGCCCAGGAAACTGCAGACTCCCCAACATATGAGATGTTGGCATCCAGAGTTGGGAGAAGCAGGAATCACTGAGGCATTGACCGACAGAGTATGAATTCTTCTTCAATGGAATTATTCTGTGTGAACTTGAAAATGTTAGCACCTGGGAAATGACTCAGACCCAAAGCCGAGTCTCTGCTGTCCTTTGTGTGGTCACTGAACTGCTGTTGCAGAGAAACAAAAATGCTTGAAAAGACAAAAGCAGACAGAAGGTGTCCAGAGGCATGTCCTTCCTCTTCACACCCATCTGAGAAGAAAACCACCCAATCACTGACTTCACCAGATCCCTAAAAGAAACATTTCTTTTGGCTAAATTCTCCTGGCTAATATTCTTTCAGAAAGTTTGAATGGAATTTTAGTGATTATTAGTAATTTATTTGCCACAGGCATTTATCACTTTGGGACACTGGCAAAGTAATCAGCCACTCAGATTGACCAGCAGACCTCTCACAAGGGCCCCTAAAATTCTTCTGACCAAATTTTGCAGGAAGAGAGGGCAAAAGATGCTGACATTTGTGGCTACTTTATGCCACACTAAACTGTGGTGACTGAAGCCAGTGAGATGGGGCAGAACCTTTGGAGACTTCACCTGCAGGTGGAGGACACACCTGCCAGCAGTGTTTGGCTCTTCCCTAACAGAGCACAGGACAACAGGTGCCCAGCTCTGTCACCTGGCAGTTCTGCCCCTCAGTATCCAAGAAGGGCCTTCCAGTTTTCAGCATTACTTATCTATGTGAACAAAGGCAAAACCCCCAGTTTCTCCTTGTAAAACAGCCTTCTATAACTGTGGGAAGTGGCAGAATCAAAAAGTGTCTGTACCCTCTCCAAAAACAGACCAAAATTCCTCCTTGATCTAAATAAAGTGACTTAACAAGTTTTCACTTAATTTAGAGAGAGGATTTGCATCCATTTTGACAATCTACTGGCCAAAATGGGGCTTTATGGAACTAAAACAGAGTTATGAAATCTCTTAGCAAACTTGTTTATAATTGAAATTACAAATCAGCAGCTGTGATATAATTATAAAGGATATTTTATAAGAAAAAAGATTTCTCCTAGCATGTTTAGAGATATTTTATGTTTTATAAGATAAAACACAAATCCCGGACTAATTGAAAACAGTGACGTTGTGTGTAATTATGACATGTTTCTTTTTTCTTGGTGGGTCTAAGATTCCAAGTGGGCCTTAATCTTGATCTTTTTGGATAATAGCTTAACAAATCATAAAAATCTAATGCCTTGTGCTCAGAGACAGGTGGAGGCCTGACCCAGAGGTGGGCACCAAAGGGATGGAATCAGAATGATCAAGGGCCAAGCTCCAAAGGCAACAGAGTACACACCTGATGGCTCTACTGGATCATCCTGAGTTGATCCTAAATAAATTCAAATTAAGTAAAACCAAAGAAATCATTTTCCATAGGACACAGCATCTCAGCCTTGGTAAGAGAAGACAGGTAAAAATCAGAAATTCCCATATGCCAAGTATCTGACCAGTGAATTGGATGAGAAAAGTGCTGAATGAGAAGTGATGTTTCCCAAAGTATGGTACCCAAGATGACTTTAGGGGACACCCAAAGGAATCTTTTTTTAATTTGGAACTATATATGTGTGTGTGTGTATGTGTGTGTGTTAATGAATAAAGAGAAGTGATACTGACTTTTCTACTTATGATATTTATATAAAATTTCCCTTTTGACCACATTTCAACAAAACAGCAAGTTCATGTAAATAAAACTTTTAATAAATAATAGCTAATAAATAGTAGTTAATGAGAAAACAATGATTCTGATATTCCATCGTGAAGTCTGGGAAACACTGAGCAGAGACAGCTGCCTGGTCCTACTGAACACTTCTTTCTGTCGCAGAGTGGGACATTCATTCAATCATTCATTTCACTTTTAGCGAGTGTTTATTGGGTCTCTGTCTCATGCCAGGCATTGTCCAAGGCCTTGGCAGCTGATGGTGAACAAGATATGCTCCTTTTCCTGAGGAGCTACACATTAGCAGCGGATAGACAATTAAAGAGACGGGGACCTTCTGACATGGTCAGTGAGTAAATCTTAAAAATTCCCATCACAAGAAAAAAAAATCTATAATTACATATGGTAATGGGTGTTACCTAGACTTATTGTGATAATTTTGCTATATATGTAAATATCAAATCAGGTTGTATACCTGAATGAAACTAATATATTTTAATTTTTAAAAAGAATTTCAGCTTAAAAAAAAGAGCAAACTAATGTATAAGCAAGCAGAAGGAAATAAATAATAAAAATTAGAAGTGCAACCATGATACATCAAAAACTACAAAATATTGTTGACTTAATAATAAAAAGATAAATAACCTAATTAAAAATGAGCATAAAATCTGAAGACATTTCTCCAAAGAAGATATACAAATAGCCAATAAGCACATGAAAATATTGTTAGCCATCATGCACATGTGAATCAAAACCACAGTGAGATACCACCTTACACCCACTAGGATGGCTATAACAAAAAAGACAGATAATAAATGTTAGCAAGAATGTGGAGAAACTGAAACTCTTGTACAATGCTGATGGGAATGTAAATGACACAGCCACTTTAGAAAATAGTAACCATAATGACATAGCCACTCATAGGCAGTTATCAAGAGAGCATACATTCACATAAAAAATTTGCACATGACTTTATAACAGTATTCTTCATCATAACCAAAAGACAGTTTATATATTTAGTGCAAAAACAGTGTTCTTTACATGTAAGAACTCATAAATGCAGGTAACAGGTCTGATTTTGCTGATTATTATATGTCTTTCATGAAGCCAAGGGTTCAACATAGGGACAGCAGTCAATAAATAGTTGTTGAATTAATGAATGAATAAGACGCAAATAATGGAAAACCCAAATAATATAACTAGCACTTTCTCTCCCTTGAGAAACTAAATCCTATTTGGAAAGTTGGTTGGTGGAATAGAAACAAAGGAAGCTAGTTATGTAAAATCAGATATTCTATTGAAAAATTTTAGATTGACATATAACATATATACAGGATTCTCTTTGACAGAGTGTAAACTAAAGTTGGAACAAAACAGAGATTAGCATAGTTCCTGCTAAAGTCATGGAACACATGTACATGTAAATGTAAAACTCAGAACAGTATAGCTCAATGAATTGTCACAAAGTGAACATAGCCTTATAGCTACCCATAGTCAAGAAATCCAACAATCCTGTTCCAAGAAGCCCCCACCGTGACCCCTCCCAATGACTACCTTCTCCTTCCCCTGCAAACTAAACACTTCCATGTCTTCTAACACACAGATTTGTTTTGCTGGTTTTTAACTGTGAGTAGATGAAATTATACATTAAGTATCTTTTTGGTGTCTGGCTTTTTTGGATCAACATTTATCTGTGAAGTTGCATGTAGTTGAAATTTATTTATTTTCATTGCTATATACTACTCTAACATGAATACACTGTAGTTTATGTGTCTGTTTGTCTCTCAATGGTTGTTTCCAGTTTGGCACTATTATTAATAATGCTGCTATGAATATTCTTGTACATGGCTTTTGAGGTCTTGAATGTGTGTTTATTAGTTCTATCTCTGGGAGTGGACTTGCTGCATCATAGGAACGATCTGTTCAGCTTTAATAATGCTGACAGATGTATGACATCTCCAATCACTTTGCATCCTCCCCAAGCACTTAGTAGCCTTTAGCAGCTCAATATTTAGTAACTGATGTCTCCCTTTTAGGATAAGATGGTCTTAGCTAAAGGAATTGCAATGATTTCCCGGTGAAACAAACTCCTCTCCAGCATTTATTCATGGCCAACCTTACCTTTTTGGCCCCATTTATTTATTTCTTCTAAAGTTATGAAATATTTCAAAGCTACAAGAAGAAAACAACAGAAGTGATACCACATCTCACCTCTTAGCTTTGGCAGGTCTCAGGATTTTGTCATATTTGTTTCAGATAAATTTTTTAAAACAAAACATTAAAAATCAATTGTAATTCATCCCTCTTACCTCAAAACCAAAGATAATTACTATCTTAAATTTATTATTTCCTTAAGTTTTATACTGTTACTACATACGTATATATTTATAAACAATATATAGTACTGTTCCATGTCATAAAACTTTATATAAATAATATCATGCCATAAATATTCTTCTGCATTACTATTTCATTGGTTAATGTGATTTTGAGATTTAGACATGTTCATTTTTTCTTGGTGTTTGGGATACATCTGTAAACAAAGCTGACAAAATCTCTGCTGCCTTCGTGAGACTTATACTCTAGCAGGGAAAGATGGAAAGTGTGGATTATATCATGTTTGAAAGGCAATCATGCTAGAAAGGAAAAGAAGAGCATCAAGGAGAGAGATATTTGTGGTCATGAATTGTTAATTAAATGGTTGTGGAGGGCCTTGTATTGAAGGTGACAACTGACCTAAGACTTGATGGAAATGTAGGAGGGAAACATGCAGAGCATTTCAGGTAGTGTCGGAAAAATAATATGTGGGGTAGGGGATGCCAACCATGGAGGAACTTGTAGACCATTGTGAGGATTTTATTTTCACCAGAAGAAAATGGGGAGCCATTGAAGAATTTGGAGCAGAGGAGTGATGGGATCTGACTTACATTTTAAAATGTTGATTCATATAATGCTGATTCATTTATTGTAACTTTTGCATGGCGTTCTGTTGTAGGATCATATATTTATTTATTTATTCTCCTATTAGTAGACATTTATATTGTCTCCATTTTTATTCAACACAACGCTGCAGTGGACATTTGTGTATTTGTCTCTTGGAGCATATGTGGGAGAATTTTTCTAGGAGAGGAATTACTGGATTGTGAGGTATATGCCTCTTAAATGTTATTAGCTATTGCCAAATTGCTCTGCAAAGAGCATGTCCCACTTTATACTGGCACCAGTGTATATTGAAGTTTCATTTGCTGCACAGTCTCGCCAGCCGTTGAAATATCTTCTTGTGGTTTTAATTTGCATTTTCCCATTCGTGGTAAGTTGAACACTTTTTCACGTGTTTATTTGTGGTTTAAGCTTTTCTTCTAATTGCTTATTTATGTCCTTTGATCATTATTCTGTAGACATAGTTCTTTTTAAAATTGATTTTTAGAAGTTCTTTATAATATACTTGAAATACTGATCTTTTGTTGTTTATATGCAATCTGTTGTTGATTACACGTAATGCAAATATCTTCTCCCCTTCTGTGGCTTGTCTTCACTTATTTTTTCTATGACATCTTTTGTTGTACAGAAGCTTTTCATTTTTATATAGTTGAATATTTGAATCTTTTTCTTTTAAGGCTTGTGTTTTTGCATCTTGTTTAAGAAATGTTCCTCCATGCCAAGGTCATAACATTTTCTTCTGTTTATTTTTTCTTCATTTTGCTAATACAATCAATCCAGGTGACATATCTTGCCTATATTCTTTAATATTATTTAATTGTTTAATGCTAATTTAATATTCTTTAATTGTTTAATGCTAATTTCATGGTTTAACTCAGTGGGCAGTTGCATTCTTATTTCCAAGTTCCAGAAAGGCTTTACTAAAACATCTAAATTCTAAACAGATCTTTATTTAATGATCTTTGGGTGGGGCTCAGGAAACTGCATTTTGATATGCAACCCAGGTGATTGTGATGGAAGAGGTCACCTTTCAAACTATTAGGTAGGACTTAACTACCCTTCCAGGTGGCTGGCAACTTGGGAATGGACCTACTTTTGCTAGCTGATGATTTAGCCTCACACTGCCTCTAGTTCCTTTTTGGTAAAAGTCCCTCCCTGGCAGAGTTCCTCCACAAATGGTGAGTCCCATGATGAGTCCCATGTGTAAAGGCTTAGCCCGAGCCTGGCACGCTATAGGGTTCAATAAATGGTAGATGTTCATTAACGCAGAAGGTCCCAAGCTCTGGGGAGAGCTGGCTCTCCTTCCCTCCTAAACTCACATCTTCCCATGCTTCCCATCTTGGACAAGTCACTTAAACCTCAGAGCCTCAATCATCATCTATAAACTGGTATTACTAATTCTTGCTTTACAAGGTTGTTGTAAAAATTAGAAACAGCATGTAAAATGCCCAGGACAGAGCCCAGTACGCGGTGCTGTTATAGTGTCTGTGTAAGCTGAGCAGTTGTGTTTTTAATTCTGGGAAAGCTGAGACCATAAGCCGTTCTCACTGTGAAGCTCCAGTCCCTGGTTAGTCCTGGGGCATCTTCTGTGTCCCCTTCTAGGGCCTAGAATAATCCTGAACATACAGGCTTTCGTATGTAAAGTTTTGATAATGTTTCTTTCCAGCATAGTAAACAATACTTGCACTTCATTACCTCCTCCAAAGAAGCCACAAAACTGGAAAATCACTTTTTGCCCTTTTATTTAACAGGTACTTATACAGAGCTTACAATATGTCAGGTCCTATTCTAAGTGCTTTATATTATTTAACTAATTTAATCTTTATAGCAACCCTGCAAGGTAGAGACTATTATTATTCCCATTTTATAGATGGGTAAATTGATCTAAGGAACAAAACTTTAGAGAGTGAATTGAACCCTCTGGGTGGCGTTGCATTCAGTATAGTGGAATTAGATACCTGGAAAAAAAGGTGATTCAACTCCTGGTTCTTCCCAAAGCTTTCTGCTTATGATTGCAGTGGTTTCATATAGGTAAAAAATAACTTTTTGAATTGACACTCATATGTCTTTGAGCAATATAAACTATAAATAAATTTTATGTTTTAAAATCCTTCCTACCACATCACACCCATTAGGATGGTTACTATAAAAACTAACAAACAAACAACAGTGCTGGCAAGGATGTGGAGAAATTAGAACCCTTGTGGTGAGCTGTTAGTGAGAGCCACCATGAAAAACAGTATGGTAGTTCCTCAAGAGATTAAAAATAGAATTACCATATGATTCAGCAACTCCACTTCTGAGTATATACCCAAAGATTAGAAAGCAGGGGTTCAAAAAAATATTTGTATGTCCACTTTTATAGCAGCATTATCCCAATAGCCAAAAGGTAGAAGCAACCAAAGACAATACGTTATATAAAGTTGACTCTTGACAACATACCGACCCAACACTCGAAAATCCGTGTATGACTTTTAACTTCAAAAACTTTACTAATAGCCTAGTGATGACTAGAAGACTTACTGATAACAGTCAATTAATACATTGTTTTTATGTTATCTGTATTATATACTGTGTTTCTACAATAAAGTAAGCTAGAGAAAAAAGTTATTAATAAAATTATAAGGAAAATACATTTATTATACCACACGTATTTATTCAAAAGCATTCACATATAAGTGGACCCCTGCAGTTCAAATCTATATTGTTTAAGGATCAACTGAATATACAATGGAATGTTAATTCAGCCTTAAAAAAAGAAAGAAATTCAGACACATGCTACAATATAGATGAACCTCTAAAAACTAATGCTAAGTGAAATAGTCCAGACACAAAAAGACAAATACTGTATGACTTCACTTATATGAGGTACCTTGCATAATCAAATTTATAGAGACAGAAAGTAGAATGGTGGTTGCCAGAGACTGTGGGAAGGGATGGAATAGGAAGTTATTATTTAATAGATACAGAGTTTGGTCTTGAAAGAAATAAATGTAATTAATGCCCCAAAACTATACACTTAAAAATGGTTAGGATGACAAATTTTGTTACACGTATGTTGTTGCCACAATAATAATACTATTTTTAAAGGAGAAAAAAAACACCCGAAATTATTTATGTGATGGTGGAAGAATGAACTATAGACTCCAGGAGACCAGTGACCTGTCTATTCTATTCATTATTGTGTATACTCAAACAATCCTGGGCTTTGTGTAGGTACTGAAAGTTACTGAATGAATAAGTAAATATTAATTTAAAAAATCCTCCTTCTAACTCCTATAGCCAAATAGGGAGCCCTACAAGAAGTGAAAAAAGGTGTTGGGTAGAAGAGAGAAAAAAGAAGCAAGGTAGAGGAGGCCATTATTCAAGCCCCACTTGAGCTAGTCAAGAGCCAGCTGAAAGGCAGCAGAGGCCCGAGGGTTCCCCAGGGCAAACCAGTGGAATGTGGCACCAGAATCTGATCTCTGGTTTGTTAATGGCCACAGCCCCCTCCCAGGACCCAGACTCCTCTGTCACCTCCCCACTCCCCAACTGTTGCCATGACTTTTTCATACGACCCTCATCTCACTTCTAACTGACCTTTTCTTTCTTGCTGCTCAACTGTAGTTGGTCTCCTCGTTTCCATTAACAAATCTGAAAGGCTCTGAAGCTACAAGAAACTTCATTCAGGTAACACTTTGTAAGTGGGGAGACACAGCCTCGGGCAGAAACCAAAAGTGTGCTCCACCAAGACACCAACAAGGTCACCTTTTATAGAGAATTTTCCCACCCATAGTTCTCATTTTGGTCCATTTCTTGTAAATGAAGTTTCCAAATTATACAGTTCTGATTGTTCTAAATCATGCAGTTCTAATTGGTCGGTATATATGCAAATGAGGATATAATTTGTGTAGTTTTGGACAAGGCAGGTCTCAGTCCATTGGTCTAAAGATGAAGCCAGGGCTCTCCTGTAGTGGTTGACCCAGACCACTTAAATGAACAAGGTGTAGTGCGGGAAACAGAAGAATTCAGTCTGAGAGTCTTCCTGGTATACAAAGTGCGTGAGAAGCCCCTGTCAGCAGATGGCCACTAGGCTTTTATTTATAAAACTTGGCCTCTCAGTTGAACGTGAGGAGTCCATCTCAGCAGATAAAATCCTTCTTGGGGTTCACATCAAATAAATCTTTCTTCTCGGAGTCCACACCTCTAATCCTTCTCCCTTCCATCCCAAATTATGCAAAGTAATTTTTCTAAAATACGGTTTTCAGTAATAAGCCTCATTCTCTACCTACTAAAATCTAAACTTAGATGTTTAAAGAACTCCGTAGAACTCTGTCCTTTTGCAACTGATGTACAGGCTGTACTTCCTATTTCCCTACCTGTCTTAGTTTTTTTTTTTTTTTTGTAGGTTTTAAAAAATTATTTAATTATGGAATAATATATATAAAAGTAGAGAATACAAAGAAGCCCTTTGTACCTCTTCCACAGCTTTAGCAGTTCTTGATATTCAGTCAGTCTTGCTGCATCTGGACCCCCATCAACTCCCTAACCCCACACAAACCATTGTTTTTGGCCCCTGGGCATTTTTAATATTTGTGTTTTTTTATTTTCAAATAATTTTTTTAGAAAAATTTCAAACATCCCAAATGTACAGAATAAAGAATGTGAAAGCCTCCCATAATCTCACATTACTTGTTCATAGTTTAGTATAGTTTTCAGATTCTTTTGCTGTGCATACATTAACATAAACTAATTAATATTTTCAAAATATTAATAACCATATTTAATCTTTTAATGCAAATTGATTTTTTTATTTAATAATATATCTTAGACATGTTCTATATTAGATCATGCAGATCTACCTGCTTTTTGTAAGAGCGGGATTGTATTACCCTTTATGCTGTGCCATACTGTATTTAACCAGCCCCTGTTGGTGGACAGTTGAGCAATCAGTTTCCATTTTTCATTGTTACAAAAAGGTTATGGTGAACATGCTTTTACATGTTTCTTTCTGTTCTTCTACAAGTATTTCTATAAGAGTCCCAGAGGGGAATTGTTGGGTCCACAGGTAAAGGCATCTTAAGTTTAAACAGATGCTGTTTAATGTAGGAAAAGTGTGTACAAGTACTTCTTTTGCCATATCCCTGGGTATAGTTAATCTATCTAATCTTTACCAATCTGATAAACTGATATTTCATTATAGTTTAAATTTGTTTATTTTCTGTGAGTTTGAGTCTCTTTCCATCTATTAATCAAATATCAGAACTCCAGAGAAGGGATGGAGAAGGCTGTGTTCTGACAGAGGAACAATAGGGAGAGAGAGTCTGAGCCTGGTGAGGCAGACTGGATCTACAGGGCAAGTGCCTTGAGCATCAGGCTGATGTGGCTGTACCATATTAAAATCTAGAAGGTTTAAGCCAAAGAGTGACTAGGTCAAATTCTCTGCATTCAGATTTGGTGTCCTCCAGAGGCAGAGCCTGAAATCCTGCCTCTGCCTTCATTTCTGGGAAGAGACTTTCCCCAGAGAAGCCCAGCTTTAGACCAATCCTCCACCAGCCCCCACACACCCAGACTTCTCCCTTCAAATGCGCCAATGCTCCAGTAGGGTTTCAGTCAAAGATGGTGAACTTTGGGATCATCAAAAGATAGAAACACTTAAATTATTAGTAGAAACTTTTGTAAAATTTTAACACCTAAATTCCTATACTTGACAATGTGTACAGTAATTAATAACAATCAAAAATATTTCCTATATGGAACCTGAATTCAGAATACTCAGTGCACAGCCACCAAAAATTCATTTACTGAGTCAACCTTTCTGAAGACTTCCTGAGTGTTGCCAGGTACTGTTGCAAGACATGATGATTTAAAGGAGAACAAGAGAGGCTTAGTCCGGGGGGACTGACGTTTTTATTTCAAAATAAACTGTCAATATCCAAATGTTATAAACTGACACATAAAAAACAAAAAGAACAGAAACAAAAACAGATATGATAAATAGTGAGCCGGTAAAGGAGGCACTCTGATCTTTGTTTAAAAGAATAAACACTAAATATAACTGTGAAATACTCAGTCTCTCTGACTCCATCTTTTCAAGTCTGCTTTGTTCCCATGATCTTCAGGCTAATAACATCTGCTCAGTCTTGCAAATAGACATACTGATCACTAGAGGATTTCTACTAGTGGCTTGAGGGAATAAAGGAAGTATGACTGGAGTCACATCAACTAAGATCAATAGACAAAGCACCATCTTCCTCAGACCTTGGTGCCCAGATGTCTGTGGTTGTCAATCACCTGTTGTCCCTTTCATTTGACATAAAAGAAGCCTGAACTCTGTACCTCTTAAGATGGATTTGAGGAACCACTAGATTTTCCATCTTCTCCGTTGGTGCCTTCTCAATGAATTACCCTTTCCTCACCCAAATCTCTGATGATTTGAGTTTTGGCCTTTTGAAGCATCAGGCACACAGACTTTAGATAGGTAAGACAAATGCAAAAAATTACCATGTTTAAAGATTACCAAAGTAGATAGTACAAAAAAGGAGAAAATAATGTATTAGAAATAAGCCGCAAATGAACATAAACTATAATGAAAAAATCCTTTCAAAATGTTACTCGTCTGATAATTTAGTTATAATACACAAGAATCATGAGTAATTAGAAATACTTTTTATTAAAAATGCATAATTTGAATCTAATCATAAAGAAACATCAGATAAACCCAAACTAAAGGAAATTCTACAAAACTATCTTGTAATTTTTCAAAACATCAAGGTCATAAAGACTACATTGAGGAACTTTTCCAGATTAAAGGAAATTAAGAAGGCAAAACAACTAACCATGATTAGGTCTAGGTCTGGGAAAGAAAATGCTATAAAGGGCTTTATTGTGACAATTCGTGAAACTTGAATATGAACTGCAGATAACAGTAATTTAACTGTTCAATTTTCTGAATTTGATCATTGTACTATCATTATTTAAGGGGTTGTCCTTAACATTAGCAGCAAAGATGGAAATATTTGGGGGTAAAAGTCTACAATTTGCTCTCAAATAGTTCATTAAAAAAGATAATAGTAAATATAGTATGATAAGGCAAATGTAGCAAAATTACAAACAATTGGTGAATCTAGGTGAGGAATATATAGGAGTTCACCAAATTGCTTTTGCAACTTTTCTGTAAATCTGATGTTTACGAAATAAAAAGTTAAAAGCAAAAAAAGCCTTTAAGATTTGTAAAAATATAAAGATATCTCAGATATGTCTGGTACGTTTGGAGACATTGTTTAGAGTGACTCCATCATACTTTCCAGGAAGAGAGAGCTTAACCATGCAAGTAGAGCAGTGTTAAAGTCATGGAATGTGACTCCTAGAAAAAACAATACCAATGACCGAGCTCCAAAATGAAATCAGCTTCGGGGACAAGATTTAACTTTGTACCTAAGCCCAATTTTGCTCCTGAACAGCAAACAATATATGAGACCCTGGCAACAATGGCTAGCCTGGCCCAAATCTTTAAAAGCTGGAAGTTGTTCTGTACTATATTCCTTTTCCTTTTTTAAATTTGAATTTTCTTGGCTCTTCTAAGTGAGGCTTGGAATGCTCTGAAGCTGGGCCACCATGTACGTTGCTGTTATAAAAGAACTTTCCTTTTCCTTCTAGGCCCCTGAGAAGACAAATTGAGGATCTTCTGAAGCTGTCCAGGCCCTGTGGATAGGAGTTTGCCCTGTCAGCCCCCTCAGTAGGGAGTCAGAGCACAAAGGGTCTGTGAGGGAATGGAAGATGCCAGATGTGGGGCTGGACTGGGACTTGGTAGAATGGGAGGCTGGGGGTGGACTTACACACTCTCACATGCCCTTGAATGTTGAAGCTGATGACCTCTGAGACTGGGGTAATACCCCAGTGAAAATTCACTACATTTTGTTCACAAATTGAACATGACTATTTTGTGGCAGAGGATGACAGAACATGAGAATGTTTTTTTCCTTGTTTACTATGCAAATTTACCTACTAGGCCACAAGTTCTTTGCATTCACTCACAAAGTGGAACTAGTCACTGAACTATTGGGTGCCAACTAGGGGTTCAAGTAGTAAACTAGGTAGTCGTGGTCCCTGCCCTCAAGGAGCTCAGAGAGAGCAGGAAGAGTCAATAGATTAGGACAATACAGTGTGTTGCAGAACAGAAAGAACAATTGCCTAGAACCTAGACAATACGTTTGTTGTTTCTTTTTTAAGCTGAATGGCAAAAAAAAAAAAGGACCAAAGAAGTTAAAAGTGATAAACTGGAGGGAAAAAATTTGCATATGTGTCAGCTGAAGGGCTAAATCAATGCAAAAAAAAAAAAAAAGTCCTACCACACAATAGAAAAGGATGCCAGCAGACAATTCAATGAAAAGGAAACACAAATGGCTCTTAAACATATGAAAAGGTGCTCAACCTCACTCACAAAAAGAGAAATGCAAATTGAAATTTCAATGAATGGGATACCACTTTCACCTTGGCCAAGAATAAAGGTTGGTAACACTGTTATGGAGAGCTGAGGAAACAGGCTCTTGGAGATATCTCTGTAGGGAGTGTGCCTTGGGACAACCTTCCTGTGGGGCAAGTTGGCCTTAGCTGTCGATATTTAAAATGCACATCCTTTGACCCAATGCTAGGCTCTTATCTTGAAGACACTTAAAACTTTCAAAATGTCATACTTTTACATAGAAAGAAGCAAGATACAGAACAGTGCATATCATCATATGCTAACAATTGAGTTTATATATAAAACAATGTGACAGTATCATAATTTTCTTAACTTTCCCTCTAATGCTAGATACATTATTTCCATATTTTATTATTATAAGTAATGCTGGATAGATATCTTTTGTGCATGAATTTTATCCATATCACAGATTATGTCCCTGTGACAGTCCAGATTACTGGGTCAAAGAAAATTTATGGTAGCAACCACTATAGCAACTATCACCATTTGTTAAACAGCTTCTATTTTTTTCTTCTTCATCCTCACAACAGCCCTGTGAGGTAGTGGGGAACATCTCCATTCTCCTCATACTTGAGTAAAGGGGCTTAAGGGAGACAAAGTGACTTGCCCTTGAGCACACAGCTGAAATGAGGGGGATCAGAACTCATATCTGCTTGGCTCCCAAACCCTGCTTTAGAGCACATTCATCTGCAGGGGGCATTTTTAAGGCTCTTAATAAACACTGTTGAGTTACTTTTGTAGATTAAAAACAATGATTTTTGTTTTTTTTTTTCATCTGGAGAGTAGCCTCACAGAATGATTTGATCATAAATTCCTAACTGGGCCAGTCATGGTAGGTAGTCATGTCCCAGGCATATATATAACTTTTTAATAAAAGGTTTGTCTTTGCTTTGAGCAAGCCGTGTCCATTGTTCCTACCTATGTAGGTTCACACACCTTTGAAATGCCCTCTTTCATGAAGCCCCCTCCTAATACCTGACCACCCTTTCAGACCCCTCCTAAAAGTCTTAACTGTCCTGTATTTCATTCCCTGCCTTGCTTTCTACCACCTTCATGTAATCTTCCTAACGATCTTCCTTAACTACAAATGCATAAGAAACTGCAAAACTGTTATTTTTCAGAGCATTTGAGATTTTGCTTCCCAGCATATGTCGTCAGTTTGGCTCAAATAAACTCTTATAAAAATTCTCTACAGGTTTGGACATTTCTTACCCTGACACTTTCCAGAAACCTCCTATCAGTTTACACTCCCCCCTACCCCAAAGTGCCAAACTTGCTCAGTGTGGGGAAATTCCATATTTTCATTTTCCAAATTTGGAAAGGAAAAAATAGCATCTCACAGGTCTTCCATAACTAGTGAATCTGAATATTTTTTATGTTTATTAGCTGTTTGTACTTCTCCTCTTTTGTTAAATGTTCATGATGAGCTGTATATATATTTTTAAATATATAAAACTTTCTTAAAAATTTAACATGTCATTTCTCATAAAGTCTCTGTAAAGCCACTAGCTCATGCAGACAAAAGCAGTAGCCGAGGAAACCAGATAGGTCATCCCTGCTCTCCTGTCCTTGGCTTTATGCTGGAAATCCAAGTCCAAAAAGCCTGGGACCACCTGGGGAGAAATCAGGCACATTCAGATTGAGAAAAGATTGCAGATTGCAGCAAGGAATTTAGTGAGATGCTTAAACAAAATCAGCACTAAGGTGTACCAGCCATGTATTGCTTTCTGCTAGAGTAACAAATGTCTGGGGCTTTCATCACTGGATGGCCCTTTCCTTCTGCTGGATTGTTGATCAGGCTGCTGGTTGGGACCTCTGGAGGCAGGTACATTTTCAGTGCCAGGCACAGCTCCTCCAGGAGTGAGCCTGTCAGTTTCTAGGACTTTCTGCCTGATTTCCCTTGCTTTCTTCTGCAGGCTGCTAGTGTCATGCCCCGCCAAGAGTGGGTAAGGCTGGGTGTGGGCTCCCAGAGGTCATGCCAGGCTCAGGCCTGGGCCCTGGCTGGAAGGTGAATGACTGGAAGGGAGCGGGAATGGGCCCAACAAGGCAGGGGAGATGGTGTCCACCTCCCCACCCCGCACCTTCCCGCTTCAGACACAGGGTTCCGGGAGGCAGGCCTGTGGGGAACCAGGACAGGGCGAGGACTAGCAGGAAGCTGCTGTCAAAGCCTGCTGTTCACTGCGTTTTGTTTGCCTGATAGCGGCTCTTCAGCAAGGTGAATTCTTTCAGAAAGGGTCTCATTCAGATACTGCCAAGACACCCACGACCTATTCTTGAATTCACACAAAAATTAAAAACAAAACAGCCCGGCTAATTTAGCAACTTGTGAGATGCAGCTGGTGCTCCTTAGCGTGCAGAACAGGTCTGTCCTTCTCACCCCCCACCCCCTTGGGGTGGTCTCCCCAGAGTTATTTTGTATCCTGCAGCTCCAGGCCTGATTGTGACAGCTGAGTGACTTAGCTGGCACCGTGGGATGCAGAATGACAAAGGCACAGAGCTTCACCTGGTGGTGGGGGATGGTGAGGGCTGGCAGGGGGCAGGGCATGGCAGGCTGGGGCTTGCACCAAGGAGCCCCTTCTCCATCAGCTGCATGGGAAAGCAGCCATGTCCCTGCTCCAAGAGGTTTTGCAATCCCCAAAGTGGTTATTGCAGTATCCTCACAGCCTGAAAATGCTTGGACTTCAGTCATGCCCAAAGCTTGGCCTGGACAGTTCTTTTCTCTTTCGCTGCCAGTAGCATCTTCTCTTTCTCTTTTCCATCAAGTGCCAGGACTCCTTCTGCCCTGGAGGCCCCTTAGCCTTCCCTGGCCTCCTGCCTTTGTGCCTTCCCAACCTCGGTGGCACTAGACTCCTCTCTTGGTGCCAGGGTGAGGTCATGTATGCCTTGGGGTTGCTTCTGGTCTACAGACACCATCAGGGTAGCATGGGGATGGCAGGTCACCTGGACTCCTGAATGGCCCCATCGGGTCACCCTCATGGAGCAGTGACTTCAGGCCTGGGCTTTGAGTTCAGATCCCATTGAGGAACAGATAGAATGTAATGATGAAGAGCTTGGGTGGAAATTCTGACCTGATCTATGGCCAACAACTGCTCAATGGCTCAGGGCCACAGTTTCCTTGTCTGTAAAATGCGGGATAATAGCAGTATTTAAAAGGAAATTTGTGAAGATCAAAGGAACTAATTCAGGGAAATCACCTAGCATTGTAAATTCTGCATAAGTGGTAGCTATGATGAATAACATTGTGGTAGCTATGATGAATAACATGCTCCCTCAGTCCACTTCAGCATCCTGAGTTCCCATGCTATTTGTCCCTAGAAGATCTGAGTGGAGCCACAGAATTACACAACAACATGTACAACAGGAGTCCCCCTACTCCTTTAATTGACAGAAATAGAATGTGCTTCTCCAAGCCGCCTTGCAAATCAGCAACTAAGTCATTTGTCATTTCTTAGAGCTCCCAGACAAGGCTGAGAAGCTGCTAAGAGGGCACTGAATGGACTGGGGCAGAATTTCTTTCTCTCATGAAGCAGCCATATACCTGAAAGCATCCATTATTTAAAAAAAAAAAAAAAAACTAAAATTACAGTGGTAAGAAAGCTAATTATTTGAAAGCCAACAAGTCACATTGAAGTACTAAAGTGATTCTGATTTGCTTTTCTCCCTTTTCTGAGTAAAACAGAGTAGATTCCAGCCTGAGGATGACACTGCTGCCCCAGGCTTTGACAGCTTTTATTCACATGGAGAATCCGATCCACTTTTTAATTCTCTCCATCTCACCAATAGTTTTGCTAAAGTACTATGGGGAAGGTCCAACATAACATTATATACCTGACATATCCATCACCACCAGTGGGCAGTCAGCTGGAGTGCTTGGGGAAGAGGAAAATTAGTGGGGAGGAAAGCACTTTGACCTCAGTGACACAGTCACTGAAATTTATGGTATTTGTAAAATACTACAGTAAAGAAATATGTTGTTTTAGGTTCGACAACACGACTACCTACTATAGTAGACAAACATCTCTTTGGCTTAACAGGACAAAAAGTTATTTCTCCTGTTACATGTCAAAGCAAGTGGCAGGTGGGAGCTGTCTGCTCCATTCAGTCACCCAGGGGTCCATTCTAATACAGGCCCTGACTACTTGTAGCTCTTCATCTGGCACACATGGCTCCTGAGGTGCTTTGGAAAGAGAGGAGCTTCCTGATTCTTAACTTCTCTGAGCCAGAAGTAATACATGTCACTTCTACTCATCGTTCATTGGCTGAAACTACTAGCCACATGGTCCTATTGAAAAGGAAAGCTGTGAAATGTGGGGGAGCATAGGGGATATTTGGTGAACTCTAATTTTCCTGCCATAGACTGAGATTCTATGAACTCCAAATAAACTGAACTTGGAGATGTTGTTTCAGGTCATCAGTTATGATTCATGAAACAAAATCTAGGAGCCATCATAGACTGTTTACTAAATGTTATCACTTGATGTGTGTGACATTGCAATTGAAAGATTACAGATCGCAGTCCGAGTTAGAAGATAAGCTAAGATGTATATCAGCCATCAAAATGAGGCACATGAACCAGATTAACAGGCTGCAAACTCCAGAAGAGGGCAGCTAAAACAGTTGTGGAAGGAGAGAGGAGATCCTCAAAGTGTGGTACTCTTGATCTTAGAAAGAGAGAAACTGAGATGGGAGTGGTTCCAAGTCTATGTATATACATAGTAGAAAGAAAAATAACAAATGTAGAATATAATAAATAAAAGACACCCATTGGTCAAATACTACAATGTTAAATGTTTTTAAGACACTCCCGAACAAACATATATAGCTTGAAAAAAGTGGTTTTAGTTTGGGTAACAGGAAGTATTATTTTACAGTGGTTAGGAAATGTATTTACCTAGCCTTCATTATATTTAACAAATGCCTATGATGTATAAGACATTATACAAGAAATCTTTAAGCTTATGAAGTTTCCAGTCTAATCAATGAATTTTTAAAAATAGGCTTTAGATAAGGAGGTAGATAACAGATCTTTAACCTTTTATTTTACTCAAAAACTTTCATTACTATAATATGCAAGGCAATTTGGGGAATATAAGGATAAACCAAACCCAATCCCAACCTGAAGGAGTTTCTGCTCAAGGCTGTTATAATCAAACTCAACCATGTTCTTCCTCAAGCCATCTTTGTCATTAGTTATTATTACCAGGAAAGGTATCAAGCTAGTAAAATGGCTCAACAGGCTGATCCCCTTGGCCTTCTTTGGGATGTTTTAGACTTGCTAATTTGAATGATGAGATGTTGAGTGTATTGAGTATCTTAAAGCTGGAAAGGCTAATTTTCATCTTCTGCGAATTGGAAACTTTCCAGAAACGGAATGATTATGATACATGCAAATCCTCTGAGGAAGCTCGATATTCTAGTAAATTCTAGTAAGTTACTTTTTACTATCCTAGTTTCTGAAAATTTATCCTAACCTTCAGTCACAATAGAAATACTGACAGAGATAAAAAATTAGAAGAATACATGCCAAAATATCTTTCAGTGTCAGGACCTATAAGAAATTTTTCTTTTTTTTTCCCTCTTTTTCTTTATTATCTAGCTTCTATGACAAATATGTATAAAAATTTTATAATTAAATAATATGGTAGAAAAAAACAAAGTTATTCAGAAGTTTCACTCTTTAATCAATTCTTTAAATACTTTACATACAAGAATGAGATTTTTTGTGAATCACAAGGAGAAATTTGCAGTTTACTATTTAAATAAATTCTGGGATTTGGAGTTTGTCTAAGACTTTAGAGGTGGTATAAAAAACTCCCTGGATTGAATCTATTCATTAATTTAACAAATATTTATTGTGTATCTATTATGTGCCAGCTAGAGGACACAGCTGACTATAAGAGGCTTATTGTCTCATAGAAAACCTAAGTTTTAAGACAATGCTACTCTGTTTGACCAAGGACACACATTATTAGGTGATGGCAGAAATGTATAAAAATCTGGCGTCCTACTTTTAATGGCTCTCTGAACTGTGTATTTTCTTTCTGTACTGAAGATAGAATAAGAGCAAATCATCTTTGATTAGTTTAGCGCATTGAGTTGGGCATATTGGAGAAATTTATTAGTGGTTAGATGGAACATGATTTATACTTATCCCTCAAAAAGTATAAAGTAGTCCAGTGATTCCTAAATGTACTCTGGTTAAGTAGACAGATTTAGAGATTAGGTTTCACAGTCTGCATTAAAATAAAATTTTTCAAAAATAGGAAGAAAAAATGTACATATTGATGTAAAGTTGCCCACTTTCCTTTCATGGGAGAAGTTATCTTTCATTCAGAGAGTATGTTCTTTTTACTATTTTGAGGATTAAAATGTCCTTTCTTCTTAAAATAATACAGATAGAGTTCTTTTTTATTTTTTTATTTTTTATTTTTAGGCGAGGCAACCCTTGGTTGACCTCACAGATTGCAAGGACCTTGTCAGCTTACAATCCCTTATTATTTTTTTTTTTCGCCTTGTCTTCCTAGTTGGTCTCCCATCCAAGTACTCACCAGGCCTGACCCTGTTTAGCTTCCAAGATCAGACGGGATTTGGCTTGTACAGTTTTTTTTTTTTAAAGGTCCTTATCAAAATTAAAAGTTGACAACTCTGTTAGTTTTCCCTAAATTTGAAAATCCTGATGACTCAGAAACATTAAATTAAATGTTAGGGTAGTTAAAGTTTTCTTTGGGATAGCCTGGCGCTAAAAACTGACTCAGGACCCTGATGATGATTAGTGAAAGGCCACAACACCCTTGACTCTCAAAACAAAAGCAAAAAGATCTTTGAGAATTCTGATCTCTCAGCAACATTTAATTGATTATATCATCTTTTACCACCCTGTTTTCTTCTTCCAAATTTCTCACTTGATGTTGAGGTATCCTGATTTATGTAAATCAATGGTTTTTCTACTCTGCACAGAGTGCTTGCAAAAAAAGCACTGATGAGTGGGGCCCAGCCCCCAGATATTCTCATTCTTCAGGTGGGACTTAAGTGCTAGGTTGGTTCAAAAGTTCCTCAGGTAATTCTAATGTGTAGCCAGGGATGGGAACCACAGGTATGGATGGTGTTTCTTTGTTAAATAGCTTCTATGTGTCAGGCACTAGGGCAGTTATACAGATGAACAAACTGGTCTGTGCAGTAGAAAAGCTAATTAGGAAAACAGACAGGCAGAATGTGACAACACAGTGTGGTAAGTGCTTTTATTTATTCTGTAATTCAACAAATATTAACAGAGCACTTAACAAATGCCAGGGCTGGAGTAAAGGTATGTTTAGAGTCCTGTGGGCTATCTGCAAAGACCAGAAAAACTTCCCAGAGCAAGCAGCAGCTGGGCAAAGGATTTGGAGTTATTTTTCAAGGTCTTCATCAGATAAAGTAGGGAGGGCAGGCATGGCTGCAGAGGGAACAGCATATGCTGGGTTTAGAGGAGTGTCCTTTGCTGGGAGAAGCTAAAGATGAGATATTGGTTGGGTGTAGAGATGTGTATAGCCTTAGAAGTGGACCAAGGAGTTTAGATTTGATCCAGAATGCATTTTAGACAATAAAGGATTTTTAGCAAAAATGTGTAAGTGGAGTGTGGGTGCAGAAAACCTGTATTTAAGATAATATAGGCTGTTCGTACACAGAACTATTGCTTGGACTTGCTAGCCTTTTTAATTTAATTTTATTTTGCTAGCCTATTTTAAATGAACAGTTTAACTGATCATCCTCTACCCCCTCTGCCCTTGACTGATGTAACCAGACACTGTGACCTTGTGGGGATGCAGTGACCAGTCAAAGCTGAGAAAGGATTCCGTGTGGCAGTTGAGAAGGGGGTGTAGATGAAGGTTTTTTAAGTGACTAATTGAATGTAATAGAATTCATCATGGGCTGAGGATGGGACAAATCAGTTCAGGGGCCCTGCCTGATGCCTCCCTACCCAATTTCCTTCAGAAGGACTTGTTAGTGTGTCTGTGGATATAACTCTTATCGGGTTGTTTGTCTGACTTACTGCAGAGCAAGTGAAAAAAACCCAAAGAGCAAACCTTCCAGGTTCCCTTCAACTCCTGAGGCCACTCTGCATTCTTTTTTATCCTTACTCAGACCTAAGGTCAGACCATGGAATCATCCCAGCACTAGAGACTATATAGCCTTCTGGCTAAGACACTCACAGAAGAAACATTCCTTTCCAGTTGGGGAAGAAGAGGATTCAGCTAAGGCCAGTGCTTCTTAAATTTAGAGACAATAAGCTTCAAGTCAAGTCATAGGCTAAAAATGTACATTTGGGAGCCCCACTCCAGACCTACTGAATCAGAATCTCTGGGGTTAGGCCAAGGAAACTGTTTTAAGCACTTATTCCCAGATCATTCTGATGCCGGTGATCTGTGAACCTCAGTGAGCAGTAGAACTGTAGTTGTCAATAGTTCTGGCTAGTGGTGCCCATTGGTAATGTTTTGGGGGTCAGATGAACCCTAAATTCATAATCCTTCACAGTTAGCTTGCAAATTTTGCACGATGCTAGGTTTTCAATTCAAGTTATTTCTAGGTTAACTTCTTAATTGACCTGTTTGGCAGAGAATGTGATACCAAAGATAAGAAAGAGGTTTAGTAGTAAGCATTAAGTATCTCTGGCTCTGGTTCTGTTATCCTTTCCAGTCCCAGTTATCTGAAGAGTCAGGATTTCTCAAAGTAACCTTAGAGGAGAATATCAATGGAAAAGCAACACATTCCCTTTCTTTGCATGTCCCTGTTAGAGAACTTTATTAAGAAAAGAACCTCAAAAAAAAAAATCAAGATATTAAATAAAAATATTTCTCTTTTATATTTGCCAGGTCCTGAAACACAAGTTTAGGCAAACAAGACCTATTTCTCTTTAAGATGTCTCTTCACTTCTTGATGCACTGGAAATCCATGTGGCTAACTCATTAGTGATAACGAGTGTTAGATGCTCATAAATCTCCCATAATTCATTGGCTGAACACATCTTAAATGTGGACGTTTTGGCTTTTATTGTCTTTGGTTGCTTCTTTAGCATACTTTGGTTTGAGAATATATTTGGGGTTTTGAAACTTGCTTTTAATTAAGACATGGTTTATTTTTATTGCTTGAGATAAAATGCAGTCTGGGGGACTCAAACCTAAGTTACAAAATAAAGGGCATCTGGACAGACCATAGAAAAAAAAACATAAAGGCTAAAGTGTTTGCCAGGATTTGTAAGTTTACTTAGTAACTTCTTGGAAAATAAAAATTCCAGCACCTGCATTATAAAAAAAAGCACACCTTATAAATGTCTTTCTCTTTGAAATAGCTAAATGAACTAGACCAAATTATGAACTAATAGCTTGTAAAAATTCACCTTGAGCCAGTCACTGAAGATACTAAAAGAGGTAGAGAGAGAGACTCTGAGGGAACCCAACCTACTGTTTGTTTTATCAGTAATGTAACTCAAAAGTAGCCAAGCCCATAGTGGATGGCAATATTTCCCTTTTGTTTCCCCTAGCTGAGCCTGTGAATGCCAAGATTTAATCTAAAGAAGTTTGTGTTTTAAAAACCAACAACCAAGTAATAAAACACCTATAAAAGAGGTTTATAATGGAACTGGTGACAGTTTTGAGTGTAGTATTACAACTCTTCTGCTCCCCCTCTCCCTTTTTCTATCCTTTCATCCAACTCAGTGCCCTTTGTCTTAGCTCCCTTCTCACCTTGCTGCCAAGAAGCATATAAGTAGGGGCAGGCAGCTCACATCCCAAAGCAGCAGACCATCTTTAAAAAGCGAAGTGTGTAGTGTGCTCTGCATTTGACAACAGGGCTGTACTGCTTATTTTGAGATAAATTGCTCTAGCAAAGTACCTACCTAGTGTGCACAGTAGTTTCTAATGGGAAGTCCAAGATGCTGCTGCAGTGTCAGTGGTATAGTGATGCTGGAGTCAATCAGGTCAGGAAGCTTTGGACTCTCTCTTCCTGGCACTTTGCACCACCCCCTCAGGGCCTATGTCCACCCTTACTGCAGGGACAGACTAGAGTCAACAGGTGGTTTTCCACCCAGGCCACCATGCCTGAAACTTGGTTCTTTTACGAAGCCATAGTTCTCCTCCCCCTCCCAAAGAAATGGCGCCTGGGAAAGGAAACTTAGTACTCAAACTCTGTAAAAGCCATTTCTTTTAGAGAGCCCACTTTTCCTATTTTCTGAAGTTTCCTCTGCCAGCATCCCACCATCTCCGGGAAGAATTCTTCAGAGTCTGGAGGGCGCTGGGAGGCACGTGGGCAGCGTTGGAGTGGCCTCCCCTGGGCGGCCAGAGGAGCCCCCAGCCTCCCTCACATGGGCCTCAGGAACTCGGGGGGCCCAGGGGAAGCCTGGAAAACCGAACTTCACCGTCAGCCTTCCTTCAAGCGCTGGCAAGAGGAGAGGGGGAAGGGTCCCCCTAGCAGTCTTCCCCTGACGCCCCCCCGCCCCTCATCACCTCTGCCATCCGGCTGCACCGCCTTAGAAACATTCAGAACGCAGCGAAGAGCTCTTCCGCTCCTCGTAGGCCGGTAGAGTGAATCTTGAGGGGCAGCTTCCCTCTCCAGCCCGCGTCTGACATCCCCACTCCCACCCAAGGATGCCGCCACGGTGCCCTGTCCGCAGTCGCTGAATGTCACTGCTCCCTCTTCCTCGTGATCAGGGTAGACACAGCTCCTGAGGCATCCCCCACCCCAAAACTGCCGCGATCACCCGAGGGTGCAAGGCCCGGGCGGAGCACGAAGTTTGGGGCCCACAGCGGCGGGAGGGGGGCGCGTCAGCGAGGACCGCACCTCTCCGTCCCAGCCCTAGCGGGCACACTCCCCGCCCCAAACGGCTCAGGCGTCCCCATCCTCCCGCGGACACCGGCATCCCCGCCCTCCCCCGAGGGCGGCAAGCGGAGCCCCCCAGGGCGGAGGCAGGTACCCCCGGGGCGGGGACTGGGGCGGGCGGGGTCCAGGCTGCGCCCCCGGCCCGGCCCGGCGGGCTAGCTGGCGGCGCGGGGGGAGCGGGGCTGGGCGGCGCTGCCTCGGGCTCTGTGCGCTGCAGCCCGGAGCCGAGGAGGAGGAGGCGGAGGAGGAGAAGGAGGCGGCGGCGGTGGGTCCCGGGCGGGGGGAGCGCGGCGCTGCGGACCCGGGCGGCTGGCAAAGGACGAGGCGGAGGCTGAGGAAGGCAGCGGGGAGACCCAGGCTGCAGCACAAAGGGCAGCAAGCGATTGGCCGGGCTGCAGGCGAGGTTAGCCGGGGACCTGGGTGGCTGGAGGCAGCGGCGAACGGTGCACGTGCTTGCAGACACGGGCGAGTGTGGAGCCGGGGGGGGGGGTGCACGCCCGGCGGGTAGGGGTCTTGCTCCCCCTCGGCATGGGATGGCAAGGAAGCTGCAGCGACATCGTTCAGCCTGCACCCGGCCTGGGGCTTGCAGGCTATGGGGTGTGTGGGGGGTAAGGATGCGAGCCAGGGGGCGGGCGAGTAGTCGCCCGGGACGGGACAGGAGAGGGTGGAGGAGGGGGCGGGATGGAACGCTCCAGGCGGCGCGCCCGTCCGCGCGCTCCACTACCGGAGCTGGCGACTGAGAACCTCGAATTTTAACTTCGCGTGCCCGCCCGCGCGCGCCCGCCCGCGCCCACCCCTAAATCCTGCGGCCGCCGCCAGCGATCAGCTCTCACACAAACTTTAGCTGCGGGCTAGGGGGTTTGGGGTGAGTGGAGGAGGGGAGAGGAAAAAAGGCCCTCTGATTGGCGTTGTCTGCAGCCAATAAGGCCAAGCACCTCTGCTGTAAGTAGTCCCAATCCATTTCCAGAGGCAGGGGGCGGGTAGGTGGAAGTAGAGGTGGCGCGGTGTCTGGGAGAGAAAAAAAGGGTTGGACCAATAAGTGCCCAGAAGAGGCGGGCCCAGCGGTCTGTTGATTGGTACTGGCCGTGGACCCACCTCCGGGGTGGGGCCCGAGGGGGGATGCTGGGTTGAGGGGTGTGTCTATGCGGACGCAAGATGACCGGCAGGAACCTACCCCAATGGGCTGCAGAGTGGTTAGTGTGTGGGTGACGGACAGACTCATAGGCCAACGGGTGACTCTAAGTGTCTGCGGCCTTGGCCAATGGAGCAGTGCTGGGGCGGGGCCGCGGCTCGGGTTTAATGAGACTCCATTGGGCTGTAATCAGTGTCATGTCGGATTCATGTCAACGACAACAACAGGGGGACACAAAATGGCGGCGGCTTAGCTCCTACCCCTGGCGGCGGCGGCAGCGGTGGCGGAGGCGACCGCACCTCCTCCAGGCGGCAGCCGCAGCTTCTTTCTTAGGCAGCGGCAGCGCCCCCGGCAGGCGCGGTGGCGGTGGCGCGCGGCCAGGTCTGTCACCCACTCCGCGCGTTCCCAGGGGGAGGAGACTGAACAGGAGGGGGGAGGAAAGAGGGGGGATAGGGGGCTGTGATGCCCCTCCCACAGGCCTCTGCGCGAGGGTCACCGTGGGGCCGCTTGGGGTCAGGTTGCCCCTGAGCGTGACGGTAGGGGGCGGGGGAAAGGGGAGGAGGGATAAGCTCCGCCTCTCAGCAGGGCCTCCAGGGTGAGGGGCGGGGCTCGAGGCTGGTGGGGGCGGGGCGATATCTAGGGTGGGGGTGGGGCTCGGGTGGTCGGAAGGCGAGGTCTTGTAGGGGTTTTCTGAGTGGGAGTGGCCTGGTAGGAACGGTTGGGGGCCAGCTAGTGTCTGGGAAGAACTGGTGAGGGGAGGGGAAACTGGAGGTGTGCAAGCAGGTGCAGAAGAGAGAGTGGGGAGAGGTGCAATATCGGAGACGTGGAAGGGGGACTGAGGGGTATGTGAGGGCAAGTGAAATGATACCGAAGTATGAAATTGCAGTTATGGAGGGGGCAGAGTAAGAGTGGGTTGGGTGTGGTGGATGTGGAGTAGAACTGAGAAAGCAGTGTAGAGTAGATATTGGATTGGGGGAATGTGAAGAGCAGGTACAGTTGCTGTGGTAGGAAGGTGTTGGAATGAATCGACATGTTGGAATAGAAAGGTTTGGTAGCTTTGGGGTATATGAAGCATTAAAAAGATATGGAATGATGGGATGGACATACTTGGGAGAATCTCTGAAAAGACAGCAGAAGCTACATAAATGTTAAGAGAGACTACTTAAAACTTGCAGGATATATCTGTGACAGAAAATCTCATGGGGATAGGGCATTCAGGATGGTGGGAAGAGATGGCAGGTGTAAAGAAAGATGGGTGGGATTGGGCACTAGTTTGGGTAGGGCTGGACAGCAGGTCTGGGTGAATGTGATTTGGTGCACTGCACCATGAGTGAGGATGGGAAAAAGAAATGTGTTAGTTTGAGAGAGAGAATTGTTCCATAGGCTGGATTTTTTGAGTGAAACTTGAGCTGGAGTCTTGAAGTTGTGGCAGGAGAGAAGGTATGGGGTGTCAGTCTTTGGAACACTTTGGTATGGGCAGAGTGCAAGGATTGGTGGGAGACTAGGAGCAAAAATAGAGTAAGGGCTAGATTAAAAATGCCCACGGAGTTTAAGCCCTGCATGTGGGAGAGGGTATTGGGATATGATAAACCAATGAACCAAGTATGTTTGGGTTGGAGGAACCAGGAAATTCAAGATAAATAGCATAGGAAGACTATTCCATATGGATAGAATGTGGAAGTAGCATGTGGGATTTAGTTATGTTGGGGTAGTGTTAGGTCTATGGTGTTCAAAGGTGTGTGTATATTTGTTGTTGTTTTTGTTTGTTTTGGTATGACTGAGAGTAAAGTACATTCTTTCTGGTCTTACTTGGGTACTCTAGATTTTCTGGGATAGACTAGAATGAAGTAATACACTCCATTCTTTTGTTATTAATAAATTCTTCACACATATGTCAAAATGGATTGGGGACAGTCTTTTGTGTGATTTTTAAGAAGGAAAGATTAGCATCTCATGTTTCACTAAAGGAGAAGATTCTTTCCTGAGAACTTCTACTTAGGGGTGAAGATTGGGGAAGTGAAATGATAGGTTTTTGTTTTTTTTTTTTTAAAGGGAAAGAAAAGACAGACGAGTTTTAGCGTTAAAAGAGGAACTTAAAGGAAAGACTGGCAGGTAGTGATGACATGGTCATTAGATGTTTTTTGCCTACCAATCATACCCAGGCCTCTGAGTAGAGTGGATGTTGTGTCATTGCCATTATACCAAACGTTTCTCTTGCGCACTGCTTTTTCAGAGAAGGTGGAAACTATTAGATATAAAGTATAATGTGGAATGAAAGGCAAATAGGGTGAGTATTGGAAGATAGTAAATAACTGAAACTTTCATGGACTTTCACATACCAGTTGGAAGAAAACTAATTGATTTGGGTTTGTTAAATGCCAGAATTCCTAATAGGCAACTTTTTAGTCTTTTAGATAGTTCTCTAGGAAGCACCTTTAGTTTCCTGTATGCAGATGCCTGTATTTGCATAAAGTGAGAGAAAAAGAAATTGTTTTAAGAAAGTAGGGATGTGTAAGCTGTAGTGATAAGTCTTTGCTTCCAGAATAGTACCTGGTTGGGAGAAGTGTGATGAAGAGACTTTTTTTTTCCCCTTTAATGCTTTAATTTGCATTTCCAAAGCACTCTTAAGCACGTTTTTATTGGACTCCCACAATCTTCCACAATTTTTGTATCATCCATTCCACTATTGCTAGAGGTTTGAGTTGTTTCCGGTTTGGGGAAACCGTGAACAAAGCTGCTATGAATGTTTCTGTATCTGTCATCTGGTGCACATGTGTATAGGTTTCTCTAAGGTGTACACCTACAAATGGAATTGCTGGTTCATAGGCAAGGTGACCATTTATCTTGGCTTATGCCTGTTGTCCCAGTGTAATTATTAATAAAACACCCTTAATTCTCAAAAGTGTCTGGATTTGGATGATGAAATTTGTGGTCTCCCTAGTCATGGGGTTATGCTTATCTTCAGCTTTAAGGTACTAGTCAAACTGTTTTTCAAAGTGTTGTATGAGGTTACACTCTTTCTGGTTATATATGAGTGTTCCCATTGCCTCTTGTCTTTTCCAACTCTCAGTCTTGTTAGCTTTTCAAATTAGCTGATCTGGTAAACTTTGCATTTACCTTGTTAGTAACCAGGTTGAAGAGCTTTTTATATATGGGTTGACTATTTGGATTTCTTCATTTGTAAAGCTCCTATTCAAGTCTGCCCCCTATTTATTTATTTATTTTTTTAAATTGGGCCTTGCATCTTTTATTGCCATTTAGAAGTTCATTATTTACTCTGGAATCAAATCCTTTGTCCTGTGTGTATGTTGCAAATGCCTTCTTCCATTCTGTGGTTTGCCTTGTCACTCTCTTTATGGTGTCTTTAAATGAACAGAAGTTCTTAATTTTAATGGAGTCAGATTTATTGTTTTTTTTCTTTATGGTTAGTGCTTTTTTGTGTCTTGTTTTAAGACTCTTTTCCTACCCTCAGGTCAAGTAGATATTCTCTTATGCAGTATTATCTTCTAAAAGCTTTATTGACCTTGAAAGATATATGATTATGAGTTAAATATACCTTTCTTGACCTTATCCTCACCATTATAGATCTATTTTTGTTTTTGTTCACTTCCTTCTGTTCCCTGTCTTGAATTTTTACTTCTCCATATCTGTAGCTAAGAGCCAGGTGCTGACTTCTTCTGTCTCTTAGGAGAAAATGGTCATATAGACAGAAGTTCAGCCAGATTAGATTTTACACGTCTCCAGCTGACTGTATTGCTCTTTTTCCTTTTATGAACTAGCATTTTATTGTGTTCCGGCTATGTGTCTGCCACCATCTTTGGTTCTTTCATATTTGTTATCTAAATAATTTTCTTTACAGTTCTGCAAAACCAGGATGTATTCTCATTTTACAGATGAAAAAAACCAAGGCTTACATTTCTTAAAAAACATATCCCACCATAGCACAACTCCTCAACAAGGGAGTTGTTTAAGATTTCAGAAGCCTATTTGATAATATCCAAACCAATGAGAATAACTTTATTGCTTTTAATGTAACATGTCCTAATTAAAGTACATGTGGAGACATAGACATAATTCATTTGAAACTGGATAAAATTTTCGACCTCTCTGTGTATAAAAAAAAATTTAAAGTAGGTAAATTAGAGTAGACAGTGGGCCTTAAGGGTCCTTGGATGGGTGATAGAGTTTTTGAAAGCCCTTGAAATTGTATGCAAATGTCTATGTAGATGTATTCATATTTAAAAATTTATAATTTTTTGAGATTCTCAAAGGAGAACCCTAATTTGTTTTCAGGCTCTGCTGGATATCCTGTTTGAAGACATCTGTGATAAAGTTAAATGATCTGTGTTTTCAAGATAATCTTTTATAAATGCATATGTCAGATTTTTTTCTTAATACATTGTTCTCAGTCTTTGTCATTAAAATGTAGTTGAAGCTGATTTGTAATTAGGAAAAAATCTAGGATTGAATAGAAAAATTTTAAAGGCCAAAAAAAAGACACTCTAAATTTAGTTGATTATTTCTTAAGTGAAAGTGCTTAGTTTTAATATCATCATTACTAATCAGTGTATCCTGGCTCCAAAGGCTTGATGACTTCAAATGACTTTTCATCTTGTCTCTAAAATCCTCTGTTTTACAAGGGATCAAATTTCCTGTGAGGTTCCTAACATTGTGATTAAAGTTTAGAGACCTAAACTATTGAGCACTTAAATGCAGGGATGACTTTGCAAACCTAATTCGTGGGATTCACGGGGTGATTTGGGACATGTCGCTACTAATTTATGATGATGATGTTGAAACTAATCTTTGCTAGGGATTATGGAAGCCATAATAGTTTATTGATGGTTCAGTTGTTTGTTGAAGCAGATTTACACAATTATAGTTTAATGACATAACAAGGATATTGTCAACTAGGAGAGCATGACATGAAAAATTAAACTTCCAATTAATATAAAATGTATTAGTTGAAATGATAATTTTCATGGTGATTTAGCCTCTTGGAAATCCTTGGAAAACATTATTAGCTTCTGAATGAAAAACTCTCTATGTTAATGAGTAGTGAGAAAGAACTTAGTATTATTCTAAAAACCTGAGGAATTAAATATTCAATTCAACTAACATTTATTGAGTGCCTACTCTGGGCTTGCTGCTAAGTGAGACTCATGAACATAAGTTGAACCAGACTGATGTTTGGGGAGAGGAAATACTGGTTGCTTTTGTTGTTTCTTTAGTCATCCTTCCCTCCAACCTGTACTGACTGGATGGGTACTATTGCCAGAGTGATTCGAATATTCAACAAATTGTGTGTGTGTGTGTGTGTGTGTGTGTGTGTGTGTGTGTATGTGTATGCATGCGTGTGCATTCCACTATGCCTTATTGTTTCACTGATCCTGCAGTGGCTTCCTATTCATCTGTCATGTTCATGTGCCTCACCCTAGCTTTTGTCACAGCCAACTTTATTTTTTATTCCTCTTCACATACTCCCTTTAGGCATGCACGTGGACTGGGTATACCTTTTGTCTGACAGCTCATGCTTAACTTCTGTGCCTTCTAGATTCCCTTCACTCACAGATGAATTCATTTAACAAATAGGCATCGAACCCCTCTTATGTTCAGGTTGTGGTCCTGAGAAGTCTTGAGGGTATACATACAAAGATGAATCAAACATGAATCCTGTCCTTAAGAATTTTACAGTCTAGTAAGGGAAATGAGGTCAGTACACAAATAAGCATAATACAAAGTAGAGAATGAATACATACCAAAATAGTAAGAAAGCTCAAAGCTTCCTGTAAGACGAGTGGTAGGGCTCCCAATAAGATGTCCTTTGCATTGGGCCATGAAGAATTTGAATTTGGGTGGAGAGACTGGGCAGTGATTCAAGTTCAGCTTTGTCTTTCAAGGTCCAGTTTAAATTCCATCTGTCCAAGGGGTGTTCTACCCCTCCATACCCAGCAAGGTATAGTCACAGTTGTTTCCAGACTTTTTTCTTTCTGTAATCAGAGGAACCCTTTCTTTGAAGTGAATCTTAGGGAGAACTCGCTATATGTGGAACATTTGAGGTGGAGGTGTTTTCTTTGGTGCAAGAGATTATGGTGGCCCCACTCTTGACCCACAAAGGGCACCTGCAGGTGACACTCAAGATACTTTATCACAAGAGATCCAGGGAGCCTAGTTTGAAAACCAATGGAGAGATAGGAAAAGTTTAGATTTTAGTACCTGAATGAAAATCCTTCATGATTTAGTGGTCTAACGTCTTGACCAAGTAAAGGGTCAATTTTCTTTTTGCAAAATGGGGCAACAGTGTAACCCTATAGGGTTGCTTTAAGGTTTACTGATAATCTTTGTAAAATGCCTGGCCCACAGTAGTTGTCAGAAAATAGTTGGTATTATTATAGTTAAGTGCTTTGTTTCTTTAAAAAAAAAATTATTGAGGCAAAATTCCTGTAACAAAACTAACCATTTTTAAGTGAACAATTCAGTGGCATTTAGTATTTAGTATTTTCACAGTGTTGTGTGACCACCACCTCTACCTAGTTCTAAAACAATTTTATCAATCCAAAATAAAATGTACCCCCCACCCCCACCATCAAGCCAACCCTACCAATTCTTGTTCTGTTTATGGATTTATCTATTCTGGATGTGTCATATATAGAGAATTAAAAAATGTTACCTTTGTGCCTGGCTTCTTTTACAGCATATTTTTGTGGTTTAGCCACATTATAGCATGTATCAGTACTCATTCTTCTTTATGACTGAATAATATTCAGTGTATGGCTACCACATTTTGTTAATCCTTTCATATTGATGTACATTTGGGCTATTTCTACTTTTTGGTTGTTGTGAATAGTGCTTTCTTGAATGTGTGTGTGTGTATCTGTTTTCAGTTTTTTGGGGTATATGCCTAGAAGTGGAATTGCAGGGTCATATGGTAATTTTATGTTTAAGTTTTTGAGGAATCACCAAACAGTGTTTAATTGCTTTTTATCCACATAGCACCTACCTTAGGCTGAGAACAATATCTCGCTAAATATTTGTTAGCTGTTCTTTGATTAGTATTTATAATCCCACCTCCCAATTCTCATGTTTTGGGCCTCAAACATTAATTTTATGGAAAATAGATGCATCCAGGACTTGTAAACCAACAAATATCACCATATGGATGGTATTTGATGTTGTCAGACAGCAGATATTTGTTAACTAAGGGTGCTATTTTGAGCAACTATGCCAATTGTCTGTGCTGGGTGGTTGTAGAGAAAAAGAAGTTAGTGTCCCTTTTCTTAAGCAGTGTATGTTCTGTTTCAGAAGATACTGTTAGGGTTTGTGGATCCTCACTCAGTTACATAATAGTCTGTGAAAATATCCAGGAGTTTAAAAAAGTGAGAGAGCTAAAAATAACTTATTAAAACTCAGGAAGACAAAAGAGTAAACTCTATTATTAATCTTTATTTTTCTCCTAGTTTTTGGCTCATCCATAATCTCATGACTCGTGTTATGACATTAATTTTGAAACAACACACTGCTTTAGTAAAAGCTTAGAGGAGGCTTCACATAGTATTTATGATCCAGAATATTTTGACTCTTATTATGCTGGCATGAATATTTCTGAATAGTGTTGATATTTATATAATGCTAATCAAGCCAAAAGCTCAGTGTTGGACTAAACATTCTCTAGATCTGTTTAGAATAGTTTGTAATGAGTGATGTAAATAGTGTTTTATTATAAGGCTGTATGATACAACCATATAATTTATTGATATTATTTTGTAGTTAAAAATAAAATGATTTAGAACCTTAGAAAATAGCATAATTTAATTATTGTGTATGCGCCCCCAGAATTAATATGGAATGTTTTACTCTTTTTTCGGTAGCCTTATAGTCCAACTTTCAAGTTTTTAGAGAAAAAAAACGAAGAGAATAATGATTTTTAGAGTTGTACTGATACTGTCCTGTTTATATGTGAAATAAATCCTAGTGCTCTGAAAGAGAAGTGGTGTGGATAATTTCGGGTCGGGGGAAAAAGCATTTCTATTTGGCTTTTGAATGAATTATGCATTTTTTTTCCTATAGATTTCTTTCTTGTTAGATAACTGCTTAGACATTCTCTTAGCGTATACCAATTTACGGTGGGGCCAGTAGAATGTCAGAAACAAACCAGCCCAAGATTAAAAAATTTGCAGTAGATAATATACAAAGTGGATAATATACATGTGTTTAGTTGAGAATTGGATACAGATAAGAGACTTCTGATTTTGCTCCTCTCCTAGCTGTGTATGTGTTAAAAAAAACACTGATTCTGCTTGTAGCAGAGAGCTGCTGAGTTACATCTGCTTCTGCCTAATTAACTCTGTTGGTTGGTGTCAGATGAGAGCTAATTTTGAGATTAAATTGAGTGGGGTGTATGTCTGTGACTGGGGAAGGGGAAAGGGGAATCTAAGGATGCTTGGTTATTTTGGATATGATTAACATGCAGTTATTTACAGTGTTTTAAATTTTTTTTTTTTTTGCATTTGAAGTAAAACATGATCAATATTGTTCTAAAATTTGACCTGTGTCAGCACATACTTACTGTTGTGGAAACTGGTTCATCCTTCTCTTAAGTACAGTTATTGGCCATATCTTGATAGTCCAATCAGTACCTAGATGCCAGGTGACCTTTAGGACAAATAGTGAATATTGCCTGGGAAAGTTAATATTAACTTTTAAATGTTTTTTTTTCTTTTTTCTAGATACAATGTTACATTTGGCTGGCTATTTGAGGAATGGCGGGATTTTTTTTTTTTTTTTTCATGATGAGATTCTTTCTTAGACTCTATCACAAACCAGAATTTTAATATTTGGAGAACAGTTTTGGCCTTAAAGAAGAACAAAATTTAACCTCTTTAGTTACTTGGTTTGGGGTTTCAGTCCCTGTTCTTAAATATTCTTTAGTGACATGAAAGAGTTAATATATCACCAAGTGTAATGTACTGATAAATTCATTGCAGCTGTTGTGTATTGAGTAGTTGTGGAAAGCCATAGATGGTTGCTGAATTTAAGGAAAGCTTTTATGCCCAAATTAACATTTACTTTTTTTTTTCTTTTGGCAGATTTGTCTGAAGATCTGGACAATATTTTTTGTCATGGACTGTTAAAATGTTTGGCGTTCCAATCCTGGTATTTTCCCTTATTTTATTTTTAATATATAAAATGTCAGTCTCACTGAAATGTGTTGGTAATGGATGTGAACGATTCTTTCGATTGTGGGTAAGGATTGTGGTAATAGCTTGTCATGAAGGTGTATTTTGAGTATTTATTACTTACGAAATGCATTTTGTTTTAATGTATGTTCATTTGCTTGTGTAACCAAGATTCCTGAAAGCAACTTTGCAATGTTGGATACTTTTCTGTGACCTCTTTTCTTGCTTCCTATGGTTGTATTTTGTGCAGTCAAATTAAATTAGTTGATTCATCCTGAATAAATGATGAAAGATAAAATAATTATTTGGACACAGTGAAATGTCCTCTAATGAAATTTTGCCCCAAACCATTTTGCTTTGGAAATATCAGCTTCCTGTTCTAAACTTTCTAACATAGAATGATTCCTGTGTTCTATCTTGAAAGTGGTTGCACTATGAAAGCCAGTGATTTCATTTCTAAACACATCATGTTCCAGTCTAACATTTATGTCAGTGATCTGTATGACACAGAGGGAAGTGCTTACTAGATTTGTAGATGACATAGATGACAGAATCAGAATTCAAAACAATCTTTAATAGATTGGAAGATAGACTCAAACCAACAAAATGAACCTGAACTGTAATAAAATTTAAATCTCAGCATTTAAATTCATACAAAAAAGGGAATGGAAAGATTCATCTTGATGTCTTTTTTGTGAGATGTGGGATTTTGATTGGACTGCTTTGCATGAGACAGTTGTGTGGCAGGGCTGTTAAGAAAGTCTATGTATCCTTGCATTGCATTTATAACTGGATAATGCCTGGACTGCCATATTTTAAGATGGACATTAGGTACTAGTGAGCAACCAAATGGAGGTGCGGAGAAACCATGTGATACGTGGAAAGGTTAAGGATCTTGGATGTGAATCATCTAAAGTGAGGCTAGAGATAGAATGGGGTCGATTGTAGTGGTTTTCAGAAGATACTTGTTTTCAAATATTTGAAGGCCTGTCATATTAAATAATCAATAAGAATTTTTCATGGTTGTTCCATAGGGGCTAGGACTAGTGGGTAGAAGTTATAGGAAGGCAAATTTTGGCTCCTGTGAGCAAGAACTATATTACAATTAGAGGTGTCCAACGATGAAATGAACTGCTTCAAAAAGGAACAAATTCGCAAACAGTGGATGTATTTTGAGATTTTATGACCCTTCTTTTGGGGATATTGAGCAAAGGATCTTTTACTGGATAACTAGAGGTTGAATTGGATGACCTCTTAAGGTTCCTCAGCCCCAAGTTTCTGAATCTGAGGGAAAGAAAAATGGAGTGAACCAATAATTTACTGATCACAAGGAAGACAGTCCTTTTTAAACTGTCTCTGTTAAGTTAACTCAAGTATAGTTCAATGGCCCAGCTGTTTTTCAGCAACAGAGTCTTTGTGAACAGATGTTAAATTCTTCAGGATATCTTGCTAAGTTTTAAGGAAAATATTATTTTCCTTTTATTTAGGTAAATTAAATCTAAATAACCAGAGATAGCTTTAATTTTGTAATTTATGAGATATTTTTAGTGTGTATGGACATCATATTTGATGGAACTGATGACTGTATATTGAATATTAGATACTGAGTTCACTTTATTCTTTCAACAACCCTGTGAAGGATGTATTAATATTGCCTTACAGGTAAAGTGACTGAAACTTGTTACTTACCCAGGGTTTCTCAGCTAGACATTGGTAGAGGTGGCATTCATACCATTAGTCTGATTGCAGAGGCAGAACTAGCTAAAGCAGGCAGTTGTGTCTCAGGTGAAGATAGTGCTTGACTTAAATATTAGAATAATGGCCTTTAAGCCTTAAATCTCCTGACTGTTACCTTGAATGATTTCCATCTTCCTCTGAGCCTCAGTTTACCCATAGAGTTGGCCTGCAGATTAACTGACAAGTTATATGTGAGCACGCTCTAAAACTTTAAACTATAAAAAGAGTTAAGATGTGAATATTACAGTGCAGAAGCAAGATTAGAGCCCAGATTTGACCCAACTCCCAAGCCAGGGCACTTTCTCCTGGTGTTCTTTGCAGGTATACTCAATACCAGATTAGAGATCCATGGTGGTTTTTATGAATACCAAGAGGCTCTTGGAGAGCAATACTGCTGTCTACCTGGAATCAGATTTGAATGAACGAACCTTCCTTGTATCAAGCAGTTTCAGGAGCTAACTAGGTACTAAGAAACCTAGAATGCTATATTATTTAAAAGGTAAAGGGTTATGTTACTATATTAGTTTCAGTTTTCCAACCTGTTGATTATAGAGAATGTCACAGACCCTTTTCAGAGGGATGGGAGGATATGAGTCTATAGAAGTGGCTAGATGGGAAATTTTCTTAGGTGTGAGATCTTAGAAATATAGTATCTAATTGAAACAGGAGAATCAAGATTCTTCTTTTTTTTTAAGTTTAAGATTTCTTAAAGTACGTTTAATGTATTTCTATTAGATTTTTTGGATTATATACTAATTCTTTGATGTTGATTTTATGTTTATGATAGACATATTTTGAACCACCTTCATGTAATTTTATTAATTTCAATAAATGTTATCCATTAAATATAACTTAGACGTGATCTCTTAAATGCCCTGTAAGTGACTTTGTATAAATAATAAATGAACAATCTTAAAAAATTTTTTTCTCAGACTGAGACCCAATTTTTGGTTGGAAAATATAGTCACTGTGTTTTGTTACATAAAACCTTCCTATCATTACTTCTGGGGTCATTTTACATCGGGAAAAATAATACAAAGAGTTTTAAAATTTATTTTTAGAAGTTCCATTATTAAGAGCCTTTTCCCCCTATTTATCCTTTAAGGTCTTGATTTCCTGGTTCAAGATGTTCTTCACCTAAATGCAGTCTTTCCGGGTGGTCAAAATAAGACGACTGTCAACATAGCCTGTTTGTCTTCTTTTTACTCTAAGGATGGATGTTTGTAAGATGTTGCTCAATATGGTCTGGAATACTCTTCCCATTTATTGAATTGTAAGTGACTTTTAAATGCGCAAGTTCTGTTAAATACAAGGAAAACCTCTATGGGTAACTTTTGTATTGAAGAAGTCATTCGTCAACCATGGTAAAACTTGCAAACCCACTTTATACAGAGTGGATTCTTGAAGCTATACAGAAAATAAAAAAGCAAAAGCAAAGGCCCTCTGAAGAGAGAATCTGCCATGCAGTCAGCACTTCCCATGGATTGGATAAGAAGACAGTCTCTGAACAGCTGGAACTCAGTGTTCAGGATGGATCAGTTCTCAAAGTCACCAACAAAGGCCTTGCCTCCTATAAGGACCCAGACAACCCTGGCCGCTTTTCATCAGTTAAACCAGGCACTTTTCCTAAATCAGCCAAGGGGTCTAGAGGAACATGTAATGATCTCCGCAATGTGGATTGGAATAAACTTTTAAGGAGAGCAATTGAAGGACTTGAGGAGCCAAATGGCTCCTCCCTGAAGAACATAGAGAAGTATCTCAGAAGTCAAAATGATCTCACAAGTACCACCAACAACCCAGCCTTTCAGCAGCGGCTGCGACTGGGGGCCAAACGAGCAGTGAACAATGGGAGGTTACTGAAAGATGGACCGCAGTACAGGGTCAATTATGGAAGCTCAGATGGCAAAGGGGCTCCCAAATATCCCAGTGCTTTCCCATCTTCTCTCCCACCTGTCAGCCTTCTTCCCCATGAGAAAGATCAGGTAAGTGAAGAGAGAATGCTAATGTATTCTAAATGTTGCCCATTTCATTGGTACAAAAGTTCTGAATAAAGTTTAATTAAATTAAATGTTTCACCTTAGAGTATGCATTTACATTTTAAAATGTATATTTTGTTACGTATATAAAATATTTTATATTGTTTCACAATGTATTGAGGGCCAGCTTCCTTATTGGTTGACTAAGAATTTAACGTGATGATTATGATTTGTTTTTAAACTCTGATTAACTGGTAAGTGCTTGAAAGGACCAAGATAGAGAACTCTAATCCTCCTTAAGGGCAAGATAATATATATTTAAAAAAAATCTAAACAAAGCCTCTGTATATTTTTCTCCCTTTTTATTATTTATCTTTCAGCTTTATTGAGGTATAATTGATATTTTTTCATCTTTATTATTATTTTTAGAGAAGAATTTATAGACTGATTATATTAATACTGGAATTGTTTTGATATATGACCTAAATCCTGACTGTTTCAGTTTGAAATAATTTATTGTCTACTTCTCAGTGGGTGAAAGTGAATGTTTATTTTGTCTCATACCATATCTTTTCTTATACTCTTTGGTTTCCCTGGGGCTTAAGTTATTTCTGTAGTATTTATACATATATGGCAGATTTCTCCTTAAGTTATTGCTACAATTTTAAGTCTTTGGTTGAGTAGGATTTTCCTTTGTTTTGTTTCAAAGCTACTGAAATTACTGCCCAAACTAAAACTAAAGTCGAGCAACAGCAAATTGTTTATAATGATTGAGGCTCTCCAGTTTTGGGCCTTATTGTTTGTCCCTTGGGCAAGTGGATACATTGATATCAGTTAACTTTACATCTTGTAAACCATTAACCATTGTTGATACAAAGGGTGGTTGTATGTGTTAACTACATTTTTAGAAGTGATTTTAGAAACACAAGTGTTAGGAAAAGTTGTGCTCCTGATGGTGTTTTTTCCCTCTTTGGATACTGCCAGCTCTTAAGATAGATCCTGCTTCCCTCAGTGCTTTAAGCTGAACAGGGAACCAACTCTAGAAACTGGGTAGGACCAGTGGTTTTCCTTTCCATGGACTAATTAGAATGCTGGCATTTATATCTTAACTGTATTTTTAGGTTATCAGTTTTCTCAACATTTATCTTGTCTTTTGGTGGTGTTTATGTTGGTATAACCAGCACTGTATTTTTTGAGAGAATGTGGGCATAAAGAAAGACATAAGTAAACCTATGTAATTTTCTTTTTAAATAACATTTTTTTTAAAGAAAGTGATTCAAATCCTAATACTTGTGTCTGACACAGCCACACTAAGCACTTCTGTTTCTCATTAAATATTTTTATAAATGCTTATACCATGAGGAAATTCCTTAAGGGAATATAGAACAATTTCTAGATGGATTTGGATAGCTTTGTTTTTAAAAGATGTATACTACCTTAAGGTATATTAAGATTTTGTAGTCATCAGGTACGTGGACTAATTCAGACAGCTTTAGGCAATTTAATGATAGTATGTTTCAGTAATTTTGTGATCCAGGGGGTATTTTTACTTGTGATAGAGGAGTCACTACAAATTTTCCACAGTCCCTTTCCTATCCTTTCACCTTGCTTGCCATTTCTTGCTAACCTTATCATATTTTTTTTCCATACAGCATCCATATGGAAGTATTTTTAGTCTAAAGGAAAATTCATGTCGAAAGTGTCTAGGATTGAGAACAGTGTAATTTATTGCTTAGCATGCAATTGCTACTGCTCTTTTTATGATGCTAATCTTTAAGTTGTCCAGTTAGCATCATCATATAATAAAGAAATCTGAGAAAACATGTCTTAGAATTTTTACTAGATGAAATTTGGATATCAGTTGCATTGAGTAATCATAATCTAATTATTAGAAAAGGACAAATAAAGATAAATGAAAATCAGGTCAACTCTGGCTATAATATGTTATATTATTTGTATTGTATATTACAGTAGCATTTTTTCCTTAAAAAATGTAATAAAAACTACATCACGATATATTACCCTTTGAGATTGCAAATGGTAAATAGTAAATAGTTTAAAACTATGTAAACTTGCTTAGTAAATGTAATAGAAATTCTTAACCTGAGTCCATGAATGGGTTTGGGGAAGGTAGGCTATATATCCCTTGAAATCAAACAGTGATACTGTAGAAAATATTTTGAGTTTTTACTCTAAAAGCATAGTATATTAATTATTATTCTTGCTTCTGCTGCTGAACTTGGATCTGTATGTAGATTGGTTATGCTGTAGTTTCTTGTACACGGGGCTTTTTCTAACATATTTGAAAGGCAGATTATTATTATTCTTGTGCTAGAAGTCTGTAGAGTTTGCATTGTGGGAGGACATTTATGATATAAATAGCAACTGTTTGTACAGAGATACAGTAATCTCCATTACAATTTAGTCAATTGATGTCTTTCAAAGAAGCTGTTATTCTAGTTACTTTTATTGAGCAGTTTCATTTAATTGTAAAATATAAAAATAGTAAAAATAATAGCTAACATTTCTTAAGGGTTAAATGTCGGTACTATTCCAAGTACTTTACACTTACTAACTCCTTATCATAGTAACTGTGAGGGCCAAAGATTATTATCTTTATTTTACAGATGAAAAACTGAGGATGAAAGCCTAAGTAATTTGTCGAAGGTCACTTATAGAGCTGGTGAGCAGCGAAGCCAAGATTCTAACAAGATAGTCTGATTCCAGACCTCTTTACTGCTGGGCTGTATGCTGGTCAATAGTGGTGGCTTTTCATTAACAGTAAAAGTATCTCTTGCAGTTCTACAAATGTTTAGAAGCAGTTTTTCCCAACAAATAGATTTCCAACATTTTAAATTTGGGAGCTGCAATGAGCCTATTTCATTTTTTAAAGCACATACTATTTATAATATTAGCAATATGGGAAAGCAGTGGGGGAAATAGTAAATCTGTGTCTAATTAGATTTAACATCATCATCATTCCTATGCATGACTGCTAGGCGGAATACAATGCAAGTTAAAATAGAAGGGCTCCTTTCCTTTCTGAAATGTAATTGCACATCTTTTGATAGTCTAGAATTCAAATTGGACATTACCACACTGGCTTCTTAGCATAACTTTTTTGTATTTATTTAAGAAAGCTCTCTTTGGTGAGGTGATATGGAAATGAATTAAACCATTGAAGATAAAACTTTATCTTTGACTTGATGAGGGAACTCCTAAAGGATAGTATTAGTGTTTCTTATTAAAAGTGGTAAAGCTCAATTAGGTCAGATTATGAGGACTTTGGAAAGTCAAATATTAAGGACTTCAGTTATCACCACAGACTTTGTAGCATTAAGATTCCATTAAAACATTTGGACTTTAGCATTTTTATAAAACCAGTTTAGTTCACTTTTAAACAGATTCCTTGGTATTTCACTTTATTGGGAATATCTTCCTAAAAGTTATTAAGTGTCAAATCTTGGTATGTTTCTAGTACAGTACGTAATATACGGAAACTCTCATTCTAGACTACTATATGGGAAAGGAGACACTTCTAACGTCAGGTAGGGCTTTTAATTTTTTTTTTTTTTTAAGAAATGAACTATTAGAATGTTGTAAAAACATTTAAACATAAATCCAAAAACAATGATACTATCAATAAGAAAAATAAATAAGATGAATTTTAAAAGGAGCACTGATGATTAGAAATGCTGCTGAGAGACAAAACTAGATAAAACTATGTTTTGTCTCTTTTTGTGGTCTTGGTTTATTCAGTTGTTTTTCTATTTATTCCCCATTATTTATAGGGAGATATTTTATTAAGGTTTTTGTCAGTGTTATTGGAATGAAATATTTTCGTAAATAAAAGATTAATATACATCATACATCAGTTTCTTGTGTTGAACAAATGTCATAAATTAAAGATATTTTTAGATATACTTTCTTCAATTTTCTTAACTTTGTCTTCTAATCACCAGGCCCATTATCCCTGCCCTAGGGAGACCTTCCTCATCTCTCTGGGACTTTTCCAGTCACCTGTATTTTGTAAAGGATCATTCACTCATCCATATTGTTCTTTGATGAGGCAGACTTCCAGAAGTCTCTCAGCCCTAGGGGATCCGTTCATAGTTTCAGACAACTCTGCATCTTTTTGGCAGAAATGTGTGTATTTTTTTTTTTTTATCTGCTAATTATTGAGAGTCTAAATGTCCTCCTTTCTGTTGGCCTTCTTAGTTTTCCTTTGAAATGGTCTCCTTTGTATTGCAGATGTCACATTTCCCAAAGAATGCTTAGCTAAGAGTATTTAACTGAAAGTTGGATAAAGCTCTAAATATTGCAAAATATACTCTTCCATATAATCAGAATTTTGGAATTGGTATAGATGAAAGTCAGTTTTAGAATGACTAAAGTCAGACAGAAACCTATTATAAGGGGAAAGAATAGGTGAATCAAATACTTGCTGTTCCAGGGTCAGGAAGGAAAAAGATTGTAGTTCATGTTGTTAATTAAGCTTCAGAAGTTCTTCAGAATAGGAGACAACTGTCAGGACTGCTTTTGTAAGCAGACAGTACTAGTTGTTGAGGCATTGTTGAATGAGCGCTTGGATTGTCTCAAACCTAGTTAGTGGGGTCAAGGGAAACAAAAAATGAAGAGTGAGAGAGTCTTTCTATTGCACTCTGAGGCATGACAGCTTGTTTCACTTTTGAGCTTTTATCAAGATGGGATTTGTCTAGACTTCTAATGAAATAGGCTTTAAGTAAAGTAGAAACATGATGTCAAAGAATCTTTGACTCTTAAAATGAGTGTTAAACATTCTTTTTAACTCTGGATCTTAGCTATATTTGATACTGTAGCTGCCTTTTCTACAACACATAATCCTGACATAAATGATACATAAACATAGATCAGCCTGTTTTCTGATTTCCTAATGGTATTTTCTTCCAAGCATTAAGGATGCTAAAGGTATGGTTTCCTGATTGCTTTTGGATATTTTCAGCAGCGTTCAAGAATTTACTGTTGTATTCCATATACCTATTGGAGTATAAAGCTGCTTTTGTATACTTTCAATACTAAGGAAATCTATATTATATTATGTAACTTTAAAGTTATTTAAATTAAGTGCTATTTGCTGGTTTATTTTGATTGTAACTTGGATGGCAAAGATTTTTATTTCTTTTCCCTTCAAACTTTTTTTAATAAATAGTACATTTTAAAGTTTCTTAGAATGAAAGTTTATGTTCTTTTTATGTATTTTATCTTTGTACATGATAATGTACAAAGGATACATGAGAAAATGTGATTGTTTTATCATTGCAATAACAACTTTGATTGTAAAATTTATAACTTTTTGATATTTGTAAACTTAATTTTCTTGGTCTGTACTTAAACAACAGTGGATTTGATAAAACTGTTCTCTGGTTACAACAACATTTCAAATGTGAATTTTTATTTTCTCAGGTACTTTGATCTTTCCAATCTTTTAATGTTTCTGAGTACATAAACATCAGTTAGCTTACTAAATTAAAGTTAGCAAATGAGTCAGCCACATAATTTATGACATTTTAAGTCAGCAGGGCCATGAGGAAAGTATGTTTTTATTTGTGTGTGGGTGCACTTGTCTCACTGCCTTCAGGTGAAGGGGAGTTTATGCGACTAAGGAGGTATGTGAATGCACATCGTGAAATGCTAATCACTATTTGTTAGGCTTCTTCTTAGGACTGGACTACTTTCCCAGAGAAGTCTCTGGGAGTTGCATACTGTATACTGTTATTTTTCCTTTTATAAGTGAACCTTTTAATTAGCAGAATATTAAAGCAGAACATAACTTTTTTGGTTTTGTTTTATGAAGGATAATATTTTGAAAAGTCTGCAAAATAAACTATATAGACAGAGTTCTAGAGCGAATAAAATTAGATTTAAACTGTGAGGCTGGGCTCTACAAAGATATAAAATAAATACTAATCAGTGGTCTAAGCAAAATCCAGGAAGGATTTGTGTTAATTTGACAAGTAGGTTTAGAATTCTTTAGCCATTATTTTTTAGAAACCAGCTTTGTTCGTACATCCTTTCTCTAATTTGCTTCACTTTTGATCTTTGATAAAACCAGCTGCAATTTTGTTTCATTAACAAACTTAACTGGTTAAACAGATGTTTGTTTTGGCTTGATTGTGTCCTTTCTATTAGAAACAGTATATGCATACATAGAAACCATGCTGGGCCTTTTCCTGTCTGTAGTTAAACAGGCGTTTCAGAAGAGCAGCTTAATTTTATTTACAGGTTCAATTTTTGTTCCTCAGTACTATTATTGTAGATATATTGTAGGTATATATACCAATATTTTAGCTCTTTGTGCTATCAGGGAGGTCTTTTGTTCTTAATCTTCCATCTGTTGTTAGTCCAGTAACCCGCCCTCCCCCCCCTTTTTTTTAACATTGTAAAATCTTAGCATTCAGGGAAAAAGGTACTGTACAAGTGGTAATTGAGATACCAGTGACTCTTCCACAGTTCAAGGGAGGGAATGGTACTAGTCTGGTGAATTTCTATAATTTCTTCTGTCTTCTTTGATGTCAGTAAGTTGCCATATGGAAAGCAATGAGGCCTACAGTAAGGAGGTGATCCTTGGTCTGGCTGCCTGTGATACTCAGAGTGATGTAGGCTGGGAGCCACAGGCAGCACTTGAATGTTTCTATAATAGTTTCTGATGCGACTGGTCCTGCATTTTGTCCATGGTTTCCTGCCATGCTTGTGACGTTCTCAGATCATATGGGAATTATAAAGTTCAGGAAACGAGAAAGATTATATGGGGTAAGAGAAATAATAGTAAGAGAAGCAAAGAATGCCCAAGTTAATATTCAGTATTGACATCAAATGGTGATTACTATTTGATATTCGATCAACTTATTCCCAGTGCTGGTATTTTGATATCATGTAGAAGCTTCTACCTTATATCAAAACCCAACCCTAGCTATTGAGCTTTGAAATATAAGTAAAGTAGCAGAAAACAGGATCTGCTAGTAGAAGAGAATGGGGCTGTTTGAAGAACATAAGCTGTTCCGTCTAGTTAGACTGCTGGCAGGATGTGAGGAGACTGGGAATGGTAGGCAACGGGCGAAGCCAGGAAGATAGTTCCCGCTTAACTTTGTGATATACAAGATTGCAGTATTTCAGAAAAATTGAAAGAGTAGTACAATAAGTGCTGTATTTCTTTTACCTACATTCACCAATTAACATTTTTCCGCATTTGTCCTTTTTTTCTCTCCATTGTATATGTGTATATGTTTTTATATGTGTATGTATTTACACATATACATACATTAATAATTTTTGGCTGAACTATTTAGAAATACATAGCTGACATGATATTAAGATATTATGGTATTAAGTTATAATTATACTTAATTACATATCGAGGAACATTCTTCTATATAACCACAATACTGTTATCTCATGTAAGAAATTCAATAGTGAAACATGAGTGTTATTTAATACACAGTCCATATTTCCCCAAATGGCTGCAAAATGTCATTTATAACTTGTTTTTGATGTGGGAGCCAGTTAAGGATCACCATATTGCATTTGGTTGTTATATCTGCTTTAATAGAGAACAGTTTTCCTTCTTTTTTTGTTCTGTCAGGTACATTTTTGAAGAGTCTAGGTCCCTTGCCTTGTAAGATGTCCCACAATTAGTGTTTGTGTCCTCATAGTTAGATTCAGGGTAAACATTTTTGGCAAGAATATTGCATAGGTAATATGTATTTCCTCTTTTGTCATATCAGTAGATATATCCTTTTTAGGTTATCTTGTCACTGGTAGTGCTTATTCTGTTGATTAAGGTGGTGTTTGCCAGATATCTCTTACTAAAGGCACCTTTTCCCTTTTGTAGTTAATAAGTAATCTCTACAGTGATACTTTGTAACCATGTGAATAACCAGTGAGTATTAGTTTTCTATTACTGCTGCAACAAATTACCATAAAATAGTGGCTTAAAACAAAGCAAATTTATTGTCTTAACAGTTTTGGAGGTCACAAATCCAACATGGGTCTCACTGAGTTAAAATCACATTGTCAGCAGGGCAGCATTCCTCTGGAGGCTATAGGAGAGAATGTTTCTCACCATTTCCAGCTTCTACAGGCTGTCTGCATTCCTTGGCTCACAACCCCTTCCTTCCATCTTCAAAACCAGCAGCATCACATCTCTCTGACCATTTTTCCATAGTTACATTTTTCTCTTACCACAGCCTAGACAGCTTTTAAAGGTTTTATGTGATTAGATTTGGGCCGCTTAGATAATCTAGGATAATCTCCCCATCTCAAAGTTATTAAATTAATCACAGTCGTAAAGTCATTTTGACATGTAAGGTGACAGATTCACAGGTTTTTGGCACTAGGAAGAAGATATTTGTGTGTGTGTGTATGTGTGTGTGTGTGTGTGTGTGTGTGTGTGTGTGTGTGTGTGTGTGGAAATGGGGGATGAGGGCAACAATATTCTGCTTGCCATACAGTGGTTTTAGATACTTAAATCATCTTTTGCATTGGAGGTTGCAAATCTGAAGGTTTTGGGTCTATGATGTAACATAGTCTAATCCTGCTTAGAAAGGAATGAATTACAGTTTATGAAAGTAATGCTTAGTGAAGGCTGGGAGGCAAGAGGCCTGGGTTCTAGTTCTCATGGAATACCTTGAACTATTTCCATGGGGACAGGAGCAGGGACAGCCTTCTGCTTTCATTTAGTGTTTCTTTACTCACCAGTTGAAGAACTAACTGAAGAACAGATTTGGCAGTGATAACTTGAGAGTTTTTACCAATTGGAGTTTGGATATCCAAAATGTTTTCTGAGAAGTGCACTTGAAGTTGTAGAGAAGAGTCTTTCATTTAAATGCCCACAGAGTTCATGAAAATATGACAGTTTAATAAAATAGACTCTTTGATGACATTTTAAAGATTTACATAACATTTGAAGAATTTTATGTCTTTAAATTTGAATCTTCAATTAGAGAACTTTAGATAGGCTGAAAAATAAACTGACTTATTTAAAAATAATAATATTCTTACAATGTTAAATGTCAATTATATCTTAATAAAGTTGGGTAAAAAGGAAAAATACCAGGCAGGTAGGATGTATATATTTTTTCATGTCTTAGTGAGAACTTAGAAAAAATAAATAGCAAATCAAGATATTCACAAAAGCAGTTAACTTCAAGAATCCTCCATTTCCTTTCATTTCACAGTATTTTAGTAGAATCTTCTGCAGTAGCTGCAGTTAGTTGGAATGCTTTGGATATATTGATTATTCCAATCATTAAAGAATAACTATTATCAGCCTATAAAAGTCCTTTCTAGAGCTTATAAAAAAAAGATGATCTTTTCATCTGATGAGCCCTGACCCATTGTGAACCTTACAACTTAACTCATTTTCCACCAGCTACTGAAATATAACAATATGCCAACAGTTACATTCTCATGAAGCATTTATATCAACTTATAAAATCACCTCTTTATTGGAAAATTGTGTAATATCTTGATTTCAATTTAGCATGGCATGTTGGTTAGTAATAAATCTTGCTAGGGTCTGAACACAAGCCCACAGGCAGTTTGCAGAACATTGATCAGGTGCAAATTGTATGCATTTTTCTAGCTTCTAAAGATTGAAGAGCAAAATGAAATAAATGTCATGATCACCACTTTTTAGGTTGTTTTTAAATCTGACATAGTAGAACATTACCATTTATCTTATGGGAAGTACCTTGTCTCTCCTAAAATCCATGATTTGTGGTTGTGATTTTAAGTCCTACATTTTGTCTGTGATATACAACAAAAGCAAAAGAATATGGTTAAAACAGGTATTTATGACTTGTGCATAATAAACAGTTCATATTAGATTTGAAGATTCTACATAAAACATGCAAGAGATCTCACTATCATCTTTACTTAGTGCTTCCTATATACCAGGTAATGTTCTAAGTATTTAATACATACAGAATAATTTTACATGAACCCTGAGAGATAGTACTGTTATTAATGGAATTTTACGAAGGAAGAAATGGACCAGAGAATGTATCTTGCCCAGTAGTTCACAGGAAGTGTTGGAGCTGGTGTTTCAATCCTGGCACACAAGTTGGAGTATAGCCACTTCACCACCTTCTAGGTGTCTCATTTATTTGGATGAAATCAACACGTATCTATTGAATTCTTGTAACATATAAAGCACTATACTGGGCATTATAGAAGTTACAAAATAAAAACCGTATTCAGATGGTAATTAAAATTATCAGTCAAAACATTGCAGCTGTGTGATTCTTTCTCAAATGACCAGTGGTGTGATCTTCATTTTCAGAGTGATTGAAAATTTCTTTTCTTTAGTGGGAATGAATAAACAGCCAGCGTTTATATATTACTTACTATGAGTCAGGTACTACTTAGTGTTTTAAATATGGTAACTTGGCTGCGAGGTAGTACTTCTTTTCATTCTTCGTTTGCAAGGAAGGGAACTGAGGCACATGAGGTTAAAGGTCTTGCCCAAAGTCACATAGCTAGTGTAGTGGAGCCAAGATGCAAACTCAGCCATTTTGGCTCCATGGTCTGTGCACTTAACTATTACACTACACGGCCTCTTATTTTTCTTATGAAGAAAACTTCTTTTAAAGAAAAGGTATTGAAAAGAATTATACATATGTTCTTATAAACCTGGACCTCTAAGTGCCTTTTTAGTATTTATAATAGGAGTTACTGAAAAAACTTGTTAAAATTCATTTAAGGTGGCTTTTCCTAAACAATATTCTGAGGTAGAAGGAAGTACAGTATTCTTTAAGATGTTAATGATGCTAGTAATGTTCTGAGATTTAAAGTCCCTGAGAACTTCTGAAATTTAACTTGCTTAGCCTGCGGTTTGCTAAGATGATTTGATAATGGGCCCTCTCTCCCCTTCTCGCTACAGCTGTTCTTTTGTGTAGAGATCTTTGCATTTGGTTAAACAGTTTGGATAGTGCTGATATAAGGTTACATTGCTAATCCCTTTCCTCAATACACATCCCAAAGGAAATCACTGATTAATTGAACTTGGAGTTTGTGCTTCACAATAGAAAGCCAAAAGTTATCAAATTCATTCCTTGTCTCTGTTATGAATTAACTTAGTAAAACTGTTGTATGATAATTATTCTTGTAGAGTAACATTTTAGAGTCGCAAGCAGTTGTTGAGATCACCAAGTTCATGAGTTTTAAGCTGAGGTTCAAGCACTCCATTCAGGGGGTTTGTGAACCCCTGAAATTTTAAGTAAAATATTGGGATTATGTATATTTACCAGCATTTTTCTGGAGCCTCTCATGTCTCCTTTCCTTCCACAGGTCATTTGATTCAGGCCAGTGCTTCCTAGACTGCTGCACATTTGAATCATTTGAAGAGCTTTTAAAAATTCCAATTCTAGGGTCATACCACACACCCATTAAATCAGAATGCCAGGTATTAGAAGTTTTCGAAGATCTCTGGGTAATGCCACTGTGCAGCAAAAGTTTAGCGATCACTGCCTGAGGCTAACTTTCTTCTTTTATATATGAGCAAATAGGGTCTGCTTATGTGGTCCAGGAAACAGGCTAGATGTATTAATTGGGCAGGGTCCTAGTTCTTGCTAAGGGAGATCTTAGAGATCATTACAAAAAAGTCTTAGAAGGAAATGGCTCTGGAGCCTGAGTGCTTAGTTTCAAATCCTGACTTTTCTACTGGGCAAGTAAGTACAGCCTGTGTCTTGGTTTCCTCAGCTGACACATGGAGATAATAACAGCACGGACCGCATATGGGTAGTGAGCTTTTCCTGGGCCCTGATAGAAAGGCAGCTGGGTGGAGTCCATGGCTATGAGGGGACAGTAGCCTCTGGCACTGTCTCCCCCCCCCCCACTTCCTTCTCTTGAAGGAAAAGTATAAATTGATATCATCTAATGAAGACCTTCTCTCCTATTGGAGACTGGTTCTAGTCACAGAGTCCACGAATGGCCAAAATTCAGTTTTTTTCTTGTTTCCTTGTATTTAAGTCATCGGAAAAAGAGTCTGTTTTCAGAGTAACACATGCTCATTGTACAGACTGAAAAATATAGAAAGGTTTAGGGGTGATATACTGTAACTGCAAATTTCACTCCAAAGATAACCACTGTTAAAAGTTTCTATTTTCTTTCAGTGTTTGTCCTTCTACCCATATGTATATTATATTTGAATAAATAGAGGAATATGCTAGTCATATAATTTTGTAGTTCACTTTCTACATTTAAGATCTCTGGTGAGCCTTTCCCAGGATTCTTGATTATTGTTTGAAGTGTGACTTTTTTGCTATTGCAAATAATACTGCTACTAAAAATTTGTGTATGCATGGATAATTACTTCTCATAAGATAGATTACTAGAGAAGATATATTGGGGCATAAACATGAATTCTTTTTCTAAGACTTTTGGAACATACTGTCAAAAAGTATTCCAAAAGGTAGTACCAATCTATACTCTTAGGCTGAGTATGAGTACCTTGGGCATCTACTTGCTTCCTAACCCTTACTTTTTATCTTCCTAATGTGGTAGAGGGAAGAGTGGATCCCTGTTATTTTATTTTGCATTTCTTGGATTATGAGTGGCTTGAACATTTTAATTATTTTTTTTAAGTTTTAAAATCACCTAAATTTTTTTTACAATTCAAGAATATGTCATATGTATATATATTTACACACACACACACACATATACACACATACACTCATATATATCACATTGTGTGTTCACTCCCCAAAGTTAAATTTCTTTCCGTCACCAAATATTTGACCCTCTTTACCCTTATCTACTCTCCCCCCACAGTAACCACTAATGTTTGTGTCTCTGAGTCTCTGTTGCTTTCGGTTTTATATCCTATCTATGAGTGAAATTACATGGTTCTCAACTTTTCTGTCTGATTTATTTTGCTTAACGAGATAATCTCAAGATCCATCCATGTTGTTGCAAATGGCAATATTTTATCTTTTCTTATGGCTGAGTAATATTCCATTGTATGTATGTACCACCTCTTTTTTATCCAATGACTTGAACATTTTTAATGTTTAATGATTGTTGCTCTGTAGCTATATAGTGTTGTGGTTATCTCCCCATCCTTCATTCCTATGCTCGGAAAGCAACCATCTTCATCTCTTTAAACTATATATAGTTAGTTGTTTCTTCTGGAAGTTAGAGTTCTGTATTTTAAACTACATGTTGATAATGCTCTTTCTTGAATTTCAGTTTTAGACTATTGACTTCTTGCCAAGGAAAATAAGGTTAAAGGTCTCTTATGCACATATACCCTTCATTTCCCATTTCCCTTTTTATCTCAATGTAATTGTCTTTATTTTTGCTTAGGTCAGTATTTGTATTCAGTGTTTATATTTTTATGAGTATGCAAATATTCATTTGACCCGTGAAGTATTCTATTATCAATTTTTTGATCTTCTTTGGTTATTTTTAGAAAGTTCTTCCCTACCCTGAGTTCAGAGAGATATCTACTAGTATTTCCTTCTAGTTTTTTGTCTTTAGTGGTATTATGCCTTAATCCTTAAAAGTATCTGCAGTTTTTATTTTAGTAAATGGTGAGAGGATTCTTTTTTTAATAGCTGAGTTTGTTCCAGGATTGTGTGTAAAAATTCTTACTTTCTCCTCTAATTTATGATGCCTTTTTTAAAAAAATCACATTTCAGGTCTACCAGAAATCTAGGTCTCTTTTAATGTTCAGCTGTACTTTTGCCTTTGAAATTTTAACTCAATTAACTTTCCAACTTTTAATTCACTTAACCTCATTTAACCTGTGGAGCTGCCTCTGGTTTTGCTTTGGAATGTGCTGGGAGGAGGGAGGAAGCAAATGGCTTCCATGGTACAGTATTTCCATTTCCAAGGATTTCTGGATAGATCACTTGAAATCATTTGCTCCTTAAATTCTGTGGGTCGCTAGTAAGTCCTACCTTGCTCTGTAGGTCAGCCTGTGTTTTACCAAGTTTTTATGATTATTTTTGAACTTGAGGGTTTAGAAAGGGTTTATTTTAGCCGATTAGTTATTGGCTTTAATGACATATAAGTGCATTTGTCAGAGATCCTTCCTGTATTGAATCTGACGCGGTTGGAAGTGAGTTAGTTTCCTGTTGGGCATGCCTTGAGCTGATTCCCATTAGACTTTGGCCTCTCCCTTGCCATGTCACCTCTCCAGTTTTGCCCAGGTTTACACTGGTTGTAAATTTCCTAAATTTACTTCTGTTACTAATTTCTTATTTCATTCCATCATGGTAAGAAAACAAAATTTGTATGATTTCAACAGCTGTACATTTACTGAGGTTTGCTTAATATGCTCTAACATGTGATCCAAAAAAATGTTCCATGTGCACTTGAGAAGAACGTGTTATTCTGCTGTTGCTGAATGGAGAAATTTATAAATGTTAGGTCTAGTAGGTTTGTAGTGCTGTTCAAGACTGTTTTCTTGCTGATCTGCTTGGCTATTCTATTATTGAAAGTTCACACTGTTGAAGACTCCAACTGTTGTGGTTGAATTATCTTTCTTTCAATATTGTCACTTTTTCTTAGTGTATTTTGAGGCTCTGTTTTTAGGTGCACATATATTTGTAATTGTTATGTTTTCTTGATGTATCAATCTTTTCATTATTATACAACATTCCTTTTTGTTTCTAGTAACAACTTCTATGTTAAAGTCTTTGTTTCCTGATATTAATGTAGCTAATGCACCTTTCTTTGGTTACTGTTTGTGTGGTTTATCTTTTCCCATTGTTTTACTTTTACCCTATTTATGTCTTCAAATCTAAAATGCATCCCTCTGTAGACAGCATAACAGTGCTGCTGTGAACACTCCTGTAAAAGTGTTTGTTTGAATATGTGTTTTCAGTTCTTTTTGGATATATACCAAGAGTAGAATTGTTAGGTATATGATAATTTTATGTTTCACTTTTTGAGGAACTCCCTTCCTGGTTTCAACAATGGCTTCACCATTTTACATTTCTACCAGCAATGAATGAAGGTTCTAGTTTTTCTATATTCTCACTAACATTTGTTATTTTCTCCTTCCTCCCCCTTTTCTTGGTGGGGTTTTGCTCCCTTATTTTCTTTTTCAGAATGTTCTTGGCTAACTGTGCTTGCTTATTTTTCCTCATAGATGTTAGAACCTGCTGATTATTACTCAAAAGATCTTGTAATTTTATTGGAGTTTTCAAAGTGTAGAATGGCATTCCTTAATAGTAGTCTTACATTGAATAGCAGGTATATATTTCTACTTTAAAAAGTCTATTCTTTTTAATTGTGGAAAATTTTAAGCATATATGAAAAGAGCAATGCTTATACATTTACTGGCTATGTTAATAATTACCTCATGACCATTCTCTTTTCACTCCCCCAGCTCCTGCCACTACAGAATTATTTTGAAGCAAATTCCAAACATTATATCATTTTATCTATAAATATTTCTGTAGTATAAAAATTATCATCCATTTAAATTCTTTCATATATGAGCGTAGCTATGTATAGAGTATGGGTAGTGTATACCGAAGGATTTTAACTTTTTGTTAAATTAATTTCTAAGTGTGATCTTTTTTGGATTGCTATTGTAAATAGTATCTTTCACTACACTTTCTATCTAATTGGCTCTTTTTTTTAATATAGGAAAGTTACTGATTTTTATTTGTGCCCAGCTACCTTACTGAATTCTTTTTGTTTATAATAATTTTTAGTTGATTTTCTTTTATCTATGCTTTGATCTGCAAATAATGATCATTTAAATTTTATTTTTTCCTTTCTAATTTATATATCTTAAATCTTGCTCTTGTCTTGAGTTTTATATGCTCTAGTACCTCCTTGATGATGTTAAAGTATACTGGTGATAAGGGATATGTTTTTGAGGAATTCCTCAATATCTCTTCATTAAAAATGATGCTGGCTTATACATTGATCATGTTAAAGAAATTTCATCATGTATGTATTTTTACTTTTGTTCAGTGTATTTTTCAGCATTAATGTAGATATGATTTTTCTCCTTTGACCTTTAATATGATTATAATATCTGACTTAATATTTATTCATATTTTCTAAATATGAATTCCACATATTCATGGTGTATTACTTGTTTAATGGGTGACATTCTTTTGAATAGCAAAATTTCTCGGTGTATTTAAAAGCTTAAGTCTTAATTAATGTACCCACAACATTTTAGAAACAGGTCTACGTAATAGAGTAGTGTTCTTACTAGTAAACTTATTTTCTGGTGCCATCCTTTTGTAGTGCTTGGATTAAGAGGAGGGGATTGTGTGTGTGTGATGGGGTGGTGAAGAGAAGAAGGAAGGAGCACACAACCTCGTGAAAGAGAGATAAAGCACAATATTAGGTTTTATAAGCTAAAATGTAATACATTCTAATGCATGGTATACCAAATTATTATTGTAACAAAATATAATTTTTTTACTAAAATAATTTGTTTTTTTATTATTAAATTAAAACCAAGTATGTCTAATGGCAGGAGAATGATAATACTTGAAACATACTCGTGGCAATATAGTATGAATGAAAGAATATGGACATTTTAAGTTTAAAAGTTATATTTTTTGACTTTTAAGAAGTTACTAAAGTAATACATATCTAATGTCAAAAATTTAAACATACAAATTAAAAAGTAAAAGTTGTACCTCATTCGCCCTGCCTGTTCTTTCCTTAAAACAGGTTTCCAAAGACAGTGATTTGTATGTATTCTTCCAAGCCCTTTTAAAGCACTTGTAAATAAATATCATACAAATGTTTATATGCATATTTTAACAAAAACAGATTTATACTTTTTGTATTCTTATGACTTTTTTTCAGATATGTAAGAAATATATCAGTACATTCTTTTTGAAAAAGTTCTAAAATAAAACAAAGGCCTGTACAAATTCTTAGTCTTAGTCATCTCATCTGTAAAATAGGAGAAATAAAATATTCTTCTTAGGGCTGTCAATTAGAATTTAATGAGATAACGCATTTAAGACTGAGCGCAGTGCCTGTTTAATAAAAGAGATGAACTAGTTATTTTGAGTACATATCAGCTCTGGAATTTGTAATGAAGCACATTTTGGTATATAACTATACAATCTGACAGTGATCTTTGGATTTACTCTGTCCTTTTTTAAAGCCCTTTAAAAAAGAGAAGGTCTTAAATGTTTTCCTTAATAGCTTTATGTGCTATAAATATACATTTAATTTAATAGCAGAGGGTTTTTTCTTTTTCTTTATTAATTATTTAAATTACTTTCCCCCTACTCCCCTCAAACCCTTGGTTAGCTTAGTGTCTTTCAAATCAAAGTGTGTCTCCACAATTTTTGCTGGTTTCATATGTCTATATTATTGTTTTCTCAATGTTTTCTTTTTGATTGTCCTACTAACGAGGCATAACAACCAAATGTCATGTGTGAACCTTGGTTGGATTCTGTAACAGAAATTGGGGAAGAAAATTAGGCACATTTGAATTTGGATCAGATATTAGGGGAAATTAAAGCATTAATATTAATGTTCTTCATATGATGAGTGCATTTTGGTTATCTAAGATTATGTCTTTATGAGTTAGCAAATCCTCCTGAAGTATTTAATGATGACGTGTCATGCTGGTGCAGCTTACTTTCAAATAGTTAAGTAACAACTGAAACTAAAATTGTGTGTGTACAAATATAGATGAGTATAGATAGATACAGGTGTAGAAAAAGATATGAGGCAAAAATGTTAACAATTGGTGAATTCAGGTGAAGGGTATACAAGCTTTCATTGTACTACAACTTTTCTGTAGGCTTGAAATTTTCAAAATGTAAATTTGGAAAAATAAATAATTAGAATACTCATTAAAAATTAAATTACCTCACTTCTCTAATAGATCTACTGAAAAGGAAACTATCATCACCATAGTGGAAAACAAATAGAAAATAACTGTAAAATTACTGTTAAAAAAGTTATATTAAAGTGTGACGGGTATTGTTATCTGCCAAGGTTCTGAGCCTGGGGCCTGCTCTCTCAGAAGATAGCAAACATTAACAAAGTGTTAAAGACATACTAGCATCAAACTGAGACTTTCTCCTTGACTTAATGGGAAGGTAGGAGAGAAACTGAAAAGGGCTTTCACACTCTTATTCAGATCACCTCAAATCATCTCTGGTCTCACCTCAGAACCTGAATCCTACCTATACTTTGGGAAATACTGCACCCATTGATTTAAGTGTTATGTGTTAGAAAAAAACTTCTATGTTGAATTCTGTTTATAGTTCCTATTATGCCTTTTTTTAAAACCTTCCATGTTGAATTATCGTCGTCGTCATCATTTTGTAGTTTTGATCACTGCAGATGCATGTTTAGCTGAATTGGTATCCTGGCCTATGGCAGATGTCAGATTTTGCAGTATAAATTGTTACTGGTTTCTTGCTTTGCAGTTGCTTTTGTAGTTAGGTTTTTGCTTTTATTCCCCTTTCCTTTTTCTCTTTTCTTTTTTGCTGTATTGTTCCTGTTATTATTTGGAAGCCACTAGGTCACTTTGCCTCTTGAACAATGAAAGAATCCAGATTGTGCCTGTCTTATATTTTGTTATCCCAGAACAAGACTTAATTGAATAAAACATATTACCCATCTGTCCTGGAAATCTCAGTGATACTCAAAATAACTTACTAACAAGTTGTCGAATGATGATATCTTGAAAATTTCTGAAAGTTCAGCTTCTTTTTAGCTGTTGCTAAGAGAGAGAAATTTCATTGACATGAGGGACACGAGGACATGTCTGCATGCTGCCAGTTGTTTTATAAGGCATTTGGCTCTGCCGCCTTGCAGATGGTTAGACTCTGGGTGGTGGGTAAATGTGTGCTGATTATCTTATTGAATTAAGGTAACCTTTTGTCGTTCATTGAATTCTGCAGACCAGTTGGTCAGTGAGCAGCTGCTCTGTGTGGCTTGGTTTGGGTTTTGAAGTACACAAAGACTATTAAAGGGTGGTCAGTCTAATCCAGGTATTCAACGAAGCAATAGTGAAAGCCTTCTTCCTCTTTTGACAGTTTTCTGCTCTGATGGAAGTGAATGAACAAAAACATTTTTACTTTTTACTCAATTAACTAAATGATTTATAGCAATGGTTTATTGAGTGTTTGGATGAATACTTGAATTTTTTTTTTTACCTAATGTTTTAAGTTGAAGAAAATATCCTATCATAATATTTGATGTTAGAAGCATTCTAATTTTATAGCAGAGTCTGTGTTTGAAAATACATGGCAAACTAATGGAATTGTTGTTTTCTTAGTTTATTTTTACAAATATTCTGGAAACTTAAAGCATGCCTTAGTGCTATCATCTCTTGGCAAATTCCAACTGTATAATTTTTGTTTGTAGGGCTGTTTTGTTTAGAATCTGCCATATTTTTTATATGGATTCTATCTTAATTTCTAGTAATTGTTTTAGGAGGCTTCGTTAATAAAGGGGTTCTTAATGGTTTTCAGTAAATTGCCAAAATTGTGTGGCTCATTTCTCCCTTAGGAGAATTTTTCTTGGACTGATGTTTTTGGTTTTACTCTGTATACATTGTAGGTGGCCTCAGAAAATGGTTGTAGCCACTAGTTGATTTGCTTAATGTCAGAGAGAAGTCATTTAACAGTGATTGATGAGGAGCCATCTGATTTCTCTAGTTTGGTCATCTGTTGTACCCAGGAGACTTTTGATTCAAAGCCTACTTTTTTTTCCATCCAGATTTATATGCTAGTAATAATCATGATGTCTACCTACATTTATTAAGCACATTTATGCTGACCACTGGATTTGGCCCTTCACATATGCTCTTTCATTTTATCCTCACAACTTTATAAGGCAGGTCTTATTAGCTCCATCTCAGAGATGATAAAACAGCCTCCCAGGGCGGCTAAGTAACTCGTCTAATATCACACAGCTAATTAGTGCGTGGACCATATTGGAGTCCAGGACTCTCAGCCTCCAAGGCTCATGCTCCATTCTTCTGTGCTGCTATTTTAATGACGATTAGACTCATTACTAGGCCACAGTCTTTTGGTCAAGCATGAGTCAACTAAAAGTTCTCCTTTAGGACTTTAGACTCTATGCTTGTAAAAATAATATAACATCATTAAAGAAACATTTTGAAGTATGAACATTGTTTATGATCTTATTATGCTAACAACTGTTTCATTTTTGTTTTTCTAGATTTGTCTCTGTCCCTTTAAACAACTATAATCTATAAGACATATAGATTAAAGCATATACTACATAACTATAAAGTATGTCTGCAGCTGTTTATTCTGTTTTTAAAAACATTATTTCATAAATATTTTCTATCTTAAATGTCATTCTTTAAAAAGACTTTTCCTAATCTCTTTGAATCTCCCAATCAAAATAAATCCCTTTAGTACTTCCAACAAAGTACTCTATATTTTTTATTAGAATTTTGTGAGCTAGTGAAACAAACAATACAAATGTCTGTAGTAACGATGTCTGAGGCTAGAATTTGGTTAAAAGAAGAGACTGTGTCATATATGCATAACCCTGTGGGACATACAGTGATTATTGGGAAGGTCTAAAATTAAATACTTGAGATGTATAAGAAAGCCGACCTGCCTGGTGTTATAAAAAGCTTACTGAGATATATGTAGATATCTGCAAATGGAAAAAAGGAGAGTCAAATAAAAACAAAATTTGTTTTTAATCTCTGACATTTTAAAAACTAGTTTTGTATTTAGGATTAGGAGATTTGTTTTTGAGTCCTTGGAGAGCAAATGGAAACTGGAGTTAATCTTTGTAATCACTCCCCTCTTTAATTCTGCAGTCTTTGTTCTGTGTACACTCTGCTCCTGGAGTCTTGTTTCTCATGCATGCTCACCCCTCTCCTCCAGCTCCTATACGGTGTTCTTTGGCAGTCCTTACTGTCTTTTTTGCACTATCCTATGCCATCTTGCTCTTTGTAGCAAAATATTTTCCAAGTAACCATATGCTTTTGGAGCCTGTGGTGGACAGTAAAGCAATAATTAGATATTCCTCCTGTCCTGGAGATGTCATTGCATGGCTGTGTGTGTCAAGTCAAGGCCAGAGCCAGCAGCACAAGAAGAAAACTACCACTAACATTAATTAGCAGAGGATACATGCCTTAAATAGCCATATGTTACATAGCTATCACCTCCTAGCAGACTTTTCACCTCTTCTTTGATAGTCTCCTAGCCTCGAGTAATTTCTCCTCCTCTGAACCTCTATAGCATTTTGAGTTTTATTGTCTACCTTGTTCATTAGTACTATCTGTAACTCTTCAGTTCTGTGGGTTTTGACATTCAAGGCTGGGTGTTAAGTTCCTTGGAGGTAGAGACTATATCTTAAACTTATTTATATCATCCATACTGTCTACCACAGGGACATACTTAATTCGGTTTTAAAAATGATAGAATCTCAGAGTTGAAAGAGACCTTATGGGTCATGAAGCTGAGCTTGTGCTTGAATTGTGTGTGGAGAATCCTCACAGGTAGTTATGCATCTTCTCCTCCAGGTGCTGAAGGATGGTAGCTCACGTGCCTAGAACCAGCTTTTGTCTTTAAGGTTCTGTTAGCATCTACTTGCATATTTTGAGCTGCTCTCTGCTCTGGGTCCAGATAGAGTTGAACAGGTGTAAGAAAGAAACTATTGAGTGCCTAGTCTGTGCCAGACACAATGCTGGGCATTCCACTTAGGTTATTGTTAGTAAAGAATAGTTTATGGTGGCTCAGTTGTGTGCCACAATTTACTTCCTTCTCCTTCTATTCAGGGCCTATTTTCCTTTCAGTTTTAAAGAGCTTGCCATCTACTCTTACATGGGCTAAGGGGTAGGCATTATCCTTACTAAACATAGGAGGAACTTGAGGCCCAGAGAGAGTTAGGGCCATATAGATAGCATTCAAAAGCCTTCTTTTTCTTCTTCTCAGAACTAGTCCTTTCTCTATAACACTGTGGACTTTCTCTTTTGAGATGAGAATATATGTCTTTCTAGCACTCTAAACTACCTTGTTCTGGCATGTTAAACCATTTTGTTCTTATGCGTCTTGGTAACCTTCACAGCGCTTACCTTAGAGTAAGTGTTAATGTTAAATGCACCTGCCTATGCCACAGTCTGTACTGTTCCATGAAAGAGGAGAAGCCTTACTGACTGTACCCCTTGGTGTGCAGGCTTACAATGATGTCATTGATATGACCACTTTTTATTTATGGTAGTTTGTTTATTAGTTCTTTCATTTATATATTCAAAAATATTTACTGAGTGCCTATTCTGAGCCAGGCACTGTTCTCAGAGACACCCCTACTTTGATGGAGTTTATATTCTACTGCAATAATAAGTATATCAACAGGGTAATTACAGACTCTGTTAAGTGCATGAAGGAAATTAAGAGTGAAGTGAGACAGAAAGACCAAGAAGTCAGCTGTAGATGTTGTGCTCTGGAAAGTTCCTGAGGAGAGATGAAAGGATTAGAAGGGGTCAACTGTGGGGATAGCTGACGGGCTTAGTAAGGAAAGGTCCAGGACTTGTGTTTGAGGAAGATGAGGGCAGCTCATGTGGCTATAGCAGAGAGAACCAGGGAAGGAGCAGCAGAGAGTTCAAATTTGTAGAACCACAGCACTGATTTTTTTTTTTAAAATCACTGAAAGGCATGACAACTAAAAGAAATATCTAATCCTGAATTGTGCTCTGGAAAAAATAGTTGCTATAAAGGACAGTATTGGGATAGATGGCAAAATTTGAATGTGGACTGAATTTAGATAATAGTATTGTATTAATGTTAAATTTCCTGAATTTGATAACCCACTGTGGCTATGAAAAGAATGTCCTTTCCATTAAGGTGGGTAAAGGGTCATGATCTTTGCAACTTCTCAAATGGTTCAGAAAAAAAGAGAAATAAAAGGTAGCAAGTCATTGAGAACATATGGGTGTTTATTGTAATATTCTTGCAACTTTTCTGTATGTTTGAAATTTTTTCAAAATAGAATTTTAGAAGTCACTGAGGCTACTGTGTGTGGGAGCAGTTATAGGGGCGAGAGGAGAGTCAGGCAGGCCTGGGAGGAGGCCATTGGGATGATGGCGGCCTGGACTGGGATGGAACAGGGGTAGTGAGAAAAGACAGATCTGAATTACGTTTTAGAGGTAGAACTAATGGAACTTGCTGATGGATAGGATATGGTGGCCAAAGAGAAGAGGAGATAAAAGTTGCCCTCTGCAGCACACTTATGGTTACAGATTAATTCCCATGGAATCTTCTTCCCAAGGTACTCTCACCCCCTATCTTTTCTACTTAGGTCAGCCACTCTATGAATAGTTAACACAGGGATTTATTTTACAGGTGAGGTGAGGTTCAGAGAGACGAAGTGACTCATTTGAAGTTATCAAGTTTTACTTTCTTTATCCAGAAAACCAAATATGTAGGTACAGGACTAGTGTTTGTTAAACTTCATTGATTCTACAACTAGTTGGTTGTAGAATTATCAATTATCTCTGATAATTGATGAGCTATAAGTCGGTCTTTCTTAGTTGCCTTCATAGTCATCTTCTATGTCCAGTCTTGAAGTCAACAAATATTTAGTGCCTGCTGTGTGCCAGTTACTGTTCAAGGCAATAGCAGTGAGAAGAACAGACATGACCCTAAAGGAGTTAATTACTCTTAAACATGTAACCAAGTGAAACTGTATGATTTCCTCAGTTTATTAACTGATAGGTGCTGTAAAGATTTATTTAGTAGGACTGGTCTGGGAAGCCCTGTCTGAGAAGGAGACATTAGAGTTCAAACCTGAGTGAAACTGAAAACACAGCTTTGTTTCAGGAAAGAGTGTCCCCAGCAGAAGCAGCAGCTTGAGCAAAAGCCCTGAGTTGGAAACAAGCCAAGGGTGTTAAAGGGACCGAACTGTAGTGTGGAGGTCAAGGGAGAGTGGAGGGTGAGGAGGTCAGTTTCAGGATATTTTTTGGAGATAAAGCTAAAAGGACTTGACAATGGAAAGGGTGTACAGGGACACTGGGATGAATCTGGGTGAATGATTGGAGCCAGTTACTGGTAGGGAAGGCTAGAGGCTGATGTAGAAATGTGATTTGGGAGAAAAATCAGTAGTTCTATTCCTGGCCATGAGTTTGTGAGGCCCATTGGACATCCAAATGGAGACCCAGGGTGGTCAGTTGGATAGTCAGGTCTCTGGTAAGAGGTCTGAACTGAACATACAAATCTGAGACCCATCACTATACAGCTGGTAGTTAAAGGAGTGAGACAGGATGAGCTTATTTGGGGGAGAGTGTGGATCACAAGAGCAGGGGCTCCAAGACCAGAGCCCCAGGGCAGTTAAGAGAAAGAAGGAGCATCAGTGAGAAAGGAGGGAAGCTGTATAGGAGCCTTGGGATGTTTTGTGGAGGGGTTAGGAAGAGCCCACTATCAATTTCTGTGGAGCTGACTCTGTTTTTGAGTCTTGGACCTATTAGTAAGTATTAAGTTAAGTTACTTATCTTGTGAAGTTACTTCTCTGTATAAGATATATGTGCTTTTAATTTTTTTAATTTTTTATTTGATAAATTGAAGATAATAGTACTTTACAGAGCTGTTTGGGTAAAGTACATTAGTTAATATACAGGGTGCTTCAAACAGTTGCTGTCACATAAGCACTCAATAACTATTAGTTTGTGGCAGTGGTACTTATTGTAAGAAATCAATTCAGGCTTAAGTTCTAGATTCCAGATTAGTATAGAAATAAACAGTAGTAGTAGTGGCTGTTCATCTGTATGTGCTATGTGATAATAGATTTTGTTTAGCTAGTCTTCTGAACAGCATATTAAAACTGAGAGGACCTTGTTACTAGATTATGAAATCTCCTTTCCTTCCCAGGCGGAACTTGTTAAATCAATAAAATTTAAAATCCTAACTCACATTCCTTTCTAGTATGCACCATTTTATTAATCTCAAATAAACATACAACCTCAAGCATCCTGCAAGGCAAATAGATTCCTTTTTAATTAGTGGTTCTGTATACAGAATTTTATCATCATGAAACTTATAAACCAAGAAGGGAACAATTATTTACACTTGCAACTTCATGTCATTGCCCATTATTTGAAGAGCTCTGAAAATGTAAATGTATATCATATTTTTTTATGATGGCGATAGAAAAATAGGCTTCGACTTCTTAGGAGCATGTTTGCTTTATGTATGGAATGTGGAAGATACATCTAAGTGTTCTTTCTTTGTGGCCTGCATTACTTTTTTTTCATACAAAGATGTTTTATTAAAAGCTAGTCTCCAAGTACTAACTTCTCATAACTTCAAGTAATAACTTCTCGTTATTTTGAGTTATTTGCTTTGGTAGTTAGATAGAATTATTTCTCAATTTAAGTAGACCTTTATTTAGGGCAAAATTTAACCAACCACAAGGGTTTCTGGGAGCAGAATAATGCGGAGCTAAGGTTTTGTGTGTCACTGTGGACAATCTGATGCTTTACAAAAGAAGATTTTTAATGATGCTTGAATGTGTGATGGTTTAAAGATCCCAGTTGAAATAAAAAGCTTGTTAAACTGCATTGAAATAATTTAGAAAAGGCAGATGATTTTGCCAAGATTGGGGAGACATACAGTTTTATTAAAGTCGTTACTGCAGTTTTGGTGCTGTGGAAAGTGGCTTTGTCTAATTTCAGCTATTATAGATGGTGGTTATACTAATGCCAACATCCAAAAACGATTCTAAGTCGCTTAGGTTATTAAAATATATTTAATATACTAATCTTTTTTCAAAGATAATTAAGATGAAAGAACAGATAAACTCTATGTTGAGAATGAATAATTTAGTTTTAAACATTATGGAAGCCAAGGAAAAAAAGAGAAAGTTTGGTTTATAAGATTCTCATTGTCGGGTGTGGAAGCATAGAAGTTTGAGGAAAGAATTTTTGTCTTGCTTTTTCTGAATTTAAGGGTTATTTATTTTGGATTCTAATCCTGTATAATCAACAATGAGTAATGACACTGACAGTCTTTTTTCTCCCACTCTTTTCTCTCTTCTCCCCTAAAAGAGAAATATCTGGTATAAAAATAATGCATGCTGGTTATAGAAAAAGATAATTAAAAACAAATCAGAAAATTTGGTATGGGCAAATTTAGTTAATTTAGAATGCACCTACCCTCAAAAATCTTCAAGGTGTAGGCATATGACTTCCCATCTAGGAACAGATGCTACACATGCCCCAGCTTGGAGTAGGAGGGCCTGGGGGAAGAGCAGGGAATTCGTGCCATTTGAGATGGGAGGGACTGAAGGAGAACAAAGTAACCCTATAGCCCGTATAAAAACCCTGACCCTCAACTTCTCAGGGTCTTCAGTCCTCTATTGAGATGTCCACTTGGACTTTCTTCCAAGTTACTTTACTCTGCCTACTTAATAAAATCGCTTCTCTTTGCTAAAACAAAAGCAAAAAGCAAACCAAAAAAAATCAAATACTTGTATCGAAATGAGGTTTTTCTGAATGTTATTAAACGCCTGTCCAAATATGTCCAAGAGATGTTTCTCATTTCTCAGTTCACTGAAAGGAATGGCATTAAATCACAACTCAATGGAGACATTTTTGTAAGGAGTTGTGATGATATTGAGCTTAGCAAACAGTTTTAGGGCAGCTCAGATTTGCTGGTGTTAGAAATACAGAAATGAGTAGTAATACATCACTCTTTCCCTTATGAAACTCAAGAATTAATGGGGTTCACTCATCAAATATTTCATACTCATTTATTTACTGAGTACCTATTATGGGTATAATACATAGAGACTCTACTGGGGTGCATCAGTAACCATACAACTAATACTAACGTTGTATGCTGAGTAATTGGCTTTGAGAGCTCAAAGAAGGAGACATTTGTTTTCCTGGGGAAGGCTTTGCAGAGGGAAGAATTTTAGGTCAAGATAGTGTCATTGTATACCTGATAGCCCCAAAGTGGGGAAGGCCTTCTAGAAAGAGTGAATAGTGAGCCCAGAGTGTCAGAGGTGTGATCCAGATTGCATATTCGGGCAGTGGGTAAGTAGCAGATGTCTAGAGTGTATGGCTCAGAGTAGAGTAAGTGTGATGGAAGATGAAGCTGTGAAGATGGTAGAGTTGTGTTCAGTAAAGAAATTTGGACTTATTCTGCAGGTAGGCTTTTGAGCAGAGGAGGAAAGATTTATATTCTAAATACACAACAGGTGAAAGTGTGAAACGTAGATTGTGGGGTAGAGAGACTGGATGCAGGGAATGATGCACTAATTGAGGTAAGGAAGAACCGTGGTCTTGGGTGTAGAACAGTGTCCATGAGGGCTGAGAGGTCCGATTGAAGCACTGAGGCATTTCTAAACGAAGTTGTGTGGGATGAGAGAGAGGAGTCTGAGGGACAGAGCGGCAGAGGAGAGGATAGGTTTCTCGGAATACCGACTTTCACAGATTAACCCAGGAAGTGGGCTATTCTTCATATTACTGGGTATTCTGAGCAATTTTACTTCTCATTTTATTCCCTATAAGTGGTAGTTGTATAAAAAAGTTTATTTAAAGAAATTACGATGAAGTTTTATGTGCCATTATGAAGAGCCTTAACTTATCTTCTCGTTTAGGCAAAGTGGTGCATTTATCAAGGTACCCTAGTCCATTCCCCACATCCCTGGGGCAGAGGCAGAGAGAACCTTTGAGCTGGTGCTGGGTTTGAATACGGGCTTCTCTACCTTTTAACTATGTACCTTTGGACTTTTTATTTCATCTCTAGGCCTTAGTTTTCTCATCTCTGAAGTGGAAAGATTACTATCTATTGAAGCTTTAAAAAAAAAGCATATATTGATTCAAAACAGACTGTCTCCAAGAAAGCTACATGACATTTTGAAGAGGTTATTCTGATGTTGTAAACTTGACATTTACACCTATTTCCCAGTCTGGAAAACAAACTATTAACCTTTCAGCTTTTAAAAAATTACCTAGTTATATACCCAACAACATTCCTATCCTGTGTCTGACCCAAGCCTTACACCATCCTTGAACTTTTTTTGTAAAACATATATACCTGCTATAAAAAAATGAGAACAATTTACTTTTTTTAAGTTTTTCCCATGACTACTTTTAACCCTGGAGTGCTGGCTGTTTCTTAAGAAGTTTCACCAATAATAGAAGTTAGGGTATATGTTCAACTCAAATAATGGAGAACTTCAATGGTACGGTTCTTTGTCTCTGGCAGCAGACAGGGGCAGGCAGTCCAAGGCTGGTATAGCCAGCTGCCCATGATGCCACAATACCATCAGCACTCAGGGTCTCTACATCTTTACTTCACCATCCTTAGCACAGAGGCCTCCATCATTTTCTTCTCAATTTCTCACAAAATCGCTTCTTTATATCTAGGCATCATTTCTTTGTTCCAGTAGGTAAAAGAAGGAAAGGGCCAAGAGTTACAGCAAAAGCTTTCTCCTGGTGAGCCTTTGTCTTTTTGTTCAAGAAATGAGGCAGCCCTGTACCCTCCAGGGGTTTCTGCTTATGTTGCATTGCCTTGGGGTGAGTCACATGGTCACTAGCTTCCAGTAGTGTGAGAGGTCAAGAATTTAACTTTTCATTCTCTTTGGTTAGAAGGTAAAGGAAGAGGTGGTGGGTATAAGTTTGCATTTCGTCAATCTACATAATTTCTCCCCTTGTTAGGGCATCATTATTTTGATGTAGTTACCTTGGAGGTAACTTGAAGGTCTTATCTAGAGTGACCAACTGTTCTGGTTTGCCTGAGACTGAGAGGTTTCCCAGGACATAAAGCTGTCAGTGCTATAATCTGAACAGTCTTAGGAAAACTAGAATGATTGTTATCTTAGACTTGCCATATTCTCATTGGTCTAAAAATATGGAAGTAAGTCATCTCTTGAGGATGGGGCCACCTTGACTGGGCTTAGAAAGATTGACAAGTGGCTTAATTTAATTTTAATAGTAATTTAATAATAGTGAATAGTACTTTATTTCATTATAAATTATACAAAATAATTATTAAACTATTAATGAATTAGAATGAGAAATAAGTGACATCGGATCAATGGCGCATACTGAAAGCAGAACTCCTTGGAGCTGCTTAGTGTGTAGGATTTTGACAGGGGCTCTTAGGTCTACAGTGTTAACCAGCTCTGGGACTCTGTCCACAGCAGCCCGGGGTTAATTCTGTAGTGCTCACGCTGCACAGAAAACTAGTGGGACTGAACCCAGTGTTCCTGTCCCTCTGCCAATGAAGCTTCTCATCTAGACAGTGTCATTTTTGTTTATTTCCCCTTTCTGAGCTTTTGTTGCTGACAAGTCTCCCCTTCTAATAGACAGTCTTTGGATATATCATTGTCTTCAGGAAAAAAAAATTTTTTTGTATGAGGTATAATTCACATATTATAAAATTTACCCATTTAAAGTGTTCAATTCATTTGTTTTTATTTCAATATATTCACAAACCCATGCATTCTTCACCACTACTTAATTCTAGAATATTTTCATACCCCAGAATGAAATGCTATATATATATTAGCACTCACTGCCCATTCTCTGATGCCCTCAGCCAGTAGTAGCCACTAGACTAACTACTCTCTGTTTCTATTTGTCTATTCTGGATATTTCATTTAAATGGAATCATACAGTATATTGCCTTTTTTTGTGTGTCTGGTTTCCTTTACTTAGGATAATGTTTTAAAGTTCATTCAAATATCAGTACTTCATTTTTTTAAATTGCCAAGCAATGTACCAGTTTATGGATATATACCATATTCTGTTTATCCATTTATAAGTTGGTGGACATTTAGGTTGTTTGTTCTTTCTGGCTATTTTGAATAATGCTGCTGTGAACATTTGTGTAAGTTTGGGTAGATACAGGTTTTTCACATCTCTTGGAATATACCTATATTTAAAGAGACTATCTCTGATTTTACTTGTTTTATAGTTTGACTCACTGGACAGTGGTAGTTTTCCAAATTTTGGGGTATGTATGCATCAGAGCTGCTTTCAGTTGACTTGTTCCATTTCAGTCATTGGGTTATCGTGAGGCTTAACTAAGATAAACCAGTATAAAATGAGGTGCTGGCTGGCCTGTAGCTGTTTATCACTGCCCTTAGCTTCCTGCTTTTACCTTCTGACCAGCTTCAAACACCCCAGGTGTTCTTTCTCTGCCTTTTTTCCTTCTACCCAAGCATGAGAATGTGACATTATTCACTGATACTTTTGATTAATTGACTATGCTAAAAACAATTGTATGTTAGGCAGAATTTACATGTTAAACCCTATGTTGCCAGCATATTCTAGGTAGCACACAGGTAGAGGTAGACTTTTAGACACCAGAGGCCCTCCTGTCACACCAGGCTTCCTGCTGTGCAATTGACCTGGAAAGCAGTCTTAATATAGACCCTTGGTGGGTGACACGGGATGGGAGAATAGAGTCAGAAAGAACCTTCGCTCTCCTCTCTGCCGCCTTTGCCTGAGGTTGAGATCTGTACTGGATGTGTCTGCCAGAGCTGCAGGCGTCAGGATCCTCCTGTTGACTTCACGTAGAGCCTGGAGCTCTGCCCCTTCTCTGTTTGAAACAAAATTCTCATCTTACTGTTGAGTTACTCTGGCTCACTGCCTGTTTTCCTTAATCTCATCCTAAATCTATCTGGTGCATATTTTATATTTCCTTGCATGTTTCACTGTTAGTTAATATTTAATGATAATTTCATTCTGCACCCATCCTCTTATCTGATATCCCTATGCCTCTCAATTCTAGTCTCTGATAATTAAGTTTTGTAAAAAAGAAGTGTGATATTCGGATATATTCTCTTGCTAGTAAAGGTATTACTGAATGAGACTAATGCTGTGCATCTATAACAAGTTGTTCCACTTTGTGAATACTAATGCATTTTAGAAAGAAACCTTTCTTTGTTAAAGACTTTTTCTACATAGGCCACATGTTTTCAGACCTATTTCATAGTAATTTGTGGGTTTTTAGGTATGTCAATAGAGATCCTGTAACCAGCATGCCTGGATTCTGTTAGATAAACATTTTGTGAGATTGCTTTTAAAAATTGTCTTTGTTTAAAAAGTTAATTTCTTCCCTAATTTTCCAGGAAAGAAGTTTTTTAGTAAATCTGATAAATTCTAGTTAAAACATTTTGTTTTTAATGTTTTAAACCCTTTAAACCTTTTTTATGTTAATGTTCTTTTGGTCTACATACTTTCTTCTGAATTTTAAGAAATCTGTACCAGAATCTGTAATATGCTTATAATATACTTTTGATGATCATAAGGGTTTTCTTTATTAAAAAGAACTAAATAAAAATTTCAATGAATGATAGTGTGCATATGGTAATGTGTTCCTCATCATTTAAATGCTACTGGGAGAGTGACTCATGCACTGTTTTCTCTTGAGGTCCTGATAGTTTATAAAAAAGATTATAAACAGTTGGCAATGGAATTGAAATAATGGATGTGTAAAATGAAAGTGAAAAGTTTTCTCATTTGTTCCTCTCTTGCTTTGATGAAATTTTTACCACTTAAAATTTTCCAGTAAAGTCAAGGTTGATATGTGAGCCCACGATGGGTCTACCCACCATGGGTCTAAAAATATCTTGTCACAGAACATGTATGTTCTCAAAGGAGAAAATACAGTTTGATTTCATGATGATAAATAGCTCTTCAGGATACTGGAGTCAGGTATAAAAGTATGTTCATCATTTTAGGACTGTGAGATGGTGTGGAGGGGGAAAGGGTGACACTGAGCTTCTGATTGTTGGCTGTCCTACCTAATATCTCCAGCTGCCCTCCTGGCAGTATTTAGGGATGTGTTTCCTTTGACCTTTCTATTAGTAGGAATTCTTAGGCCTTAGGATCTAGTGGACAGTTGAGCCTAAACAAAGTTGAGTTGTTTGTGACCCAGTTGTTTCTGACCTGTTTGCTTGGAGACGACTTAAGGTAGAGCACATCTCAGTATGAAACTAGGAATGACCGTGGGTAATTAAAGCTCTATTTATAAGACAGTGTGGTGGACAGCCCGATAAGAAAAGAACATCACAAACATTCAGACTCTAATATACTACTTTATACCTTGACACTCCTGGGTAAGTTATTATCTTTGTCTTTAACCTCCAGGATTCTCCTTCTCTCTATCATTATCCACCTAGGTTTTTGAGTTATTTCTCATTGTGTGTTTATTATCCCTCTCACTGATTCACTGTTGGAGGGAAAACTTTTCCATTGCAGTGCTATAACTTTACTATCTGGGACTTTTACCTTGAAGTCTCAATGTTCTTAGAAATGTATAATAGAAATGGAAGATCCCTTTTCTCTTAACTCCTCATGTGTGTATTTTCTCTGTTAAGGAATGTTGGCATTAATGGGTAGTGGGAGAGGGTATACCCCACATAGAGGCTTCCTTTGTTCTAATTTACGTACTTAACATATTTATTGCAGCCATTCTCCTAGTTTCAAATTCTGAACTCTTAGAGGATGTAGATATTTTGGTTTTGTATGCATACATTTTGAAATCGCTAGGTTGAAAATTTTCTAGTTGTTTATATATTCTACTCAAGAGTTAGATAAAAATTAATTTTCTGCATGACAATTAACTAGAAATTTTATTTTCCAGAGAGAGGATTCATGCAGCTCCAAGTATGCATTGTCTTCTGCATAGCATTATTAATTTTGGTGATCAGAGATAGATGAGATATGTCACATTAAAAATTTTTCATTGTGGTGAGATAAATCTATTATTATAAAAGCTCTACTCATCTGTGAGAGTGCTTCCTTTTTGTTGTTTTAATTAAAAGAGCAATGCGTTTTTAAATTTAATTATGGCACTTTGATAATCTGATACTGGCTACAAGCTAAGAATTTTTGGAGTTTTCAAGATTTATAATGCACCTTGAGCAATGCTGACCAAAAGAAAGATGGAAATGTGCCACATCTACACTGTCCAATATGTAGCCACGTGTGGCTGTTACATCTTCAGTGTGGCTAGTGAGACTGAGGAAATAAATTTTAAATTTTCTTTAAAATTTAAATAGCCACATGTGGTTAGTGGTTAGTATTGGATAGCACAGATCTCAAGCATGTAGAAAATTTCCATTTATTATAATGGCATCCTGGGCTTTCAAGCTTCCTTGTTTTGGTTGGGAAGGTGAGGCCGGTTAAATTTGAAGTATATCGTGGATAATATTGCTGTTAGCTATAGGGAGAGACAGACTTCTTTAACAAATATGGAAGTTTATCATAATTAAATATGTTAGAAATGAACTTCTTTAAGAAGGCAAATATTCATTCCAAAAATAATTTCAATATAATTAATTGAACAAATATTTAGAAAATATTTTCTATTTTTAAAGAGCTGTACTAGATGTGGAGGCCAACAGTGAATGGAACTTAGATCATCTTGCCAAGGAACTTTCTATTTGAGTCTTCCTTGGGAGGCTTTGATAGGCTAAGAGTCGAGCTCTGCCCAAGGGGGTACCTCTCGAGCACAGAATGCCAAGTCCGGCATCGTCTTCAGGCTGTTAACATCAGGATTTGGCTTCAGTGCTTTGCGGGAAGATTGTGGCTGTTACAGCATGAGGAGGAACTATTTACATCCAAGAACGTAAAGCTGCCGATCAACTCTGACATGCAAGATAATTTTGGGTGAGAGAGGGTTGAGTTGGGATTGGGATTTCACTGTGAGTTCTACTGAGTGCCAATGGTGTTTGAGCAAACTCCTCAAGTCTTCACCACTTCTGGGAGATGGACTTTCCCAAGACCTTGGAAAGCTGGAAGCAGAGATCTTGAACATGGACCCTTCCCCACACACATTCCCCCACACTTAGGTGGGGAGGAGTTCTTGATAATGCTGCATTTGGTTCGACAGCTGGGGATGTCTAACATATATCGGTATTCTCTTAACAGAGATTGTTAGGTAAGCCAGATTTTTACAAAGTCGCAGCAAGAATTCAGCTTTATTTTTACCCCCAAACTGGCGAGACTCCACCTGAGTTCAGTTGGCTGTGCTCTTAGTTATAAACCCAGGGACAAAGGAAAAGTCACAGAAAAAGAGGCTGCATTTGCCCCTACTCTGTACAACCACCTTACTTGCCCACTAAGTTCTGTGTTGTTTGCTAAGTAGATCATGAGCTTACAGCAGTGGAGAATGTGTTCTTACCAGTCTATGACCATCTACAGCTCCATGTCGATGGGGCCACTAACCAGAGCTCACTTAGCACTGCGTGAAGTCAGGGAACTTGGAACCTAACTGTCCTGGGCCCTCTTTCTGGCAGTTGGGTGAGTCATGAGGGCCTGAAGGGCGAAGCTTAGACAGGTGGGGAGCAGTAAGTTATAGAGTAAGTGAGGGAAATCATGTAAGCACCAGAGAGCTGGACACAGAGTAATTAATGATCTGATCTCATGGTGCAAATGTGGAGAGAGAAGAGCCTTTTTCCCTTGGCTCCCTGGGGATAGGGGACTGTGTCCTATGGACTGTGTCTTGGCAGCTGGGCCTGTCACGATCTATTCACCAGAGTTATCCAGTGCTCTGGGGTTTGCTTTTACCAGGTCAGGGATACAGTTACATAGATAGTCTGTTACATCGGAAACTGAGGGAAGCAGGGGCATGGGCTGGCAGTTTTCACACAAGGCATCCAAACTCTTCCCAGGGGCTCAGCCATAGACAGTGGGATACTTGCCTCTCTGTGTGCCTGGTCCTTGGTCTCTGTCTGGTCTTCGGCCACGACGTCAGGCTGACCAGGTCAGCACACATATCCTAGAATGGGTTAGGCTTCTGCCTCAGAGATTCAGGAAGAGAACTAGCTAGTCCTTCCTGAAATAGTGCCCACAGGCTGGCAGAGCACTGACTGGCACCTGCTCTTTTCAGAGGTGAGCTGTGTGGAAATTCTCCAGTGTGTGGCTTGTGGGAGTACATCTCATGTTCCTCCCAGCACTACCAGGCCAGAACCCAGTAGCGTTTGCAAAGAATGGGTCAACTATTAGAAGAAAATATTACCTGCATGTGAGTAATCTTGGGTATAGATGGGAAATGATGAGTAAATTTGACTTTTAAAGATCTGAAATGTCTGAATCATCAAAGACAAAACCACAAATATAATTAAATGACAAATAGGTGACTAGGAGAAGACAGGCCATGTGTAGTAGACAAAGGATAAATATAGAGAACATAAGGAACCTTCTGTAGAACCATCAGATAGGATTTTCTCCCATTAGATTGGCAGAAATTAAAAAGATTAATAGTATTCTGTTTTGGCAACAGTGAGGAAAACTGGGCATACATTACATATAGTGAGTATAAATTGTTCACTCCTTTTTGGAGTATAGTTTGGCAGTATCTGTGAAAATAAAGTCACATACCTATGATTAAGTAATTTTGTGCTGAGCAAAATACACACAGGCACACGCTTATTCCATTACTGTCAGTAATGGTGAAATATTGGAATATTGCACAATGGTACAGCCAGTATATGGAATATTGTGCATATTCCTAAAAAGAGTGTGGTAGATTTATATGAGGCTGATGTGGGAAACTCTCCCAGAGCCCTTTTTAGAGAGAAAAAGAAATTACAAAATTATCACATTTATGTGAAAAAGCTACTCAGAAGTAGATATGTTTCTTTCTATATGTAGTACGTTTTATAGATTCTTTATGTATTATACATATGAAATCTATGTAAAATCTATATAAAATCAATTCATTTCTCTTCTAGATATATTGTATTTCATGGATTCTAAAACATGTTTTTCACATTTTAACATTTCTGAAGTCAATGTGTTTAATAATTGGTGGCATAGTAAAGCATAATGCATATTATAAGTGATAAGATATTAGCTTTAATGAAAGATGACATATAAATGCATTTAGTACTTTATAAGGACTTAAAGGACTATAAGAAAGGAATAAGATGGGATTGGGGAGGTGTCAGTAGAGACTTCATCCGTATCACCTGTATTTTGAAATTTTATTGATAAAATTGTATTGACTCACTGTATAATGAAAAATTATAATTTAGAGATAGTGTTGCCTGGACATCTGTGTCATCTGAGACATTTCTCCACCTCTACCATTACACTTGATAAGCAGCTTCACCTGAGAACTTTTTAAGGCCTGCATGATGGAAAGACTGTTCAGTGCCTTAAAGAAGTTAGGTAGCTGTGAAATTTCAGTGAGAGAGAATTGAGTGCTGAGATCTAAGAAAAGAGGGAGCAGGACTCTAGAGCCCAAAGCCAGTTGCTCCATTATAACCTTTACTGTTTGTGTGAAGAGCTTGAAGATCTCAGTCTACAAGATGGTACCAGATCAGCCAGGAGTAATTACTTCAGGGATATTCATCCACCATCTGAGAGTTCCTTGGGGCAAGCCTGATCTGTGGTGTCCTTCCCCCTGTTTGGTTAAGGGAATTGTATGACCAGGCAGAAAATAGGTCCAACCAAGGAGCATTACCCAATGCCATTAAGACGGAAATGCATTGTCTGGGTAGAGAACTAAGCCCTAGTGGGAAAGAGCCAAAGGAGTAAATGGACTTTTAAATCTAATGGGGTTATCAAGATAGTTTAGAGGCTTGTCCTGCTCTGCTCTGGAGGCCTGACCAGGGATCCTTGTTTGAAAACTGGGCACAGAGTGGGTGTGTCTCCATGAGGAAGAGTGCAAGATAAACATGGAGAGTTTATAGTGACACTGTAAATAAAGATGACTATTAAAAAGGTACAGAGTGTAGCTTATTGTAAGAGGACAGCTAGGTCTCTTGGAGCCAGAGGAAAGAGAGAGCACTCCCTGGGAAATACAGGAAGACTTCTTGGCCAAGATGTCATTTGGGATAGTAGAATTTGGACCTGTGATTTTAAGGAGGCGAAAGGGAGAGATGAACAAAGGCACAAAGGAGAATATGAGAGATTGTGAATAGGATAGACATATATACAGGTATGTACAACAGGTATGGAAAGGGGAAGCAAAGCAGTAGGAAGTATGATTTAAAAATGTGGGTTATAGCCAGAGCTGCAAAGCTGTTAGGATTTTGACCTTGAATCAGTAGGCTTATGTTTTATGTTTAGTAGTTTGGTTATCAAGTATTTTTGTACCATCATTAGTTTGATTTTTTTTTAAATTTGATCACTTCATTTATTTTCTTAGGGTTTTATTATATACAAATCTTGTGTTTAAAGTATATAGAGCACAGGTTTTTTTGGGGGGTAGGGGGCATATAAATGAATTTAAAAATTACATTTGTGCTTATATACTTTGTTTTTATTATCTGCCTGCTAGCATTTGCAAATAACCACTTCTCTTTCAAAGGAGATCATAATATTTATCCCCTTTCGATGAAAGTAAAGAATTGAGCCCTTATGAAGAGATGAAATTGAACACAAAAGATTTACTGAGTAAGATTAGTGGGAATTGAAAATGGGCGAACATCGTTTAGGGAGAGCTGTGATCCTTGTTAGGTTTGCTACAGTAGATTTGGAACAGCTTCTCCAGTGCTGGCAATTCCTTACAGCCTTTCTTTTAAACCTGGCCACCTTTCCATTGCCAGCTCAACCTTGATGTTAGCTGGTGCTGCGGCTTGAGTGCTGCTTTTGGCAGGAAGCCTCCAGTCAACTTTCTGGGTTCTGGTTTTGGCTCCCAGGTGCCTTCCTGAGCTGCGCAGACCTTAGGAGTGTGAAATGTATAGGGTCAGTTTGGGATAGGGAAATGATGTAGCAATTCTTGCCTTTTCTGTCATAATGTAACTTATCAGGTCCTCTTGTTTTTTCCTAAATGGTAGAAGGTGTTGCACTGAAATGGTCATTAATATGTGCCTGTGATGCTTTAAAAAATAATTGCACTAATATGTCACATGTATTATTTATTTTAGTAAATGAATTTTTAAACAAGCAACAATTTATAAATTTAAATGTGATAATTAACATGATTTGACATAAAAAATAATCTCCTGTGTCTTTGTCATCAGCATTGCATTAATGATTTTAGTGCTTCTGGGAGCTTTCATTTTTTGTTGACTGACTAATAATGATGGCAGATTGTGATAGTGATATGCTTTTATAAATTATTTTTCATTCAGGCTGATATTGGCGCTTAATGTGGACTGGCAGAAATAACATTGTTGATCATTGCCAGTGTTGTTTTGACTTATATTCCAAGTATTTAAGGAAGATGGTAGGGACTGTCTAATGGATATTTGCTGACCACTGTAGGTTGCCCATTGGTGGGCCGTGGAGGAATCTGTCTTCTGTTTGGGAGCTGGTGTGGATCAAATGGACATCTCCCGCCTTGCTTCCTAGGAGTTACAGGGGTGGATACACTACTTAGCTCAGCCTGCCAACTACTGTCACCCTGAATCTGAATCTGGAGAGAATATTGAACACAGGGACAATTAGTAGTGGCAGTAGAGTTACCAGAATTACCAAGATTTCCTTCCTGGCTTGTCCTATCTGCATGTACCAATATTAATATAGGTGGGATTAGCATTTACTTTTGTACATTTTACCCTGATACCTCTGACCACCTTTTGTGCATGTCATCAGAACTTTAAGCATTGGGTGACAGACATTTCGAGCTTTTGGATGGTGATGCTGTCTGCCAACCAACAGTTTGGGTTCAGCAACACTGACATCTATTTCCGTGCAGCAATTTTAGCTATGCAGTTATTTAAATATTTAATTGAGTTGCATTTCAAATTGTCCTGTGAGGAATTTTAGACTTCATGGAGGTACCTCAGGCACCTGATAACAGAGTACCTCAGTTAGATATAGCCCTTATTATTTTTCTACCTGATTACTATACAAATATATACAACAAGTTACATGATAGTTTTCCTGTTGTTTAAAATTTTGACCAAGGTCCCAAAGCTGTAGCCAATAGGTGGAAGCATTCATTGCAGGGCTTGTCAAGAGGTGGCCACATGGGTCTAGCAATGATTACACCTTCCACCCTATAACTAATCTGTGTCAGAAAAACTAGAAATGGGTTCCATGCAGGAAACTCCTAGGAGTAGAGAGCTCTCTTCCTTTAGGGAATTGAGAGTTTCTCCTCTCTCTCCTCTCCCCAGTCATTTGATAAAGGATCCAAGAGAATAACACAGAGGTTGGGGTTGATTGCAAAAGAGGAGAATAACATCCTTTTGAACAGTAGTCACCAGCCAGGTGCTGCTATGAGATTAGAGTGGAATCCTGAGAAAGAGTTTTTGGAGTGCAATGTGTCTCTCCTGGAGTTTGGAGACATCTTCGAACACAAGAGAGACTGGTGTCTTTCTCTCACTCTAAAGCAGCTAGTGTGGCTGGAGCTGGTAGGGAATGGGATGTATATTGTGTGGAGAGGGGGTATCAAATGCTTATTATTTCCTGCTGGCCAGCAAGTCTGCTTGGAGGGCAGCAACTGTGAGTCATCTTGAGAGACCTACAAAGACTGACAGCGAGGTGTAGGACTCCAGCAGAAGGAGGCTGTGAGTGAACCATAGGGGCAGGAGCTGAGAAAAGGCTGTGAGAGATGAGCCAAAGGGCCCTCATTGCCTGCCTGTACCAGGCAGCGTAGTGGTCCCAGTGAAGGGTGTCTCACTACAGAGATCTGGCATTTGGACTCCTGCAGTTGGCAGATGTTTTACAGGCCAGAGGACCACAGGCAAGTGTGGATAAACTTTTTAAATGTCTATTTCCTCACATTGGCCTCTTCACTCTCTGCCCCCAGACCCTTGCCTCACTGTTGGTCTCAGGGGAAAAGTTTTACATTGTATAAAATTAGTTTTTATTTGGATTTTGTAATACCTGCCTTTATGAATTTAAGATAATGATTATTTTAAAACTCTAGCTACATATCAGTAGTTCAGATTACTGAGTCCTGAAAAATCCTTCCATGGCGGCACAATCAACAGTCTCAGCACCAGTAGACCAGGACTGGGTTTTATAATTAAGTGCAATTTCACTTGTTTTATATCCTGCTGATTTTAAGCATACAACTTACCAGCAATTCCTGTGTCATCTCAGAAAGCTAAAATTTCACTATAAACTGAATGCGGTAAATTTGCTAACTCTGTACACAGCCAATACATGTCATGTTTTTGTTTTTGTTTGTTTTTTTGTTGTTGTCATGAAAAACTTAATTAAATTTACCATCTTAGCCATTTTAAAGTGTAAAGTACACAGTACAGTACATTTTAAAGTGTATAGTACAATAGTGTTCACTACGTGCAATGTGCACATTGTTGTCCCCCCAAGCCCTCTTCCCCACCCCCAGACTCTCGGCAACCACCTGTTTCTAAGAGTTTGATTACTTTAGATACCTCATATAAGTGGAATCATGTAATATTTGTCTTTTTTTGTGACTGGCTTATTTTACTTAGCATAATATCCTCAAGGTTTATTCATATGGTACCATATAGTAGAATTATTTTTTTCAAGGTTGAATAATATTCCATTGTATGTATATACCACATTTTCTTTACTTATTTGACCATTGATGGACATTTGGGTTGCTTCTACATCTTGACTATTGTCAATAATGCTGCAGTCAACAAATATGTACAAATATCTCTTTGAAGATCCTTTTAAAAATGCTTTTAGATATATTCTCAGAAGTGGCATTGTTGGATCATATGGTAATTCTATTTTTAATTTTTTGAAGAACCTCCATACTGGTTTTGTAGAGGCTGCACCCTTTTAAATTCTCACCAACAATGTACAAGGCTTCTGATTTCTCCACATCCTTACCAACATTTGTTATTTTCTGTTCTATTGATACTGGTCACTCTGATAGGTGATTTTTCATTGTGTTTTTTGATTTGTATTTCTCTTAAGATTAGTGGTGTTGAGCATCTTTTTATATGCTTGTTGGCCATTTATATATCTTCTTTGAAGAACTGTCTATTCAAGTCCTTTACTCATTTTTTAATTGGATTTTTTGTGGTTGTTGAGTAGTGGTCGTTCTTTATATATTCTGGTTATTAACCCATTTCATTATCGGATATATGTTTTTAAAATATGTTTCTTCACTTGTAGATTGCCTGTTCACTCTGTCATTTCATAATTATTTTTTGTAGTTAAAACATGAATTATAATTATTAAATACTTTAGAATACTGAAAAGTTTAGGAAATAATATGACAGATTTGCTAAGGTTTACACTTTCTTCCCAATAGGCTCTATTGTGTAAGGCATAATGCTTGAATTAATTCCATAGGCTGACTGAAATGTTCTTCTTCCATGATCTTATTCTTATCAACCTTTCCATCCAGCTTTACGTACCCCATCATTCCTCCCCCACTACTCTTCTGTACAGAGATTTTGTTTCATCCTTTTACACACTGTTGTGTTTTTCTCCCCTATGGAATATGGAATGTTTTACTTTTCCTCTTGCTTTACCTAGTTTTTCAGGTTCATTCTCCTTTTTCTTGAAGACAGCTCAGATGTGAATATTTTTCAGTCAACCAGTCAGCCAGCAGCTTTCTTCCCCCATAGCTTCTTACCTCCAGGCCAAGTTAGAGCATTTGTCTGGAGGTATTGTGAGGATATTTATAACCTCCCTCCCCTTCACCCCAGCACTATAAGCTTCTGGAGCACCCAGCTTGGTTTTATCTTTTTATCTCTTCATTCCTGTAGACCTACCACAATATCTGTCTCAATGATTTGTCTACTTTAAATGATTATGGGCAGATAGAAAGACCAAATGCCTTTTTATAAATAACAGAACTTTTTACCAATTGTGCTTCTAAATATCCTTTCTCTTCTAATTTTATCTGGTAAGATTTTTGGCAGCTAATTGTAGATTTTATGAATTTACATTGAGTTGCCTTTGTCTCCTGTTATAAAAGCAATAATTAGAGGAAATGATCCTTTTGAGAGGTTGCTTAATGAATTCTGCTTCTTTTAAATGTGCTGCTTTAAATCTTATTTCAAGTAAACTGTACTAATACCCACATTATTTCACCGTAGATCAGTATTGAACCAAAGTATTATGATGATTAATTTTCTTCTGTTAAATTTTTTATAATCTTTTCTTTGTTGGTGGTGGGGCTCAGCAATCAAAAAAGATTTTATTGACATTACATTTAATATGGTTTACTCTACTTAATTATGTTGGTCAAGTGAGAATTTGTGTAGTATAAGATTATGCAGTATTGGAATTCTATTTTCTGTTAAACAAATTGCTTTGTGTTTTATTAACTACTGGTGTTTAAATGTAATGGTTTAAGATTTCAAAAGCCTCTTTTTCATAAGTACTCAAATGCTTTTATTATAATCCTACAGCCTAACCTTCTGGCTCCACTGCATCCTTCTCTGCCCTTGAAACAAGCCCAGGCACAGATACACACTCTGTCACATAAACCCAGCGAGCCTTTTCTTCCTCCTGCCCTCCTCTTTACCCCAACATGATATGTAACATTTTTCCCACAAATAATCTGATGTGTACCTAGAGTAGTGCACCTACAGTGGTGGCCCAAGCCTAGTAGCCATTGTGTTATGGCTCCCCTTCGCACTGTGGTGGCCCGCAGGTGTACGTCTTATCCCTTAGTTCCACTAGACTGATTAGTTACTTTTACTTACATTCAGCCTTGTGGGCAAAGGAAGTCATTTTTGTTACCACCTAACAAGGCATCTTGCTTGCATTCTACAGAATCTAAAGATGGGGTTAGCATCTAATTTGATTCTTAGTAGTGATCTTCATCCAAGATGGACTTGATTTTTAAGTGATTTCATCTTGCATCATATTTTAAATCACAAGTCAGAAAGTTTCAGCTTGTCCATTAAAAAACTATTAAAAATTTACATGTATTCACCATGGTTTACATTCATTAAGTGAATACTATGAACCTATAAGCAGGGATCTATGTTGTTGTTTGACACCAAAAATTGAAAATTTGGGACTATTTCTTAGAACTTGAAAACATCATAGGAAATTCACTATGATCCAGTTGCAGATATTTTTGCCATGTTAAATTAGGATTTTAACCATACCAAGAATAGCAGACAGATACGTTGGAATTATTTTGCTCAACAAAACACAATGGCTCCTTGTGTATATTTGCTGGACTTTTTTTTGTATGTTTTGTATGTTTTGTATAAATTTGTATGTTTGTTTAGTAAAAAAAAAACAACAAAGTGCTTATTATATAACTTTTATCTTTTCAATAAATGTGAAATGCATTTTTAACCAAAGAAAGGCAAAGCCACCTGCAATTTGGATCCTCATGAGTCAAGTTATGTAGCTTGCTTGTTTTGTGGCCACTGGAGGCAGGGTTGTGATGGGAAAACTGTGGGCTGTGGACTGACCTGTTTCTTGTACCCAAGTTGTGACTTTGTGTAAGTTAGGATTAACCCCTTTTAGTTTTGTTTTCTCATTTATAACATTGGAAGAAGATTAAGATCATATTTGCACATAGCACATGATATTAACTATTTTCTTTTCTCTAGGCAGCAACTTATATATATTTATGTATTGCTTTCAGATGATGCATTATTTTTTTTTTTAACTTCAACTCGGTCTTCACTGTCTACTTATATGGTAGGTAAGATAGGCATCATTCTCATTTTGCATCTAAGAAAACAGGTTTTAAGAAGCAGCAAAGAAAACAAGAAGGTTTGTACCTTGTCAGTTTCAGCGACAGAGCAAGAACTCCAACTTGGGTCTCCTGGCTCCATGTCCCATGACAGAGAAGAGAAGCATAAAACAATTCTCTTTTTATAGTCACCTTCATTTTTTCATTTTTCAATATAATTATATCTTTGTGGAAAAATAATTAACCTTTGATTTTTCATCTTTCAAATCATTGCTTTATTTATAGTCAATTATACAAAGAAAGAAAATGTTTTCATATATATATATATGTTTATGAATGGAAGCAACTGCTATTTCTATGAAAAACTAGATAATATATCACCATTCTAAATGGATTTTAGTAACTCCATAATCCAGTAAATAGTTCTTGAATAATTTTTCCTTTGCCTAAAGTGTATAAGTTTGATTGTGAAGATTTTACTCATTGTAACCACTCTTAGTTGTGTGTGAAATTGACCTTTACTCCTAAGTTAAGTGAGTGATTATCTCTTTTCCTGAAAATAAACCTGAATATATGAAATATGGTAGTTTCACAATGAAGCAGACCCCACAAGTAACACATCTACACTAGCATTATATTTGTGGTCAAATACACAGCTAAAATTTATCATCCTTGTTCTGATGTATATTGAACTAATTTAAAATGCCTTAGACTTCAACAACCTTTATATTCTTTTTAACATAAAGATAGCAACAAGAGATTTAAAACTTTAAATTATTTACACATATGAAACAGTAAGAAAGCAGAAGATAAAATCTCTAGGTAACGTTATAGAAGTTGATGTTCTGTAGAACTTCAGAAACGAGAGATAAATAGGATCCTTAGAGGGAGTGTGAGTTTAGCTACATCTGTTTCTTAGTGCTCATATCTAACCACAGGTAAGTCTGACATTAAATAATGTTAATATTATCTAGAGATATATAATGTTCAAAAGAGGTGGATTAGGCTCACTTGGCTTCATCTGATCAGAAGTTATGGTCAGGGCTGTGTCTCTGCATCTTGAGCTCTGCCTCCTCCATATATGAGCTCCTTTCGCCTGTTGGCTTTCTCTTTGGGGATGGGAGAATGGCTGGTTATACATCTGGGAGGTGAGCAATTCCAGCCCCTAAAGAATGTTCTCTCCAAACATGCATATAGAAATAGCCCGCCTGAGGCATGTGTCCACCCCTTAGATCAGACACAGTCACCAGAGATCTAGGGAATATGGTTTAGAGAATGAGCCCATGCATATGGCTAGGGGGCAAGGGCCCTGTTAACAATTCTCCAGGCCCAGGAGTGAAAGTGAGGTTCTCCAGAAGAAAGGGGGTGATGTACCAGAGGAAAAGGAGAAATATGTCAGCAGCCACAACTAATAGCTATCACAGTCTATGGCATAGATAGTACTTCAAAACAATTTTTAAATTGTTCATTGGGTTCAGGTTATGGAGGCATTAAACACAGAGAAATACTCTAATTCTAGACTGTTTGTCCAGCTGTCATTCCCTGTTACAGGAGTTTTTAAAGTACCAAATCTTCAACTACTCTTTTAACTAATACACCATGAAAATATATACTCTGAGTGTCCCAAGTGTTTGTGCTTTGAAATATTTATATGTGCCTTTTATATTTGTGCTTTTGTAAGTAAAAAATGTAATCACTGTGGTCATCTATTTGGATATGACAACCCTTCATTTTATAAGATAATTACTGTTGAATCAAAATTTTTGCTCAACGTGTGCTATCCAGTTACTTATCAAAGCCAACTGAATGAATGATTAAAAGGTTCAGATCAAAAGCAACTGGCTCAACTTCATGGAGGTTTTCATCCTTTAATTTAAAAGGTGTCTATGTCTAACTGATTCTCTCTTACATTTTATAAAGAAATATTGACGTCCTGTAAAGTATTCAGTGACCTCACTTCTGGCTGTGTGGACAGGTTTCACTGCGGGCCTGTGAAGCACTGATATTCCTGTAACCTTTGAGGCAAGATATGTGTATAGTGTATTAATGAGCTGGTTGAAGTGATGTACAGTAATTTCATCCTTGGATAAAAACAGATGTGAAAGATTCTGTTTTAATATTTAATCAGCCTCCAAGCCTCTGCTGGCTTGTTTAAGTTGACCTGACAGCATTATACCTGGAAACACTTTGAATTAAACTCTGAGTGCTTGACCTTGTTCAAAGAGTTGTAATTTAATAAGGCTGCTGTCTTGGTGGAGATAGCGTGGCTAATAGGCAAATCCTTTTCTGGCTGGGGTTGTTCGGTGTGAGTGCTGGGGGTGGGGAGATTCCAAGATTCCCAGATTCCTACCAGCTTTGGGGAGGAACTAGATTGAAAGAACTTTCAAAAAAGTCTAAATTAATAGTCTTTTAGAAGAACATTAAAAACTTGTCTTTTGTTTTAATTTTTAGGCTTATGAAAGTAATGTTTTTAATGCCATTTTAGTTGAGGTTCCTTTTGGTTGAAAGGAATGAAAAATTATTTATTAAAAAACAGGGCTGGAAAATTTTCGGTTATCAGAAGAGCCCTAGGAGAATTGGATGCTGCTAACTCTGGCTCTGTCAGTCTGTCCATTCCTTTGTCCGCTCATCTGCCTGCCCACCCAACCATCCACTCTCCTTTGGTCTCTCTGCCTTTGCTCCTCTGCTCACTGCTTGCTCTGTTCTCTTATCTCATGTGTGGTTTCCTCTCTCTCTGTTCCATATCTTCTTTTCTCCCCCATAGCTTCTGTATAGTCATCATTTCTGTTCTCTCATACCATCAGTTTGTTTTGGCCCTTATTAGTTTCACCTCTCTTGTTGCTGAACAAGTTTGTTTCCTTGTTCAGATTCCAGATAGCAGGGGCTCTACTAATCTTTTTTTGCATCATGTCAGCACTGCCTGTGTTTTCTAGAGCAAGGGGCTGTGCACAGGTCAGGATTTGGCTTGAAGGAATGGTTGGTTGGACCAAATATCATGTCTTGCCCAATTTAAGTTCATATATATGTATATGTATATATATTTCTGGTTATAAAAGTGCTATATGCTTATTGGAAAATGAGAAAATTTGAAAATTAATAAAAAGGCAATTTAATAATTCTATGATCCTGCTATTCAAATAGCTAATCACTTGGATATATTTCATCTTATGTATTTTCTTGTTTACATGTAAATATATACACATTAAAAACCCTCAAAATTTAGAATTATTTTAGTAAATTTTAAAGGTCTTCGTATCTACTTTTCACCACTGACATTTATAGGAATACTCAGGCTATGAGATTTGTATTAAAAGCTGTGCAGTTTGCTGTGGATATTTTATTCATTCTTGGCCTTCTGACTAATATTAAATGTGGCATCATTACTCATTTTATATCACCTTCTCTTTGACTTGCATTATTTATCAATCCCTTTGAGAGAAGTTAACTTGTATATATTTCTATCTTTTATAGTGTTTAAATAGTGCCTCATCCTAAGTAGATGTCCAGTAAATATTTGGTCTGTTCTTTTTAATTTTCATGAACTTAATTTCTTTGTGCTCAAAATACAATGATAAGGTTACAGCTCAGAAGAAATAAAAAGGAACAGTATGTATCTCTAGGGATATGGAAAAGAAATAGGGAGATATCCTAATTGCTTAAAACTAAGGGGAATTTTGACAGTCCATGTTGTATATGATGTATCTCATGTAGGAAGCTGGTTGTTTCTTCTCTTTCAGGAGCCCGCCCAGGGTAGCATTCATTACCTTGTTGGATTTGCCATGGTCCAGTGTGGTAGGCAAAATTCTAAGAATTACCCCCAGTGATCCTTGCCCTTTGTCTAATGCCTCTCCTTTGGGTATGAGTGGAACCTGTGAGTGTGTTGAGACATCACTCACTCCCATGATGATGCTACCTATATGGCAAAAGGGAGACTATCCAGGTGGGCTAATCTAATCACACGAGCCCATTAAAACATTTTTTATTCATGGCTAAACAGAAGAACAAGATTTAACACATGTATAGGCTTCAATTTAGTGCATTATTGCTAGCTTTGAAGATGTAGAGAACCATGTGCTAAGGAATGTAAGTAGCATCTAGAAGCTGAGTGTGGTTTCCAGGTGACATCCAGCCAAGAAATGGGGACCTCAGTTCTACAACCACTAGGAACTGAATTCGGCCGACAATCTAAATAAGCTTGAAAGTGGATTCTTCCCAAGATCCTCCAGGTAAGGGCCCAGCCTGGCCAACACTTTCATTTTGGCTCTGCGAGACCTAAAACAGAGAACCCAGTTGGAGCTGCTTGAACTGACCTACAGAACTGTGAGCTAATAAATGGGTGTTTTTGTTTCATTTTGTTTTTAAACACACTTTATGGCGATAGAAAATGAATACAGTCCAGGGTCTGGATGATTCTTAGCTTTATCAAATTTTATCCTGATTGTCTCTGGATATCAAGGGCAGAACTCTCTTGAAGGGACAGATTCACATTAGCCTAGATAAAGAAACTGATTTTTGAATATCAAGGGGCCAGTAAATTTATTTGTTTATTTGCCTGAGAAGTAATTGTCCCAGGGACTAAGAAAATCAGTTTGAATGTTTAGTATATTATCTCCCTGAAGGCAGATCTTTGTAGAAGGCAAGCTTATGTTAGTGAGCATGGCATCTTAACCAAAAGAGTTAGGTGATTACAGTTTTCTGGACTCACAGCAAGAATGGCCTTCCCTGGACAGTGTTTGGAAGGGCACTGCCAACTTAATCTGGAGACTCACTGTATTAGTTTTCAATTGCTGTGTTAACCACCATAATTTAGCAGTTTAAAACAACACATAATCTCACAGTTTCTGTGGGTCAGCGGTCCAGTGCAGGACTGCTGGATTAGTTGGGTCCTCTGCCCAGGGTCTTTTACCAGGCTGAAATCAAGATGTTGGCTGTGATCTCATTTGAGGGTTGGGGTGTGGAATGTGGATAGAGTTCAATTTATTGTGATTGTAGGACTGAGGCTCTTTGTTCTTAGAGGCCACCTAGCCACATGGCCCTTTACACACCATAGCTTTTTACTTCTTCAGGTCAACTTGAGAATCTCTCGTACATTTGCCATCTTTCCAATCTCCGATCCTTTTAAAAGATTCCATCTGATTAAGCTAGGCCCACCCTGGATGATCTCCCTTTTGACAGGCTCAAAAGCAATGGGTTTGCGACCTTAAATTACATCAATAAAATCCCCATCTTTGACATATAACATAACCTAATCATGGGAGTGAAATCCATCATATTCAAGGTCTGCCCATATTCTAAAGGAGTGAATTAGACAGGATTTACATAGTAGGAGGCCATATTAGGATTCTTCCTGCCAGAATTGCCTTAATCTCTCTATCAATTGCTGACTGACTCTTTCTTTATCTGTGTTAATCCATCCAGTGTTTTGGAAGTCCAGGTTTGGAAGCCGTTTTGCATCTCTTAAAGTGGCTACATAGTTCTGCTCATATTGAGGATGTGTTGATTTTAAAGTTTACATTTTTGAAGACAATTTTGTTTCTCTTACCTTTTCTCCCTTTAGCAGTTGGGTGAGGAAATGAGGGGGGTGTCTTCCCTGTAGTTTCCAAAGCCTTGACAGCAGTTGTTTCTGTTTATAGTTTTATGGTCTAAAGATTTTAGATTATTAAAGAAATTTTACCTTCACTGAATTTCTGAGGATTGTAACTTAACATTTCTACTTAATAGATGGAGAAAGTTTGGAGAGGAAATGAGTTGTTTGCACAGCTAAATTATTAACCATTGAAGAAATGCACTTGTTTCTGACTTATTTATATCCTGCATTTTCTCAATATGATGACTTCCAGTAAAAGGCATAGTCTAAAATTAAAGCAATTAAGAAAAAATTTTTATTGGGGGAATTTTGACAGTCTATAAACATAGATGTCCTTGCCCATTAAAATGAATGCTAAGGAGTCCAGAATGTTTTCATGAGGTAGATTTTTATCATTGCCCAATCTATTGTGAGAGATCATTGCCTCAGGCCACAGTGGCCAGGGATGTGGCAGTTAACCTGCCTCACTTCCTAGGGAAACTGTCAAGAAATGGGCAACGAATTAATAAGTAAAAGGTGTTCTCTGAGCTATATAGGCAGTCAGTTGTTGATTGACTGTTAGAAAAGATAGGAGGCAGGCTAATGGAAGATGACATTCAAATTCAGCTGTTGACTTGGCTGAACAGAACTAGGAGTTCCTGCTGCCTTTTGCTCATTTTCCCTGAGTGGTAGTAGCTTGTAGGTTAAACATGCATACCTCAGAATCAGGCTGCCTGGAGTAAATCCTCATTCTCTTATTTACCTCAGTCTCCCTTGCCTCTCTTTTCTTGTCTGTAAAATGAGAATTAAAAGAGAGTCTCTGTAAAACACTTCAGATGATGCTGAGCACTAGTACTAATTGTGGACCAAGGAGAGATAGCTGTGATAAGAGCCATCAGCCCCAGGAGGGAGAATTGTTTAGAATTGCCAGTGCAGAGTGATAAAAAGCAGACTGACGTTTAGTCAGTTTATTACTGTTTTTAGATTCTCTGTAAACAAGGTACTCCCTTATTGCCTGCACCCTGGGTGGACCACTCCTTCTATCTACCCATTGAAATGTTACTGCCTTGCATGCTAGTGCTCGAAATGTATGCTGCTTTTGCTCCTCTCACATCTGAGCTGAGGTGTGTGTTTTCATTAGAGAGGAAATGCTAGGTAAACATGGTCTAATGAGATTTGTGATAGAAATGCAGAAAAAATGATATAATAAAAATAATGACATTTTTAGTATGGTTTGTAGGCCATTAAGAGTAAAATGTAGCAGAATCTGAACTGAAAAATAGAAAAATGAAGTAAACAACTGATTAATTTAAAAGATGTTTTTGCTTTTTTCTTTGTCTGAATCCTGAACATCATGATATTTCAAACATGTACATGAATATATGAAATATCCTTTTCACTTAACTTCAGTCTTCCATTTTGTCCGTAACTATACTGAAAAAAATTATAGTGAACAAACTTACAGTATAAACCTGAGCTTGGTAATCAAGAGGATTCTCAGCCTTGGCCTCATCCCAGTTTCCCTCACTCATCACCCAGACTCTCCCTTCCAGATAAATTTGTCTCCTACTTCTGGCTGGGCTTTGTCTTAAGCTTCAGCCCCTGAAATTCTCTCTATTCTGCCTGTCTCAAACTACCCATCTCCAACCTAACTGGTCACAGTTTTGCAGTCTAAGTCCCTTTAGCTCAGTGAAGCCTTCCATTTCAGTCCACTTTACTGTATTTTGGTGATGCCAAATCCTTGCTTTAACTGACAGCACTTAACATTCTTCTTCTTGCCTGCATATGTTGGTTGAGATTTCACAGTGAACAAAGCAGGATGATCTCTAGTTTCTGCAGAGGTGGGCTGAAGAAGGTGGAAATGGCCATTTTCTTGCCTTATGAATTTCTCTTGTCCCATTTTCTTTTTAGGAAACATTCCTTTCACATCTGCCTATCTTTTCCATTCTTACTACCAGCAGAACACAAACTCACCAGAATTTGCTTAGACTAAGTGAACAAGAACTTTTAGAATATTTCAGAAGAGATCTTAGAGACCACCCAGTACAGAAGTCTCTTGAGAGGGGGTTACCCTGTTTAATTTGCACACGTATAGTTCCTGTCCTGGCTGCCGTATGTCAGAGGTGCACCCTTCAAATTGAGCCTAAAACTTCTCTTGATTCTAGTTCCCTCCAGTGCAGTTACACTGAATAAGTCAGTCTGTTCCAGTGCAAAACACTGGAAGAGTTATTCATTTGAACCTTATAAAATTGCTCATATTCAACTGTTTTTGACCTATAAAAATGGCAATTTTATAAGGGCCAGCCTAATACATTCTTCCTGTTTCTTTGCTTTTCTCATTTATATATTCTTCTAATTTTAATAACCTTATCACTGAACTTGTTAATATAAGTATTTAGTTTCTTTTTTCCTTTTATATATTTTTTATTATTTTATGTTTATGTTTACTCCAGTAGATCCCAGGGACTTGGCCCACTGAAGCTCAAGTTCTGCCTTGACTCCTCTTCCTCAAATCAACTGTGAATTCTTCCCCAGCATCTCTCCTTTTTGGATTCTGAACCAAGGTTTCTGAATCACAATTTCACCGTGCGTGTGCATGTGTGTGTGTGTGTGCGCGCACACACACACACACACACACACACACACACACACACACAGTGAGGCTGGTGGGGGGAGTAAATAATGGGGACATGAGAAATCTGAAAAGTACTAGTAAAAGATAGTTAATTGGTCTTATTAAAATGTAAATGAGGTCAGGCCTGTTCCCTAAAATCAGTTTTAGAATTTATAGTCTTGACTGTGCAGAAGAATTGTTCTTTGTCTACCTCTTTATCAGCTGGATACCAGGCTGAACTACTCAGATTTGGGTTCACTTTACACCAAAACTGGATTCCCACATTTCTTCTGGATAATCTCCCCACTTAGTGGCAGAGCTCCCCTCGCACCTCCTCGCAATTGTGGCTATGTGCTTCTTTCTCTCAGCTTTCTTTCTTGGGTTTTGTATGGATAATGGCTTTCTGGATGAGAAGGAGGTTCTATGGCCAGAGATGCTTTTTAACTTGAATTTAGACTGGCTTGGGTTCTGCAGCAGACCATATTTCTTTCCCCACGTTCTTTGTGCATATTTCATGGAGTACTCACTGCTTTTTCTCTGTTCTTCATTTCATAGGAAATTTTGTGGAGCAGGTATAGTATTTATAGGATGAGCAGAGTGCCCAGCTTCTAAGCCCCACCTCAAACAAATCTCAAACTACTTGAAGGGAAGGAGGTATATAATATGCTTTTATATTCAGCTGTCTCTCCTTTCCCCTAAGGTTCTCACTATTTCACTCTCTTTTATCAAGGTCATGTACCTACCTATTGAGTAGGATGGAGCAAAGGAAAGACCTCCCATTATTATTGCTCTATTTATCCTTCTGCTTTGGTTTTACTGTAGTTTTTTAATCAATTCGTGAATTTGCCAGTCTTTTAACTAATTTTTTTCTCTTCTCTATACTTACAGCATGAAAATAATCTGTTACCTGCCTTTTTTGTCTGTGGCATTTTCTGTGACTAAGTGTCCAACAGCTTTATCAAGGGGAGAAATGAACTGGCTTTGGAGGTTTAGTGCTTCATGATGCCATCTTGGCTTCTAAAGAAAATTCACTTATGGGTACTCAGAAGTAAATCTGTTTAATTTTTTTCCTAAAGTTTTTACTGAGGGTAAGTGTGGTATTTTCTTGTCTAATTTTTCTTCTTTTGCTTTTTTTTTGTTGTTGTTTTTGGTGGCATTTGCTCATATTCAGACTTTTGAGCCAGTATCCCTTCCTTTTCAAACTTAATGATCTATAAATCTGCATCCTCTCTGTTAATTCCTGGTAGACTTAAGGGGAAGTTTGTCAAGGCCTGGAAATTTGAGTTGTACAAAACAGATATCGCCACTCACCTTTTTGGATGAAGGCAGGGAGTAAATACAGATACACCCAGAAGCCAGGTCCTCTCTGACCAGTCTCCCCAATCTTGGGCTTGAATTGTATTTGTCGTCTGGCCTACCGCTTGCCATTTCCAAGATCTTTTTCTTTGACTCTTGATAGCAGATCTTGTGTATTTTTCTTCATTTTTTAAAATGAAGGATATATTTTTTAAAATATATTTTTTAAAATATATTTTGAGATTGAGTATTTTATTTTATAAACATCTTTCCTCTAAAGTCTTCCAAATAACTTTATTTTTCTTTGATATCTATGGGTAGCTAACAGTATATGCATGAGGATATTTGATAAACTGTTCTCATTCTTCTAGAATTTGTGCTCTTAAATGTCAGACTAGATGTGTATGTGACTGTGTATACGTGTGAACATATTTAACTGTCTTCACTTACTTTAGACTTTAGTCTGCCCGCTGTTCCATGCTGCTTTGATAGAACCATGTTATTGGTTTCTCCTGATACTGTCCCTGTCTTTCTTTTCATCATGATGATTTTTATTATTATTTTGTAATATTTGGGATTCTTATATCGATTTTAAATTATCTTTAAAAATGTTTTCTAGAATGACTATACAGGTATTATGTCCATAACCTGGGGGAAAAACATATTAAGTGTTTGTAATTACTTTTTAAAAAGCAGATTCTGCTTTCTTTATATTATAAAGGATTTCCAGACAGGTTTCCTTCTGAGCATGTTTTTAATAGCTGTTGAGTTCAGCCTACAAGTCTTCTAATTTCTACACTGTTTGGGCATGTTACTCAACTGTCTTGCATACATATGTGTGAGTTAAAAGTTGAAGGGGATAGGGTTAGAGAAGGAATTCCAAGTTTTAATAGATTTTCTATTAAATCATCATTCAAAGATATATAAATTCTATTTTGTGAATCTATGCAACAGTTTATCCATGAGTCTTGTATTTGCTTCTCTGCCTGTATTATAGAAAGATTATTTCTTATGTAAACATTTTGCTTTCTTCTGTTTCTCTTTAACAGCAGTTATAACAGCTGTGAATGCAGTTTATAACATGGGCAACCATATCCAATTTTTAGGCTTTCAAAATTCTAAGTACAATGGAGGCTATGATAAATTGTCCTGTCTTTATACATATATATGCTAGGACACTTTTCTTCATTTCTTATTCTGTAGTATTGCCTAATTACAGTCAAGTTTATTAATGATCAATGTGATTTAGTGCCCTACCTGATGACGGGTCTCTGTGATGGAGCAGAGTGATCTTGTCACATTGTGCGGACCTGGTGGGGCTTTCTGATATGGTTCCCCAACATGGGCCCCAGGGGAGCCAGTAGCTGGAGCAGCCCCCTGCTTTTGAAGTAGAGTGTCCTTGTTGCTATTGATTGGGTTATTTACTCAAGTGTGAAAAAATGGGTCTAACCAAAAATGGTAGTTATATGAGAATCTGGGAGATAAGTGTCATGTGAAGCATTACTTGTTTTTGGATTGTGATGAGAGGGAGAAGGGTAGGCCAGTAGTAGTTTGAAGGAGAGATTTGGTCTAACAGGCTATCTAGTGTAGTTATTGTCTGTTAGGGAATCTAGTGTAGTTATTGTCTGTTAGAGAACCCTGAAGATATCTTTTGTTACGGAAATCTGAAGTTAAGCACCTCCCTGGTAAACTTTGAAATAGTTTTTTAAATACCCTCATAAATAGTAATTGCTTCTAGAATTCACAAGGATTGAATTAGATTCGGATCTTGCTAAAGAAGCACATTACCTGACATTAGTCAAGCAACAGCACATATTTTCGAAATTTACCCTTTGAGGAGTGAGTGCACAAAGATGAAAGAAAACATGTATGCCCAAGGCCTGCTAATAGATCTGCTTCCAGAAACATGAAGCGACCTGGCCCGTGAGGATCACTTAGGGCTGGCTCCCCCAGCCGAGAGCTGTACCCAGTGCCTGAGTCTCCTGCTTATCCAGTTCTCTTAGGCAAGTACTGTAGACCTGTCTTCAAGCCAGGCAAGAGTGTGTTTATTTAGCAAGTCTGTAGCATTTTCTTCATATAATGGATCACTGTACTTCCTCAAAGTATAATTAGTTAATTCAGAAATTAATAGTCCTGTGACAGAAAACAGCTGTTGTTTTCACAAAAAAAGGGAAATAAAATTCAATCAGATTTATTATTTAAATAATTTTTTTTAATGTAGAATTGTTGTGTGGGTAGCTTTCAACATAATTTTCTTAGTATTAGGTGCTTAGAACTAATTTGGATTTAGTTAATTCCATATTTATCACATTTAATTCTTATTTGCTGCAAATGTTAAAGTAATTTATTTCTTCTGGAAAATTTTAGGATCTTATGAGTAATAGACTTCAGCCAAAAACTGGCAACTTTTTCAAACAGCTAGATCAAGAAATTAGGAATTTCTTTAATAATGAACCATCTTTTTAAATTCAGCAATTTAAAAGGCCTGCATAGTTAGGTTATAATTCCTGTGTATACTCAGTGCAAATTAATTTTTTTCTGTTGACACATTCTACTTTGTTTTCAAAGTCTACTTTATAGTTTCCTTAAAAGCAAAGAAAATCTCTTTAAAAATATAACTTCACATAGGGAATGTGGTCAGTCATACAGTAGTAACTATGTAAAATGCCAAGTGGGTACTAGACTAGTCAGGATGAACACTTCATAAATTATATAAATATCTAACCACTCTTTTGTAACCTGAAACTAATATGAAATAATATTGAATGTCAACTGTATTTGAAAAATCAAAAAAGTAGAGGAGAGGTGAAGGGTAATAAGAGTTCAAATCCAGGTATAAAACAAATAAGTCATGGGGCTGTGGCATACGGCATAGGGAATATAGTCAATAATATTGTAATAGCGTTGTACAATGTCAGGTGGTTGCTGGACTTATCATGGTGATCACTTCTTTAGGTTTATAAATCTTGAGTAACTATGGTGTACTCCTGAAACTAATATTGTATGTTAGCTATATTTTAATAAAAATCTTTTTAAAATATAGCTTTTCATTTAAACATGTTCTTTGGCAAAAGTAGTGATAACCATGATAAAATATTACATGTAGTCTAAGAGAATAAGTTGGTTAAATCATCCATGTGAGTCTTTATGTGTTTTTGAGAATCATGCTACAGGCTGATAAAGGCATATTCTACTCATCCCATTCTTTTTTTTTTTTCTTTTTTAAATACCTACAGCACCTGATATTCCTAGGAGTTCTCCCATTCAAATACTGACCATGCTTAGCTTTCGAGATCAGACAAGATCATGGGCATGTTCAGGGTGGCACAGCCATAGACAATCCTATCCCATTCTGAATTTTCCTCACTTCCTTGAATATGCCATGCTCCATGTGCTTTCAGATCTTCGTTCACATTAGGTGCCTCACCAAACAAGGACCCCGTTTTACACCTGCACACTTAGAGAGTCAATCTCACTAACTCTCCCTCATCCTTTTGATCTCAGTGTAGATGGAACTGGACTCTGGAAGGCCTTCCCTGACTAAATTTTGAGCTTCTGTTGCCTCCTGATTTTCACTAACATAACATCATCACAGTTATTAGTATCGTCTCATGTAAACTCAACCCTAGTAAGTTACTATGTCTTTCTGTATTGCCAGCATTACCACAGCGCCTGACACGTAAGTTGTGGTGAATTTTTGTAGAATGAGTGTTTCCTTCATCATCAGCCTTTCAGATAAAGAATTATCTAGTTACCTTTGTCTTAAATTGAAACAATTACAAAAGGTTACATGTACTGAATTAAAATCCACCACTCCAATATTGCTGCCCATTGCCACTGTTATTCAGGTTCCAAAGATGATTTAAAATTATTTTATATTGCTTATGATAGTGGTACTTAAAATTATAATTTTTATACAGGTGTTGTCATTGTAGTGACCCTGTGAAACATTGTAATGCCCTAATGGTAACTTGTTTTGTAGATCACTTTTGCACTTTACTTGTATTTATAGTTCTAAATTTTTTATTGAATTGGTGCTGTCTTTGATAATTTGATATTTTTTTTCTAAGTTAACTGATCTCTCAAATTTGTATTTTTACAATCTAAACAGTTTTATAAGGGACATATTTTTCTATTCTATTCTATAGCATGTCATGATGCTTTATATAGAGCTTGGTTTCATGTGCAGTGATGTGTCAGAATGAAATATCTGTCCAGTAGTACTGGATTTCATGTATTATGATTTACGCATTCATGTGTATATCACTGAGTTTCATATTATCCAGAGAGTGCTTACAGTGGTGGCTCAGAGTTGGGTTTCTTTATTGACTGCTCTGGCCATAGACATATTTGCAGTTATGTTAAATTTGCTTTGTACTTCTCACATAATTTATTTGCTTGGCTTTATTTTTAATTTTATTTGATATGTGCATACATAAACCATTCTTAGTAAAATTAAGTTTGTATAGATATGGCAAGGAATCCTTTGCCCCATTATTTATTTGCATTGTATATCTGAGCATTTTATATGAAACTGAACATTTCTTTGTGACATTTCTACAATTTGATAAAATAATTCAATCTAAATAGTTTTTAAAAACTGATTTTGAAAATAATACAGAAAAGTTACAAAATAGTACCATTTATATATGCCTTTTACCTAGTTTTCTCTAACATTAACCACTTACATATCCATAGCTCAATAATTAGAAACCAGAAATTCATTTGTTCGATACTATTTACTAAACTACAGTCCTTACTTGAATTTCACCTGTTTTTCACCTAAGCATTTTTTTTTGTCCCAGGATCCCACATTACCTTATAGTTGTTGTTTCTGCTTTGTTTCCCCTAATCTGTTATTTTTCCTCATTCTTTCTTTGTCTTTTATCACCTTAGCAAACAGGTTTGGGTATTTACTGTTTTCTAGTCACAAAGATTGGTGCTTGGGGGTAGGGAGATGAAAGAAGACATGGCCCTTACCTTCTGGCTCTAATGAGGTAGATAGCACATATGCAAGTAATGTCCATACAATGCAGTAGCTTCTATAAAAGTCCTTTGCACTATTTGAATAGAGAGGAGACAGTTACTAACTCACTGGGTAACAGTGTTGAGGCAGCCTTTTCAGAATTTTTCAGAAGAAATGACATTTGATCTAGGTCTTAAAGAATGACAGAACTTTTTTTTTCCTTTTGAAAATGGGTGGAAGAGGAGTACATTGGACAGAGGCAACAATATTTTGCATGAATACATAAAAGACTTCAGTAAATTTGTAGAGTAACAAATCACTTAATAGGGATGGTGCATAGTGGTGGAAAGCATAGTGAGAGATGAAACCGGAAATGTAGTCAGGAACCATCTGTTTTCATTTGATTTTTAATAAATTCATCCTCAAACTTATGCAGACGTTTGGGCTCTCCCCAGCCCATTCAAGTTAATCATACTTGTGAACATGTAATTTGTAATGAGTATTTCTAATTTTAAAATGCACAACATTAAGATTTTATTTTTTTTTGGAGAAACAAAGGGACCAAATAATTATATTCAACTGTTATAGCAACTGGTATAGCATCTAATACTTTTTTAATTCTGTTAATAGTAAGAATATGAATTCATTTTATAATATTTGTTGAGCATCTATTATATAATAACAGAAACTGTTTTCGATAAGGGACATACCAGCAAAGAAAACAGAAAAATTCCTGCTACCTTGTGCAAATACATTCTATTGGTTTTAGTTGTACTATATTTGTGCTAATATTCCAAATAAGTTCAGCATTATCTCTAGGTGCTCAGAGGATACAAAATGAATAAATATATGATTGTGTCTTGAAGGAGAAAATGAATATCATTGAGTACAGGTTTTCTGACACAAATAATTATATATTCATATTCATGCTTGCAGATTATTTTTCTAGGTATAGAATTCTGGGTGGTCATTTTCTTTGAACACACTGGAGATATTTCATTATCTTCTGACTTCATTTGTCAGTGTAAGGCAGCTACTTGTGACTGCTTTTTAAATTATTTTTTCTGGTTTTTATTTTTGAAGTTGTGCTATGATATATATAAAAATGGATACCTTTTATTTATTCTGCCATGGATCTGAGGATTGATATCTTCATCAGTTCAGGAAAATCCTGAACCCTTATTTCTTCACCTATTGTTTCCACTTTATCCTCTTTTTTCTTTATTTTTGGGTTTCAAAAAAAAAAAAAAGTCAGAATGTCTCACTGTATGCCCATGCCTCTTACCCTCTCTTTTGTATTTTTCATCATTTCTCTGAGTTGTACTTAGAATTTCTTCTCATTTGCAATTTACTGATTCTCTTCAACTATATCTAATCTGCCATTAAACTCATTCATTGGGTTCTTAATTTCAGTTATTGAATTTTTATTCAGATATTTTTCAAATTTGTCACATTTTATAGTTGGCCATTTCTTGCCATATCTTTAAGCCTGGTTTTTATCTCTGAATATGGTAAATATAATTTTTAAAAATGTTGCCTGTATTTTCCATATCTGAAATATCTGTGGGTCTGATTCTGTTGTTTTTTATTTCTGCTAGTTCTATGTTAAATATTGTTTTTGAAAAACTATTTATAGAAATAATTTGAGGTCTAGAATTTTCATGTGCTTCTGCTTTCTGCATAGTTGAGCAGTTGAAGGACTCTTCAGATCAGGTTCATGATTCAGGTATTGTGAATTGGGCTACAAATCCATGTGTAAGCTGGTTACTTCTTCCCTTATGTGAGGCCCAGCTTACAGTAGGGATTGGCCTACCAGAGACCCCAGTTTATTAGGCCCTAGAGGCCACCAAGATTTCATCTCTGCTTCTCTTGCAGGATTGGTAAATAACCGCAGGACAGATATGACTCTGCATGTTGGTTGGGCTTATCTTTTTGGCCTCTTGTCCTCACCAGTCTTGTACAGATAATTCAATTATGTCTCAGTAACTCTTTGGTGCTTGTTTGAAGACACTTCATCCAACGTTTTACATTGTTTTAGCAGGAAGATTGCTATGAATTGCTTATTTTGTCATCACTTGAAGAGTGCCTCCAGCATTTAATGTCTAAACTAGATAGTTCAATATTTTAGTTGGATTATTATTTTTTAACATTTGTCAATCTTAGGTTTTCAACCAGATCATACATAAGCTTTGTGGATAGGCTTGGATATTTCTTATCCATTTCACATAGCATTTAATATAATGGTAGTGGATAGTTGATTCTCTATAAGTATCTCTTGGTCAATTGACTGGTTAAATTAACCTATGGTGATTTCTCCTCTTTGTTGATAGGGCTGCTTTTGTCTCTCAAAGAGAGATTTGTTATAATTTAAAAGTCTCTGTGGCCATTTTTCTTTGTTGCTGTCCACCCTGAGGTGAGATAATCTCAGTTAAACTGACCACTAAAACCCTGGCATAAAATGGTACCCAGGGAGCTTTTCTTAATATTAATGTATATGTATTCTAAAAGGAATGATTATTTGGATATTTTGGAAATCCAAAATTTTCATAATAAAGATATTCATATAATGATTTATTCTAAGCTTAATTGGCTGTGCGTTTATTTTTTCTTTTCTTGTGCCTTAAGATTAAATGGTTTTCTAACGTAAATAGATTGCTGTAACCTATTTTTAGACTATACTTTTTAAAGGTTTTTTGAAAGCAATTTTTAAAAGAATCTCCAAGTGTAAACTTCCCCTCGTTCCTTTTTTGTGCATCTAGGAAGTATATTTTAACCATTGAATAAAAAGGGTATTGCTTAGGACATTGTAGATGTGCTTTTCATCTTTTATCTTTTGTTAATGCACTGAATACCTGGTATATTAAAAATGTACTTGCCCGTTATATTCTCACTTCCCTTCCAAATTCATTCTTGCATTGTGGTGACAGGGTGAGGGTCCCCAAAAGCAGGACTGTAATTATAATTCTTCCTCACCACTGGTTCTTCTGTATTTTTGGCAATTCTCTAGTGGCTGCTTGAACTATCGGTTGTCAGACTGACCTGATTTGTTTCACTTGTAAACAAAATGGCTTAAGCCACTGTTGATTTTTGTGGCAGCTCAGTTGCTTAGAGCAAGGTGCTAATGAGATACAGGTCATAGGTCCAGGCTCTGAGTGGGTTAGTAAGCTTTGCTCTGGCCCATGGCCACAGACTCTGCCTCCCCCTTGCCAGCTGTCATGCACATGTATGCCATGGCTCATTATGGGGACAGAGAAGGGGTATAGATAAGACAGGGCAAATCTATCATCTCTGCCAGAAAAGACAATTCTTACTGATGGGTCAGTAACCTTTTTGTTGGAAGAACAGCGCATTAGTATTAGCTTCCATAGAAGTGTCCATCTGAGTCTTTTTCTTAAAATAACTCTGGTGATTGTATGAGTTGTCTGTAAAAATTTTAGAATACTGCTTGCATTTTTAAAACATATTTGAATGTAAGGATGGCTTTTTAGTTTGTAAAAGATCATTGTTCTCAGTCAGAGAGTCTTAATATTATTTTCTAAAATAGAAAAGTAAGTTTTAGAATTCAGATTTAATAAAGCACTAAAAAACTGCAAATGTTACTGTAAAGAAATCTATCAAGTTTAGAAAATGGCTCCTAGGTTCCTTCACCCTGACCAACATCCTCTTAAAAGAAAAGAAAAGGAAGAAAAGAAAGGGGGGAGAGAGGGAGAAAGGAAGGGTAAATAGATAGACAGACAGAATGGTGCTCAAAAAAATAACTTTTCTAGAAAAGCATACATTTCCTTTTTACCAAAGCATTTTAGTAGACATTGTCTTGCAGAAGGACCCAAAGATAATTAAAGAGCTCAGTTTGGGTGATCTAAATTAATCTGACCAGGAATTTAGGCATTTCTTCATCATATATTTTAAGTCTAACGATGATCTGATTCTGTTGTGGCTTAAATTCTTAACATGGCATAAAGCAAAGTGGGGAGGGGTTAGTGGGGTGTGTGTGTGTGTGTGTGTGTGTGTGTGTGTGTGTGTTCTAAAGGTATTACAGGCTCTGCGGTAAACTTTTTGGCTTAAATCAGTGAATCCTTGTACCAGTGGTGGTGGACTATGGACAAATACTTTATTTCTGTAATCACCTTTTAATACCTATTTGAAAGAAAAAAAAACTGCTTCAGGCCTTCTATTTCTTGAATATTATTGCTTAAAATGAGTTTCTTTTTACATACATTTTAAAAAGAATAAAAGTGAGCCAGGTTTAAACATTATTTTAAAAATAATAGCACAGATGAAGCAGAATTACTGAGGATGGTCCGGGAATGATTGAGGATTGTGAAACACTGTTTTAATTGTACCCTGTGGCAGGAGAAACTTCACAGCCTCAGAAGCAGACTATTGGGATGATTCAAGTCCCTAATGTTTAGCTAGAAGTTAAGTAAGTTGGTTTCTTAAGTTCCTGTCTATTTATGGATATGGGCTCAGGTAGGATATGAGTTAAGTTTAAAATCTATGAAAAATAAACTCAAGACAATTTTATTGATGAGTCATAGGCAAATATTACTATATTTAGAATTAGTATGAAGGAGAGGGACAAGTACAAGGGATAAGTCTGACATTTATTAATTCATTGATTCAAGCAATATTTCCTGAGCACCTGCTGTATGTCAAGCACTGTTGTACGAGTTGGGGATATAAGAACAAAACAGACAGATCTCTGCTATCATGAAACTAATTTACATTTTAATAGGAAGAAACAGGTAATAAACAAGTAAATATATAGCATATTCGCTGGTAATAAATGCTTTGGAGTAAAATAAAGAAGTTAGGGAGTGACAAGAGTTGGAGAAGCAAGATTCCTATTTTAAATAGTTCTATTAGAAAAGGCCTTCTTAAGAAAGTGACATTTGATTCTGAAGGAAGTAAGGGTGCATACCATGCATGGGGAAGAAGTGTTCCAGATAGAGAAAATAGTTAAGTACACAGACCTGATAGATGAGAATGTGTTCTGACGTGTTTGAGAAACACAAAGGAGGTCAGTGTGGCTGGAGTGGAGTGAGAGGTGAGGGCAGCGAGGGGAAGCAAGGCTCCACTTCATGGCAGCCCTCAGGAGCCAGTGTAAGGCCTCTGGCTTTGCTGGGAGTAAATGAGAAGTCTTTTCAAGGTTTTGAGCAGATGAGGGACCTGAGCTGACTGACTTATGTTTTAACAAGGTGTCTGGCTGCCCTGTTGAAAATCAACTGTGGGATAGCATGAATGAGGCCAACAAGGAGGATATTGCTATAAATCAAGCAGGAGATATGATAACTTACAATAGAGTTGATGGTGGAAAGAGTGGTGGAAAAAGGAAAGATTCTGGATATATCTCGAAGTATAGCCAGTAGAATTTATGAATAGACTTTGATGTACAGTGTTAGAAGAGAAGACTTCAAGGTAATTAATTGGCCTAAGTAACTGGTAGAATGAAGTTGTGTACTGAGATGAAATAGAGATAGTAGCAGGAGAGCAAAGCGGAAAGATGGCACATGATAGAAGGTGAACTATACCTTTCTTTAAATTTTTAAAATTTATTTTTATTTCAAATAACCTCATTCCCTGCTCCAGTGCACACAAAGGACTTATATTGGCTTTTATTCTGAATTTGTTACTGTAGATTTTTCTGGAATACTTTTTTAAACTATAAATAAAGTATAGTGTAGCCTATTTTGCTCAGATTTTAACTTTAAACATCCTTCAGAAGCCATTGGCATCCACATAGCAATGCATTCTGCCAATGTGGTGACTAAATGGGTTAGAGGTTAATAACAAGACATTCTTATAAACATCAATGGGAGTGGTATATCCAAACGAAAGCTTGTATTAGGCAAAGATTCAAAGAATGGGAATGTTAAAAAACATGTTCCAAGCCAAGTGAATATTAAGAGTTTTTGGAAATAACTATCTTAGTTTGGATGTTTTCTTTTTAATTCTCATGGTTGGTTTTTTTTGTTTGTTTGTTTTTTTAATGGAAAGGTATTTATTCCTATCATAATATCACTTCTTAACCATGAAATCGACTTTTTTAAAGTTGGAAATTGCTTCCTACTCTGCTGACAGGGCATTCTTCCTTTTGCAAAAAAAAATAGGAAGTTGGATTTTGTGCCTTTCAGCCAACAGAATCACTTTCCTCTTTCTCCATAGGCCAGCTGAATACCTCCCCCTGTTCTGTGATGAAATCAGATGATGGAATCTCAGTTTGCTCTATTGAATTTTTTTTTAAACTTTGTTTTAATTGAGGCTTTGGGATATAAACTATTTCTTAACATCTGAAAGTTAAAGATCTAATATTGGAATTTATAGGATGCTAGAGGAAATCTTTTAGCCTCTATATCCAAACCAAAATTTAAAATCTCTTTTTTTTATTGTGGGAGAATCATTCCATACTTCCCTTCTCTCTTAGCCTCTCCACTCCCCGCATCCACAAAAATTTCAGTAAAGTAGGATTCTTAAGTTTAGGGTCAGTCTTGTTCCAGTCTTTCTTTATAGTAACATTTCTTTTTTATAATCTTCACAAAGGCACCGGTAATCACAGTGGTTGGCAGAGAATAAAGCATTTTGTAAAACCTATACCTGGAAATTGAGTCACTCTTATTGCTTAAATTTTCTTCACAGAATAACAGAGGTACTGTTGGATGAGTATTTTTGTGATAAAAGCAAATTAGTAAGAGGCAGAAACTGTCTATACAAGGTGATATGTAGGAGAATATCTGAAGTGGATTATTTCTCCTCTCTCTGTGTTTTCAAAGCTCTTTAACAATAACTCATATTACACTCATTACATAGTATTATCATTAATTTTTAGGTGTTATTTTATTCTGTAGAGTGGGAATTCTTTTATAACACAGTGCCTCATATACTACATTCATTCATTGAAAGAATGTATCAAGTGTTCATTACTTGCCGGACACAGACATGGCATATGTGGGCAGGAGACAGAGCAGCAAGCAGAACAGATGCAGTTCTTACCACATGGAGCCTATAGCCCAAGGCAGGGTGAAGGGCAGGGGGACCAGTAAACAATCTCACAGGTAACCATGCAGTTACAATGGGATAGGTGCAGGCACAGACCCAGCCTAAATGCCACTTTGTTCCTTCCATGTCATCTCACAACTCCATTAGCACAGAGGACAGTGTTATATTTATTTGTGAAATCCTAGAACTTCATCTACCACTTCACATGGCGGCGTCAGAAGTGTGTTTAATGAGTGAATGTATCTGTTCTCATGCCTTTCTCAGTGCACACTAGAGACCTCTATGTGGCTCTCCCAGGAAGAAGTGACCTGTGGTCTGTATCCCATTCCTTCATTTAGAGATATTTGTTCTTCCTCTTCTCATACAGGGTCGTGAGGGTTAAATGTAATTTAAAAAGTAAGAGTTAAGCATTTTCAATAAATGTAAGGCAGTGGAATCATCATAATCAACATTAATTATTATTACACTACTATTGTTCCTTAGAATAAACATTTTGGAAATACAGAATCTTACTGAGGACACCAGTGTTCTTGGGTTTGACCTAGATGTTGAGGTAATAAACAATTCTCTACCATTTAGTGTGTTGGCCCAGTATAGGTGCTTGAGAAGGCCCCTTTCAGGCTTCTGTACATCACCTTGACCCACCCACAGTACAGACTACTAATGAATTAGCAGTCATATTTCTCTACTGGTAAGAGACTGCCTAGAGCAGATCCCTGTGGAGTGAGACCTCACTGTTTCTGTGGATATAAAGAAAACCTCTTAAGAGAGCTTGAATGATTCAGGAAATCTGAACTTAAGAGCCAGGGGCTCAGCAGGAGGTGCCACTTCTTGGCTGACTAGAGCCTGCTGTAAGAAACCCTATTTTTTGGCTTTGACAGACTTGTTGGAGAAATTGAAAATCTCCTTTTTAAAAAACAGATAATTTAAAATTCTTTGTGATTCACAATCTCAGCAAATAGTGATGGGCTGGATTATTCCTTGGTGGGGTCGGGGAAGGGAGAAACCTCAGGGAGCTCTGAGTTCTCTCAGTAGCTCATCTCCCTAGCCTTTCGCCCCTCATCCTTTCTCAGGCATCTTTCTCCTACTGGCTTGGTGTGGACCCCGTCTTTCTCACTCAGTTGCCTTTGTTGATGTCCTTTACCATTTACAAGCACCCAGCACCACTTCAGTGCTGTTGGGAGACTGTTTGGCAGCTCCCACAATGAACTCTGCCCTTGGACCCTATGCTGTCCAGCCTAGGAAATGTGCTGACCAAGTGGTCATGTGCTGATTTCCAATGCTGGTAAGATAGAGAAGACCCTTTTAGCTGACCTAAATTTGAGAAGACTCCACCGGCTTACACAAGCTAACCTGGATCACAAGTCAGATATCTGAACTTGCCAATAAAGAGTGCTCTAAGGAAAAAGAAATGGCCTGCCTGGCGTTTCATTATTTGAACATTTCTTATAACTCACAGTTCTCTGTTTCATCAAGGGTGAGGGTATACAGTACCAAATTCAAGGAAAAGTAAATTTTGTTTTGTATAGCCATAATATCACATATTTTACTCTGCTCACAATTTGTGAAATTGTTAATCCTGCCCTATGAACCAAGATATTTGAATAAAGCAAAGTATTTTGTTGTTTTTGCAAGAAGCAAGAGTTTACTTTCTCTTTCCCTGGTTAAATGATCACTTAATTGATAGATATGTAATTTTTTTTGAAAGTCTGTCATATCTGGGTGATTGATACATTATTAGTCCCTGAAGAGGATATAAAAAGTGTAAAGGCCCTCTTCTCAAGAAACTAATGGTGTGATTGAGTGATTGAGATTTATGTATGTGAAACACAGAATGCTAGATATTTTGAGTAGTAATCAAATGCAGTAGTGTATGATTTCAGTTTTAAGTGCCATGCATGCAGGGAGATGAAGAACAAAAATTATTTAGTAAAATCCACTACTACAGAAGGAATATATATTTGTAATATTTTCTATTCTGTCAAGAACAGCTTGAATCACTGATTTAATTATGGGTGGAGAGCCTGATTTTTATTCTGTACCTTAAAATTCTTAGCTCCTTTATGTCATTTGACATATGAACTTAACCTTTTTGGAGAAAGAAAACAAAGTTGTTAAAATTTTAAAGACTTCATAGTCCTTTTCTTGAAAAATTAAGACATCAACTCAACAAGTATTTATTGAGCACTGACCTTGGGCTAATGCATGTACATTTTTTAGTTTTTAGACAGCAGCAAAGTAATCCTGGAATAGTGCCTCTCAAGATGACTTTGATAAGTACAAGATGGTGAGCTGAGCATTTTTAGCCAAGAACCTTTGTTTTTCTTTGCTGAAAATTTTTCTCATTTCTTGTGTAGTAGAACTTAAGAGTTAGAAATGTTCAGACTGTTTCTGTCCAAGCTGCATTCTCATCACCGTAAGGATTTCTTTAGTGATTTATAATTAATTAGATAAAAATTTGCAAAGCTTTTGGGGCTCGATAGTGGGGAATGTTATATAATATGAGGTGGTGATGGTTTGGGCCTCATCTCTTAAATTTGATTTGTCTTTCATGATTCTATGCCTATATCTACCAAACAGAGATTCTTTTCTCTTCATGGAATTCGAAAGTGCTCATTTATCTCGGATGAATTTGGTTTTTTCTACCTGTTGCTAGAGAATTTGTTTTCTAACCAGAATGTCTGATTTGTTTTATGTACTTGCCAAAAAAATTCCCAAATACTGGCCGCCTGAGTTCTGCTAATGTTTCCAAGCGCTCTGTTTTGAAAACATTCCGTTTCTACCCTGTGTTACAGATGCTCTTGCATACAGTGAAATCCTGTGATAAATATTTTTCAATGAGCATAAAGTATTTGAAAAATAAACGAATGGCAGTGTTGTCATTAGTCATACATTGACTGAGCGCCACCAGTGTGTTCATCATCATGTTCAGGACATAGTCCAAGACAATCCTTGTTTAGTGGTTTTATAGTCTAATTATCTGTGAAATGGTCATGTCAAAAAAAAAAAAAGAGCCATGAGTTGGGCAAATTATTTGCAATTATGATTAATAACCTGCTCTGGATAATTAATGAGAAAATACATGTGACTTTTCCTTGGCTGCTAGTTTCAAATATTTAAGCAGTGTGTATTCAAAATAATTCCTAGTAAATAAAATAAATCTTGTTAATGCATTCGAAGTTTAGTTCTTACCTATGTTTTAACCCACTCAAGAAAAGTATGAGCACAAGTAAGTTTTCAACTTTGGTCAATAGTAAAGTGTATTATTTAGAAAATTACTACTTTTTACAGACTGATTATCTTAGTAATATTTGTCCTTTCTTGATTATTTGAAGATTCTTTGAAAATACTCAATATCTAGACATTTGTGCTTGATATAAAGTATTCATTTTGCATTAGATAAAATGAAAATAAAAATGTATTAAGGTTGGGCCTACACAATTCAGATATTTATTTCAATTTGGTAGATGGAGTTTGTGGGTAAAATATTTTGCAAAGTTTTTATTCAATTTACTTGTTATTTTGACTCACATAGATTTAGTTGAAGTGAGACATAGTGAGTATAGACCTTAAAATTTATATATTTGCATAGAATTTTCCTCACCTGAATGCAGGTGAAGTTTTTTTGGTAATTTTCTTTCAAGAATGGTCATAGGACCTGCTTGAATTCATTATGGTAGATTTTTTTAATTTGATGTGATAAAAATTTGTTGGTTCATTTTAAAAAGTTGGTTAAAAGTAAGGAATAAAAATGATATAAACATTTTATTAATATTTAACTTATAAGATATTGCATATATACTTGTGTGTGCGTGTGCATGCACCAGTTGTTTGGTAGAAGCTCCGGTCTTTTCTTTGAGCATGGGTTGGAGTTTCTCATCTTTTTACACAACGATTTTAGTCAGTTTTTTTAAAGGCACTTTTGAAGCAATCTGAATGCAGAACTCTTCTAGGCTGTAAATTCTTCCAAACTTGGTACAGCTTTTTTCACATTAGTCAAGTCTGTCTAAAAACATTCAACTAAGTGTCCATAGAGACTACAGCTCTTTGGATATTGGATAAGAGTATAGTATTTAATTAAAGTACTTAATTGTAGTAACAGGCATAACTGACATAAACAGATTTGAAAACAAACACAATTAAGCACAGAACTCAGCAGGTGAAAGCAGAAGTACATGGGTGTCCTAGACAATAGCTTATTAGCTCCCAGCCGTGAGCATTTTGTGGGGAAATAAAGAGCTCTGGACTGGTGAGGCTGTTACATGGTGGACAGTTAGGAGAGCTTTTTTATTTTATTTTATTTTATTTTATTTTATTTTATCATTTCATTCATTCATTCATGCATTCATTCATTTTTATTTGAGGCTCTTGCCAGGTTGGCTCTTCATCTAAAAGACCTCCTTTTTTTTCCTGTTCCTGCATGAATCCTCGCTTAAGTCCATTTATTTTAATTGTGACGGCTGCCAATCCACCCCTTTCCAACCATGTCTACTTCCCTTAACTCTGGCTGTTTGTTTCTACCTGATGTCTCTCCTACCTTTCATTGTGAAATTTGCATAAAATTTACCTCCTTATGGAAGCCCTATGGATTGACTCTACTCATCTTTTATATTCCTATTAATAATTTATGTTCATTCTATACAGCTTTAATGAAGTCAAACTTTAGAAATCTGAATCTTAGTATCAAATATAGGATCCTGTATATAAATGTTCAAATATTTCTTTAACCATATGAACTTGTAAAACAGGACAATTCTTATTTTTTTCAGTTATATTGAGTTATAATTGACATGTGACAATTTTTGTTTTAAATTTATATATTATGGTGACATTGCTTAATGAAATCCAATAAGTTACAAGTGTATAATTCAACAGTAAGTCAGATATATATATATACATATATATATATATATATTGCTTTGTGTGTTTACCACCTATAGTTAGATTTCTTTCTGTCACTGCGTATTTAATGCCTTTTACCTCATTTATCTCCCCGCTCCCCCTGACATGCAACAATTCTTGGGATGCTTCATTTTCAAAACTGTTCACCATACTGTTTAAAAGAGATAGAGAAATTGGTCTTTTAGAATGTGACTTGCCACCTTTTCACAGAACAGACTATTGAAGAAAGCAAGAAACAAGTTCTTATGGTATTATGTTGTTTGAAATCATGTTCTTGAATTGTATATGTATATTTTCTCCCCATGTAATTTGTAAACTCTTCAAAGTATGGGTTATATGTTTTCATTCTTTGAATCTTCTGTGGCATAGTGATATTGAGTCTGAGCTCTAGTACAGTTGAAATAAGTATCAGGTGATCAAAAAATGTTAATTGGCCAAAATTCTCAGTGAAATACAATAACAGCTCATAGCCACTACATCTTTTGAGCAGTTACCACATGCTTTACACTGTCTTAAGTGCTTTATGTATGTGATCTCATGCAATTTGTACAACTATTGTTATTCCCATTTTACAGATGTAAAGGAGGGTTCAAATACTTGGCTGAGGCGACACAACTAGAAAGTAGTAGAGCTAGGAATCAAACCCAAGGAGTCCGATTCCAGATTTTGTCCCTCAATTTTTTTACTACAGTGTGGGTCAATCTTTCAGGAACTTTCTGTAAGAAGTTCTGAAAACTTACATGAAATATGAATTTTCTTTTAACCAAACTAAATAGAAAACTAAAAGGTAATCCTTGGATGAAGTAATTTATACTAAATAGGAAGTCTTGGGAAGGCCTCATTAGAAAATGAGAGAATAGGAAACTAAGCATGGTATTGTCTCCTGACCAGTGAGAAGAATATCTACTTATGCTGTGAACCTTTTATTTTATTATACATGTGACACCTGAATGAGGACGGTGTATTTCTTAAGCTCTCACAGCTCATTGCTGGGAGACGTCAAGGAGCTCTTTTTTTTAGGGTAGCTGTCCATCTGTTCTCCTCCAAGAAATCCTGGATCTGTGCCACCACCACTTGGCTTGCTGGCTCCAAGAGAGCCTAAATCAGTGAGTTGCTCACACCAGGGAGAACAAACAGGCTCTTTTCCTTAAAGTGTCTGTAATTATATGACCATAATTAGAAATAAAACCTTCTTTATATAATTTGCAGCTCACAAGGAAAGACTTTCTGCTTACACACTATTTTCCCCTCTATTGTTTTACATGCTGTTAGGGAAATAGGTTACTTGGCCTAACAATACACCATTGAATTGAGTGGAGAGATCCAGAGTCCCACCCTTCTAATTTTGCTGTTTGGCCTTTATCTCCTGATGTGGCTGATACAACCATATAGGAAATGTTGTGCGTGACATTAGTTCCTTAGAAATTAATTCCTGCTGTTAGTTCCTTAGAAATAAGAGATAACCTAGAAATAAATAACTCTTAAGTAGATACACTAGTTTTGGTGCCTGTGGTTAGGGTTTGAGTTTATCATCATCATCGTAAATGATAATGTTTGGGTGGTACTACCGTGTTCAAAGAGATGTAGGTCACTGTTGATTTTTGCCTGATGGTTTGAGTTTGAGTAGATATTGATTAATTCATGAGCCCCAATTGCAAGGAAGATGTTCAGTATTGATTAGACATATGCCTCTGGTTGTATGCTGTTGAAAAGGACTCAGTTGTGAAATACTCCTAAAGCTAAATCAATAAGCCAGTAAAGTTGTTTTCCTCCTATACATGTTTGTATCCCTTTAACTAAATGGGAAAGACTTAGGAATTTCTGTGATCTGTATTGTAAGAAAACTAGCTGTATCCTTGGAACAGTATACTTACATGTTAACCATTCCAGGTGAGTATAAGTTATTCATATGTACTTTTTAGCGGAAGATAACGCTGGCTTAATTCAGAAGACAGCATAGTAATTTTCTTGGGATAATCATCACCTTTATTCTGGTGTTATGGATAGTGAAATTTGTTTAGAACATGCCCAAACACTGATAAAAACTGAAGGGTTTTGAGACATAGTTCCTCACAGTGTATGAGTTTAAAAATATCAGTTTCTGTTATGATCATGGCCAGTGATTGTTAAGCAATTAGCTGTACTGACAGAGTCACTAGGAAGTTTTCTGTCTTGGCAATTTTTCTGAAGACTTAATTGAATTTAGAGCAATTTCTGGTACACTTTTTTCTCTTAGTATGCAGACTTGTCCAGAATAATATTAGTCTTTATGAAATCCACTAAATTCAGTAACTTCTGGGCCTGTTGTTCTCTCCTTGCCTTCTCTTCCAAGTTCCTAGAATGGTCTGTTACCTCCTGCTGTGTGGACTTCCTGGTCGTGCCAACCCCTTCCTTAAATCTTTATGGTGGTTTCTCATTTCCTTTTGCATCTACTCTTCTGTTTGTCCCATACATCAAAGCCAGTCACCAGCAGGCTCTGGATTATCTCATTTCCCTCATCTGCTGCTTAGGTCCCTGGCCTTCTCTTTCTTTCTCTCAGTTCGTTTTAAGTTCCTCTAGGTAGCACCTTCCTTGTGAACTCATTATATTAGTATTTTGAACCCTCCCAAGCACTATCATTTTTTTAGATTTTCTTTTAACAAACTGTCCTTTTTCTTCTCTTCTAAATAACTCCTGAAATCCTATCTTCTGTAAAAGTCATTTTGAATTAAGTAGAGAATTGCTGATGGTCTCTCTGATAGTAATAGATCTACCGTGGCTTCTTCCTCTAATATCCACCCCCATTATAAACTCACCTTCACTTCCCACTCCCAAATGACCCTTGCCCTTGACTTATGTGTAATCACAGTATCTCCCATCCCTGTTTTGGTTACTGCTCCTAATTTAGAGACTCACACAGGGGCGAAGGAAGTAGGTTCTGAGATCAGCCACCTAACTTGGAATCTGAACTTTGCCACTTGCAGCTATGATCCTTTGGGCCCATTATTTAGCTTTTCTGTGTCATAGTTTCCTTCTTAATAAGACTGGGACAGTAATAACAAGTACCTTAAATTGTTTAAATAATTTAAGCACTTCGTATAGTACCTAGCACATAGTAAGCATGCAATAAATATTAGTGTTATTATTTATTTATTAACTGGAGGGAGAGAATGAAGAACACACCCATATTATATATATGTATATATACATGCACACACATCTACATACACATACATAGTTACATAGTTTGGAAAAACATTTAGAATTATATTTCTTTTTTAGAAAGTGAAAAAGTGCATATATTTAAATGTAAACCACACAGAGTAAAGTTGAGCAAAATCCTCGCTGAGGAGAGAAAGGTTTAAACACCAATGGGGAAGAATTGTACCAGCTACTTCTGCCCACCTACTAAAGTTCTAGCATCAGCAGATTCGGCTTTGTTTGAAGGCACGTGTGTGTGTGTCTGGGCACTTGGTGCTGTGGCATGACAATGATTAGGGCAATATGTTTTCATTAGGGAAGTTTAAGAAGCAGGCAGTAATCCACCTAATTTTAAGTAAATGAAAGAGAAATTAATGTTTTTAAAGGTTATGATGAAGAAGAATACCCTTTTTAAATTGACTCTAGAAGACTACTTAGATAAATCTGTCATGAGTTTATGCCATACCCACTTTGAACTTTGATATAGCTTCAGGACAGCCATTATTTAGCATGAGGATAATTAATTGCTTTTGTTTTTCTAGTTTTGTTCCTAGTAAATATTCTGTTAAGGAATTTTATAAACTACTGGAGGTAATTCAGTAGTTTATTTTCTACATAGAACACTTACCAGGCTTATGTTGATTATTTATATTTGAAAATGTTGACTGTAGATATTGTTGGATTGGTTTCAGAGTAATCACTTATTCCTGATTTTTCAGGGATGGATCAGTGAAATATTTATTTGGAAAACAAATAATTTTAGATAGGAAAATGGAATCTTTTAAAAATAATAAAAGATTTAATATGCCAGTGTTTTTGTGTGTGTGGTAGTGGAGGACACAGAAGTATGCAGTGTGTGTATGACTTTATATTTTTTTTTGTTCCACTAATCATGTCTTAGGGATTGCTACTTATAGATGTAAAAGTTACTTGAATTTTTCTGTTCTCATCTATTTATGTAATTTTACAGCTATATCACTTTAGGTTGTTTTATTAATGCTGGTTTTATAACATAAAATTATTAGAAATTATAAGGAAGGTGGCATGAAAGAGGTGACCAGATTTATACTGTTTTATGTTTCTGACTTTCATTTCTTTTCAAGTGTAGATTTATTCCTAGTGATACAAATTGCTGTTTTCTTTGGCAGGCATTGGAAGCAAGTCTATGTGAAATTATGTAATGTCTGAAAAGTTATATTCATGATTAATTGGCCTATCCTAGAATGGTATTTGTATGTGTGGAATAAGGCGATCATGCTTTTATTTGGCAGTGAGTTAAAGTGCCTCTGCTCAGATCAGGTTACTCTACAGGGCTTTTTGAGTGAGAATTGTGTATTTAGCTTGATTTCTAAAAAGCATAAAACGTAGCTTCAAAGCCAAATATGCTGGAATTAATATTGTAACCAAAGTTAGTCTTCAAATGCCTTCAAAAGCAAGCTATTCCACTCTAACACACCTTAACAAATAAAGCCAAGACATTTATAACAACAACATTATCATCTCTATGGCCTCTGAAGCACAGCAGTTCTTGATTATCCAAGGGTAGATGATTGTCTGTAGTGTCGAACAATAGTTTTAAATTCTTTCTGACCTTGACCCAGGCCGATTTGTTATAATAGTCTTTCTACTTATTTACCTAAGCTGAATTTTATAGGAGCTAGAAAATAAGGCCTTTAAACAATTGTCCCCTCCTGTGTGTACTTGAGAAATGATGATATCCATTACCAACAATACAGAGATAATGAACTTGATAATCGGGGAAAGGGTACTGCAATGGTTCTGAAGCCTAATGTCTTGAGAAAATTAACTTCAGTTTTTTCATCTGTTATATGAAGATAATAGTACCTAACTTCTGGCACTTTAATGATTACGTAAGAGTTTATCTGAATCTCTGCTCATAATAAGTGCTCTTCCAATGTTTGCTGCTGCTAGTAACTACTGCAGCTGCTACCACACCAACTACTACTCCTACTATTATATAAATTGCTCTTCCTGCAGAGTACTGACTCCAAGGTTTTGCTCTTTGGTGAATTATCATATTGAAATGATAAATCATATCCTAAAGTTGGATATGGCTAATTGTGGTGTTACTTTTAAAAAGTATCTGTCTTCTTATTACTCAAAGGCATAGTAGACCAGAGATCAGCAAAGTATAGCAGTATCACTTGGAAGCTTATTAGAAATGCAGACTCTCAGGTTCCCGTCCCAGAACTACTAAATCAGTTTGCATTTTAACATCTTCAGGTGTTTTGTTTGTGTATTAAAGTTTGAGAAACACTAATTAATCTGCATCATTTCCTAATCACCTCCCCCCACCCCATACCAATCCTCAAAATCATCTGAATAATTTAGAGATGACTACCAGCAGTGGACTACTAGCAGCACCACCTGAGCCAGGCCTCAGAACAGACATATGATAGGTAATTGGAAAGAAGGGAAGGTGGAAAGAGGAAGGAGGAAGAAGGGAGGAAGAAAAACCATAACTGACAATACTGATATTATAACTCTGTAGATGGGTTTGTGCTCACTGATTTCAGACTGGTCTTTGTTGACACTGAATATAGAAAGGAGTACTGAAATTTTGTGGACTGGTATAAAATTCCTGTGACATTGTCAGTTCTGGTGATCTGTCAAATTTACTTTGGAGAGTTTCCTTTTAACTAAAAAGTTATTATGCACCTCTTATTTTCTTAAACACACATATGTGCAGTTCTCTTATAATCATGCTTAAATTAACTTTTTTGGTATAAAGATCATGTTCTTAATGTTTGATCTTAAATATCCTTGGATAAAAGAGCAGAGCCTTATTTACTGTTTTCTCTGTCCTTTGGCTAGTGTTTCCTCCTTTGTATGCTTGTTTCCTCCCATGTAAATGTTGTAAGGATGTTTAATAACATTAGTCTTTGATTAAATATGAGTTATGGATGGTGGTGGAGGCACAGACTTATTTGTATTATCACATACTAGGAGATAAGGAAAATTACTCCTTTTTTGATTTAAAATATAACTTTCGAGTCCATTTTTTAGAAATTGTTTGGGAAAAAATTAATTTAAAATATGGTATAGTTTTCAACTAATCAATTGACAAGGAAAATATTCGATAAAATATGTTAGGAGTATACGATGGCACAACCTCATGCAGTTAAAAATGTTCATGACCCAGCAGTTTCATATCTAGGAATTTATCCTACAGACATTTGTACATGCAAATGCATGTGGAAGGAAAAGAGTGGTAATAACCTTAATATCTATTAGAATGAAACCAGTTTAGTGTACCTCAGCTTTATTTTTAAAGATACTATATGTTTATATGCATCAGGTCTGTCAATGAAAGTATCTCAGCAAGCCTTTGGGAAGGAGATTTGAGTGTATATGGGTTAAATATGGAAGGGAGACTTATTTTCCATTCTATATATCTTTGTATTATTTGAATTTCTTTAAAACCAGGTGTATATTATTACTTTAAAATAAACAAAATAACTATTGCATTAAAGAGACTTAAGCCATGTCCTTAACATTCATGTTTTCTTTTTCACTTTTAAAGTACATTTATGTTTCTGGGGCCCTCAGACCCGTGGTTACTAAGAATAGGCAATGATTTCTCAGTAGCCTCACTGCTCTGTATTTATTCTCCCACTCGTTAAGACTCTCCTGATGTCCTAATTATTCAGAGTTATGATTCTCATTATGGGGTACCATTAGAATCTTCCTAAAACTTTCGAAAAAATTAATATGTCTGAGCCAATCCCAGACCTGTTGAATCAAAATCTGTGGGTATGGCTTAGGCATGTGCATTTTTAAAAAGCTACTTAAGTGATTCTGATGTTCATACCTGGTTAAGCACCACTGTCTAAAGAGCAGTTTTTGAAAGGGTTCCTTTTCTACTAAATACCAGCTGTTACCCCACCACCACCACCAGGCTCCCAGGAGCGATGTAGATGTGGCACCAGAGGGGAATGAATGAACTCTCTACACCTTCTTCAAGGAAAAGGGAGTGTTACTCTGAATAGCCACGAGGTTACTGTATTAGAATATCAGTGATGATGATGATAAATCAGGTTTCTGAGTTGGAATCAACATTTTCTGCAAATAAAGAACATTGAAATTAAAGCGTTAGTTCTTTGAAAAAAATCAGTAAAATTTAAAAATCTCCAGCTAGACTGATCAAAAAAAGGAGAAAACATGAATTATCAATACCAGGTTGAGAGAAGGGATATCACTGAAGACATGAGACTAGTAATAAGGAAATATTAAGAGCAATTTTATGCCAGTAAGTTGGGGAACTTAGATGAAATGGGAAAATTCATTGAATGCCCAAATAACCACAACTGACACATGTAAAATAATATGAATAGCTCTATATCTATTAAGAAAATTAAATTCGTAATTGAAAACTGAGCTACCAAGAAAATTTCATGTTCAGATAGGAGGCTGTAATCATGAAATCTATCAAACATTTAACAATACAAATGTTAAATTATTTCATAAAGTGAGAGGAAACACATTCCTAAAATTCATTTTATGAGGCCAGCATTACTTTTATACCAAAACCAATCAAAGGCATTGTTAAAAAAAAAAAAAAAAGAAAGAAAGAAACTATGGAACAATAGTTCTCATAAGCATAAAAATCATTTAAAAATTTTAGCAGATCAAACCCAGAAATATATAAAAAGGATAACATATTGTGAGGTTTATCCAGAAATGCATAGTTGGTTTAATATTGTAAAATTGACAACCTGTGATTATCACAGTAGATATAGGAAAAGGAATGAACAAAACTAAAAATCCATTCATAATAAAAACTCTCAGGAAACTAGGATTGGAAGGAATTTTGTCAGCCTGAAAAAGATCTAAAAACAGAAAAAGTATAACTAACATTAATAATGGTGAAGGATCAAATACTTTCTTGCTAAGGTCAGGAATAAGACAAGTATGTCCACTTTCATTGTTTCTATTCATCATTGTACTAGAGCTTCCAGCCAGTGCAATAAAGCAGGAAAAAGAAATGAAAGTCACATATATTCAGAGGAAGAACTAAAACTGTCTCTAGTTTCAGACCACATGATTATCTAGATGGAAACTATTAAGATGTCTTTAAGAAAGCTATTAAATAAACCTGGAGTGAATGTAGGAATGATACAAGGTTGATATACAAAACCCACTTATATTTCTACATAGTAGCAGTGAACAATTCAGAAGTTGAAATACCACTTACAAAATTATTACCTAAATAAATGGAGAAATGTCCATTTCATGGATTGGAAGATTCAGTAATGTTACAAAGTCAGCACTCCCTAAACTGATCTATACAGGCAACATAATCCCAATGAAGATCCCAGCTTGGAGCTGATCACTTCGTAGTATATATAAATGTTGAATTATAGTGTCATACACCTAAATTTATATAATTTAAAAAAAAAAGATTCTCAGTGGGGGTTTTTCTAGAAATTGACAAGCTGATTAAAAAATTTATATGGCAATGCAAAGGATAGCTAAAAATAATTTCAAAAAAGAAGACCAAAGTTGAAGGACTAATTTAATTCATTGAAAAGAAGAAAATCTTTTCAACAAATGGTCCTGGATAATTAGATATACATATGGGGAAAAGTTAATATTAATCCATTCTTCATTTCATACACAAAAATTAACAAAATAGATCATAGACTTAATTTAAAAACTAAAACCATGAAACAGAAGAAAATGTAGAAAAAAGCCTTTGCAACTTTGGAATAGGCAAAGATTTTTTGGATTGGACAAACAATAGAAAAAAACTGATAAATGAGACCTTATAAAAATTAAAACCTGATTTTTTTCAGAATAAATTGTTAAGAAAATGGAGAGACAAGCCACAGAATGAGAAGAAATATTCATAATACATATGTCTTATGTGTAATAAATATTTTAAAACTCAGTAAGACAACTTAGTTTCTAAAAATGGGTTATGTTCCTCAGGAAGCAGGCACTGAGACAAAGTTTCACACGAAGAGTAGTTTTAAGGGCGCTTTTACCATTACCAACTCTTGTGGGAAGAAAGGCAACAGATCAACATTGGGCAAAGGGAAGAGTTGAGCAGTGATACAGCTTAATAACAGTTGTCTCTGACTTCATGCATAGCTCTCTAGCTCGATTGGTCTTCAGAGTTGGGACAAGAGTTGGGCCAGGACAACCAGGCCTTTATTTTCTGCATCATTCAGTACCACTTAGATGTGGGCCCCCCAAGGAAGGGGCATGTCCTTGGGGTGGCATGACTTTTTGCAGCTGAAGCAATCCCTGAAATGAGTGACAACTGAAAACTGACTGCTTGTAGCATTCTCAGTATGTGGGGCAACAGGTTTTTTACTCAGAGAGGATCTGGCACTATACTGCAGTAGACCATAATGATGGGCAGAAGAGTCTAACAGGAGCTGTACAAAAGAAGGTGCGTGAGTGGCCATTAAGCACATGAAAACATATACGAAAATCATTAGCCATCAAGGGTGTGCAAATTAAAACCACAACGAGACTTTAGTTAAAATTTTTTTTAAAAAACTGGCAATACCAGGCGCAAATGAGAGTGTAAAATGGTACAATCACTTTGGAAAACACTTTAACAATTTCTTTTAAAGTTAAATGTACACTTGCTACAGGTCCCAGCAATCCCACTCTTAGGTATTTGTCAAAAGGAAGAAAACATTTATACAAAAAGATTTTACATGAACATTCATATTAGCTTTATTTATACAGCTCAAAACTTAAGAGTGCAAATGTCTGTTAACAGGTGGATGATAATTTGGATATAATGATATAATAAGATACTATGTAGCATTAAAAGAGATAAACTATTCACACGTGAACAACATGGATGAATCTCAAAAACATATTGAGCATAAGGAAGCCACAAAAGAGTAGTACATCCTGTATGAGTTTATATATGAAATTCTAGGACAAAACATAATGATAGAAAGCAGATTTATAGTTGGCTGGACTGCAGAAGGCTAAAGGGAACTTTTGAGGAGGTAAAAGCGTTCTGTTTTTTAATTGTTATGATAATTATATAGGTGTATATGTGTGTCCAAACTTTAAAAGGGTACATTTTAAAATATATAAATTATTACACCCCGGTAGATTTTTAAAAGTCAGATTTAAGAAAAAAACAAATGGGAGTTTATGTTCATGAGAGATTTGGTTATTCTTTTAACTTTCTTTTTTTGTAATGTTTTCATTTGATTTTGGTATCAGAATTATGCTGACCTCATGAAATTAGGTGAGAAATATTTCTTCCTGGTTTTTTGTTGTTTTTTTTTTTGAAATAGGTCATATAAGATTGGTGGTGTATTCTTCACAAATTCACCAGCAGAGTTATCTAGGCCTGGGATTCTTTGTAGTTTTAAGAATCATTTTCTTTAATGGATTTAGAGTTATTCAGAATTTCTATTGCCTCTGGTGTTAGCTTTGTTAATTCGGTTTAATAGTGAAGTGGTTTGTTTTATCTAAGATGCCTAATTTATTGGTATAAAGCTGTTCATAATATTTGCCATCATTTTAATGTCTTTAAGATCTGTAGTGATATCCCCTTTTACTTCCTGATATTAGTAATTAGCATTTTTCTTTTTCTTGATTAATCTAGCTAGAGGTTTCTAATAGAGTTAAGCATCTACCTACCTTATGACTTAGCAGTTCCCCTCCTAAGTGATTTTCTCAAGAGAGATGAAAAGACATATCCACAAAAATACTTATACAAGAATGTTCATAAAAGTTTTATTTCTTTTAGCCTTAAACTGAAAATAAATTTAAGTGTTGATCAGCTGTAGAAAGAATAAACAAATGTTTGTATATTTTACAATCAAGTAATACTCAGTAATAAAAAGAAATGAATTATTGATATATGTGTCAGCATGAATGATCTGGCAATTCAGTGAGTGAAAGAAGCCCTACAGAAAAGAATTCGGTGTCTGGTTCCATTTATGAAATTTGAGAACAGACCAAACCAAACTGTCGTAGAGATCAGAATAATGGTTGCTTGGAAAGGAGAGTGGGAAGAGACTGACCAGGAAGGAGCAAGAGAGAACTTTTTGGTTATGGAATTTTCTGTATCTTAATAGAGATGTGTGTTACATGAGTTTATGCATTTATTCAAAACTTTGAACTCTGCATTTCCTTATTTATAAAATATACTTTAATTTAGTTGTACAACAATGTGAATGTACTTAATGCCAATTAAAAATGACTTAAATAGTACATTTTATGTTATGTATGTTTTACCTTTAAAAAATGTTAGTGGGTGGATGTGAAGGTTCTAAATGGGCAAACATTTAAAGTATTTATTTTCTCCCAACCATGTGCCATTCTGTTGTTTCTTTATTTATCACTTATATTATAAAGACTGTAATTTAGAAAATGATGAGAAAGTAACAAGTATGAGAAATAGCATTACATTTATATATTCAATAAAAATTTATTGTTTACAGTGTGTATAGTTCTTCTTTATTATGTGTGGTAAAGATAAACCAAACAAGTATCTCCAAAGAGCTTGCAGGGTCCTGAGCTTTGAGTTAAAATACACAAAAAGAAAATTGATTTCACAAAAATAAAGAGCTTTCTTTCCCCTACTATATATCCTTTAGTAGGCTTCTATGGACTGTTAAAGCTCTAGGAAATTGAGTTTAAAAATCCTTGCCCTGCGGGGAAAGCCTATCACATCTGCTGTTTTCCTCCTGGCCTTGCTGTAGCTTGCATTAGTAGGGGAGGGGCTTACTTTTTTTTCTTTTTTTTTACGGTTCCCACACAGCCGGCAGTAATGCTGGAGCACCAGAGATCAGAGTGTCACTGATAATGTTCACTTAAGTACTGGGATGGTGCCTGGCCTAAAGCATTTATAGATATAGAATCTCCACTATGAAGTTTTAGGGCAGAGTCCAAAAAACAATGTCAGAGCTCCTGACATTCAGGTAGTAATTATCTAACCAATCCTCTTTGCCTACTGCTTATGGCTATTGTAATTGAGAGGGTCAAAGGTAGTCTGAAAGTGAGGAAAACAAAAGCAGAAATGTCCAGGGCATGAAAATTCTGTACACCAGATGGTTCATGTGTCCATAGAGCAAGTGAGAATTAAGTGTGGTAATGGAATTACACTACTTTTATTGATTCTGTGAGGACAAGCACTTGCAGTACCAATTATATTCTTCTTGGCATATTTGAGTGCTGAGTAAATATTAGTAACTCATTGAATAGTACATAGCATCTCAACTACCATGTAAATCTCTATGAATGCAGAATATTGTTGGGTTGTGGTGGTGATGATAATGTTATTGAGAAAGTGACTAATGTGACTTTTCTATCTTGTTAATATCTACCTATGTATGTCTCATCTCTCATACTTCCCTGTTTGGCTCTAATTGCAATCAAGTCAGTTGCCTCTCTCCTCTGAGCAGTTAATGCAAGTTTCTCTTGGTGGAATTGGTAATGAGAATATTTGCATTCACATCATGCCTAGGTGGGGTTGTAGGTACCATATCTAGATTAAAACAGATGCCTTGGGGCAGCTGAGGAAGCCAGCTATATGATTCCAACTGATATTCTGGAGAATGTAAAACTGCATACAGTAAAAGAAAAGGTCAGTGGTTGCCAGGGTTAGTGGAGGAAGAGATGAATAGGCAGAGCAGTCGGCTTTTTTAGGGCAGAGAGTATGCTCTATATGATAAAGATGCCATAATGGTAGATACATGTCATCATAAATTTGTTCAGACCCATAAGATGAACAATATCAAGAGAGAACCCTAATGTAAACTGTATACTTTGGATGATAATGATGTGTCAACTAATGTAGATTCTTCAATTCCAACAAATGTACCACACTGGTGAGGGATGTAGATAATGGGGTAGGCTATGCATATGTAGGGGCAAGGGCATGTGGGTAATTTCTGTACCTTTCAATTTTGTTGTGAACCTAAAACTACTCTAAAAAAAAAAGATAAAGTTTAAAAAATTACAGAATTGTGACACTTGAATATGAATTGATTTTAAAATTCCATTTTTCAGAATCTAGAGCAAAATTTATATTATTTGCTAATATTGTGACATACTTGCCAAAAAGAATAGTTTGTAAATCCTAAGCAGACCTCCTGTAACCATGTGTTGCATTTCCAGCTGTGTTGAATTAGACTTTGATCCCTCTTAAGAAAATAAATGCAATATCTGCAGTTTCTAATGGTAGGGGTAGAGGAGAGACTTTCAGATGAAACCTAAAAAGCTAAGTCCCTGTCCACAAAAGACATTAAAGATCCTGGAGAAAGCAGTTTTTTACTGCCCCTCCCTATCTCCCCAAAACAAATAAATGAGATGTTATTGTTAAATGCAGTGTACAGGATTAGATTTGTTTTATTCCAAAAGAATGACTTTCCTTAATTAGCATCCTTATAAATGGCACACCTGCCTAATGGAACAAGTTCTAGGCTACAGGATACAGTGTGAGCATTTCAGTTAGCTCCACACAATTGATAACTGTTGTAATTGATGTTCTTAGAAAGTCTTCCTTCTTTCTCTCTTCTTATTCCTTTGTGGCTAAGCTTTTATTATTTTATACTTCTGAATCAGCCTTTGATTGTGGGAATTTCCCAGTATGTGGTCATTGATATTTTTTTTGTTTCTGAGTGATTCTTTAAATGAAAAAAGTGATATTTATGGATACATATATGGATGCTTTTAAATATTTTTATTTTATTAGATTTAATTTACTTGTTGTCACTCTTAAAATACAGAGAGTCCTCTTCACTGTGACAAGGTGGTAAAATACAGCAGTTACATTCAAGATCTCCATACATTAGCAATAATAAATCCTTTTGCCCAGAGTAATACAGAAACTCAGTCCAGAGCCAGTGGGAATGATATAGCACTCCTTCACAGAACCAATTACCCACAGAGAAGTATAATGAGCAGGGGAGGTGATACAATAAAAATCTATATGGCGAGAATAAAATTATGGTGAAATCGTTGCCTGTGAAATGTCTTATAATAAGTATATCTCCAATTATCTTCTGGAAAAATTTAGGCCAAAATTCATGAGAGAATTGCAAGAATAGTGTTAGAATAAAACAAAAGCGTGCATGAGTGTAGAGAAAATGGTGATAGACATGTTGTAAACAGAGTCCTGTTGTGCCCTGAAGGATCTGAAGTCGCCCCGGGTGCTGCTGTAAGGGAGCACGTGTCGCCAGCCTGTCTACGGAGGAATGACTGCTGATGACTGACCTCACCGCAGTTTCAGTACAAGCCAATGGGAGCAAGATAGTGCTCTTAAAAAATAAGAGTTTAGACCATCATAGGAAGTCTCTACTTTTAGAGTTAGTGTATTTCCAAAGACCACATCTTAAGCAGATTTCTATAAAGGAAAATTCTGAGTGTGTATGCTCTATATCCTAATTAGGAGTAGGCTTGATCTGTTCAGACAGATATCAGTTTTGAATAAGTGGATTAAGTAGCAAGAAATGAAGTCTGGTTCTTTATTAGATAAGTGTCCTGTAGAGTGGTGAAGTGGCAAAAATAAAAAAAGTGTGTTATCCTTAAAACAACACAGACAATTTTCAACCTCTGTTGTCCCAGTGCTATCAATTGCCCAAGCGCTATCAATTGCCCAAGCGCTATTAGTTGTGCAGTTTGTGGAAAATAAATCATTACTAATAATAAAGCATCAAAGTTCATAAAATATTTTTTAAAAAGTGGATTGAACAGATTCATGTTCTTAATTTTGTTACTCTCACTGCAGTGTATCTTCCTTGACTACTTTTATTAATTTTTTTTTACTTGTATTCTTTCCTGAGTGGTATATAAAGGGTGGGGGTGGTCACAATTAAGTATGGCAACTGGGCGTGTCCCAGTTGCATACAACCTATAGTGACTATTACTGAGTGCATCCTAATAGTTAATATTTGTGATAGTAGTGGTGAGATAATTTTCCTCGTAGCTGCTTTAAAAATTTTCATTCTGTCTTGTCAGATTATATCCAGGGAAGAACAATTATGTCCAAACATAAGTATCATTCATATAAATAGAGGAGAATAAAAGCCTTCAGATAAAACGATGATGGGACCCACCTTGCCATCCATGATCGCTTCACATGTCATCTTTTAGTCATTAAGGATATAACATTAAAGTAAAGAAAGTAGTCACTGTTTGAGGACTTGTTGAACTGGAAGAACCAGTTCCTAACCTGAAAGCAGTATGTTCATTCATTTATTCAGCAGCAGATGTACTTTGAGACTGCAGCTATAGCAATGAACGAAGTCTCTGCCCTACTGATGGAGCTTTTATAGTTTTGTTAAGTGAAATAAAATAGACAAATAAGTGATACACAATATGTCAGATAGTGACTACTGCTGTGTAGAAAAATAAAGCATGGTGCTAGTGGAATGCAATTTCAGAGAGAATGGGCAGGGATAGCCTCTCTGATAAGGTGATATCTGAATCAAGCTCCAAATGAAATGAGGGACCAACCATGAGAAAAGTGAAAGATCAAAGAGCTTGGAGTCACCTGACTGGGGTCCCTCTGACTTAATAGCTTTGTGACCCTGTGGAGGCGTTTAAATAACTTACCTGTAAAACTGAGACACACAGAACCACCAGGCCTGTTTTACAGAATTTGTGTTTGACACAAGTGAGACACTTGAGAAAAGCATTTTGATAAATAGGCAAAACATTACTTAAATTTCAAATTTTGGTACAAAGTGATAAAGGTATACAAATTAAAGAGAGACATACAGAAGAGTCTTAAAACAGCCCTTTCATTACTTTGTTTTGGAGTTATTGAATTAAGTTATCTGAGCTAAAATGTAGAGAACACTCTCCAAAGATGAACTGTTTGATACTTGGTATAAAGGATTTATATTCTTCTTTGTTCACTTTATGATATTATTCATTTATGATTTTGTATTTGTGCTTTTCATTCTGACATCCTTTTGTTTTACATTGAGCTTTCTTTTTATTAAGTCAGTTACAGACCTCTTGAGGCATTTTCTACCTTGTTCCTGTACTCCCTAATTAATTCATTTTTAAAAACCCTGTAAGATTAATATTTATCATGGGGGTTCACAGAATCAGTCTTTTATAAAATAATCCTGAACTCCAGAACAGTTCATTAGTGCTGATATTTATTAAGGATTTGAAGTTTGTTGGCTGTTTTTATTTTTACAGGCAAAGTGAATTTTGCAGTAATCCTAACAATGAATAGGACTTGTATAAAGTACTTCAAACACTCACTCACACTTGAACTTTTGTGGCCCTGGAGCTAGACGTCATGGACATTATTGTGCCCTTTACAAATGAGGAAACCCGAGGCTCAGAGTACAAAATTTAAATCTAGGCCTTTTCATTATACAAGTATGAATTGATGAATGAAAAATGCTGAATTATTTTTAACACAATTACTAAAATGCTGTGTTTTTTAAGTAGATTCAAGACAGTTGTTGATGACTCGAGAAAATGAATCCATAGGGGGAATATGAAAAAAGAGGGCTATATATGATCATTGTGAATGGAGACAAAACCTGTTTTTTGTGTATCATTTTAAGAGAATGGAGAATGTGAGCCTGGATACTCCTGGTTCTGATCTAGTTCATGAGCTTTCATTTATTTTTGTCCAGTTACTTAGACTAACAAGACTGACATGTTGTTTCCTTCAAGGCAGAAATAAAAACAATCATAAGCAAATATAAAATGCATCATTTTGGATTTAAAGAATGTTTCCTCAGAAAAGGCTATTTTATTTTGAGGTCAAGGGTCCTGAAGACTCTTGAAATGCCTTTTTAAATATAATAGAATCAATAGAAAAATTAATACCTGAGCTAGGAAGGGCCTTAGAGATTATCCAGCCATGGAACCATTAAAATAGTTGATCTGGAAAGGACCTTTGAAAGGTCCCAGATCTTCAACTTGTGTGCGGCTCCTTTGTCTGCTATGGCATCCTCACCATTTTGATGGGACCATTCAGCCTCTCCACGGTCTCTTCTGATAACTAGGGCCTCCAGCTGCTTCAAGGATAATCCATTCCATGAAGACTATGTGATTCCATTTACATGAGCCTGGGACTGGGGGAGAGGGGAGCGGAAATGGGGAGATAGTGCTTAATGAGGATGAAAAAGTACTAGAGATGGATGGTGATGATTGTTTAACAATAATGTGAATATACTTAATACCACTGAACTGTATACTTAAAAATGGTTAAGATGGTAAATTTTTTCTTATGTATATTTGGCCACAATTTTAAAAAATGAAATAAATATATAAAAGAAGCAGGGAGAATAAATCTGTTCTATTGCTGAATAGCTCTGTTGGAAAGTTTAACTCTAAATAACCCCTGTTGGTTTAAGTTTTGTACTCTGACCCTTTCCCCTGAGTGAAGACACCTAGCTTGTCCCCTCCTAATGCATGTAAATAGGTCACAGAATTATTATGATTCACTATTCTCAATCAGACTACATATAAACTGTTTAAAAAATAATCCCTGGTAAATAGCCCCTTCAGGACTAACTAGCCCCAATTCCTTCAGTAGGTAATGCAATTTTGTTTTATAGTTTATTTGTATCATGATCAAGATAAGGACCATATATTGTGATGGGCTGATAAGCCTTGCTCACTCACCCTGTCTCCCTTTAAATTTATTTGTTGATGAAACTGAGTCATTTGTCCCCCAAAGTTTTGGTACTTGCATCCCTCTGCTATATAGATTGACACCTTCCTCCATCATCTGTATTTCTTGTGAGTCGGTAATTGTATTTAGTTATTTTATTTTATAAATGCTTGTAATCTAACTATACAACATAGTAGATTTTTTTTTTTTTGAGTGAAGGAAGTACTATTTTCTTTCCCCCTCAACTTTTTGTTTGGAAAATTGTAAGCATGCAGAAAAATGGAAAGAATGATTTAATAAAGATACTCAAATACCCTTTATGTAGATTCACCAAGTTAATGTTTTGCCACATTTGCTTTCTCTTTCCCTGTCTGCACACTCACATACAAATAAACATAGGTTTCCCCCTTCCTTCATCACTTACGCTTAAGTTATAGACATCATGGCATTTATTCCAAAATATTTTTTGTACTTAACTCTTAAGAACAAGGACATTCTCCTGTATAATCACAATTACATTGACTTAAGAAATTTATGATATATCTAGTTTCTATATTATCTGCTCTTTAGGTTATATTTCCATAATTATCCAAATAATGTCTTTTATAACGGAGAGTTTTTATGTGTTTTTAAAATTCAGAATCCAAGCAAGGATCATAAATTGTATTTCGTTTTCATGCTACTTCAGTTGCCTAAATTGGTTCTGTCCTTCTTTGAGTCTTACGTGACACTGACATTTTTTGAAGAGTCCAGGCTAGTTTTACAGAATGTCCCTAAATTTGGATTTACCTGATTGTTTCCTTTTGGTTAAATTCAGCATAAATGTTTTCATCAAGAATACTACATAGGTAGTGCTGAGTCCTTCAGTGCATTGCTCATGAGGTACATCATGTCACTTTGTCCCATATTGGTGACAGGTCTGATCACTGAGTTAAGGAGGCATCTACCAGATTTCTTCATTATAAAGGTACCTTTTCTCCACTGTAATTAATAATCTATAGCTTATTAGTGGTTGCTTTTAAAATAGTTAAAAAATATGTGCCATTGGGAATGGGAGAAATTGGATGAAATAGATTATGAGACCATTAGTAAAGAGTTATTGCTGCTGATGGAAAGATAATTTTTAAATACTTGTTTTCCTGAGAGAGGAGAAATGAGGAGAGGGACAGTGCAGGGCTTTAGACTTTAGACTTGGTCTTTAGACTTGAGTTTCAATCCCAGCTCCGTAGTGGAACCTGTGCAACTTTAGAAAAATTATCTAACTTCTCAGATCCTCAATTTCCTGCCTACAGTGGGCATCATAATATATATTCATGGCAAAATTGTTAAAATGATTAATTGAGGTAGTGTATCAGTGGCCTGTAACCCAGCAGCGCCCCAGGACTGTTCATGGGTAATGAGAGCTGCTTCCTCAGCAGTTTGCAGAGTTTAAATCCATGGGTGTTAATTCTCAGGATTAGCTTGAAATATTCAAGCATGTTGATAAGAAAATGTGATCAACAGGTTAGGTGACTTTGTGATGTTTTAAGGAACAGAATTAAGAATTTTATCCTACCTCTTAAATATGATTTGTCTGTAGTAGACTTGTGTAAAACTGAGCTGTCATTTATTCAGACCTCTTTCTGACTGCATTCTATTTTAATCTATTACCAGGGATTATTTTTGAAACAGTTTATATGTAGTCTGATTGAGAATAGTGAATCATAATAATTCTGTGACCTATTTACATACATTACTGGAAAAATTTTATTTTACACAAATGATGATTTTTTAAAGTTAATTAGACTCAGCTATACTGAGGTTAGCAAAAAGTGCTTTGAATTATCAATAATTCAGTAGGGCGGACATTTCTGTATAATGCAGTGGTTTTATAGAGTATTGTGAGATAGTTATTCCTAAAATAAATGGTTGTGAGCATTCATCAAAGTGGTAGGGTTCACTTGAATGTAGTGTGAAATGATAGCGTCTATGCTTTCTATTGTTGGGCAGAGTGTGAAATATTAGTCTTTCTGGCCATGAACTACTAGCAACCTTTGTCCTTTGTGTTACCTTTAGTTAAAAACGAAAAATGAACATGAATGTTGGCTAATGGCCATGTCTTTCTTATGGCTAAAAATTCATCTGGGAAAGAAAAATGGGATTGCAGATTAGGATTTGTTTTATTGAATGAATGATATGTGACATTTTGTAAATTATTTATCACTGCAAGGATGGCAGCAATGGTTTGAGCATTGTTTTATCAAATGAAAGCAGGAATCCCATTAGTACAAGGACTGGGTTTTAGCTAGAGTCTATCAGGGGAATGTTGTCATTTTAAAACCAGATTGTTCTTTTAATTGCTATTTAAAGGAACAAAAGTGTTCCCAAGGTACTGCAGTTGAGCAGTTGCAAGTAATAACTATGGATCCATAATTATGCAGTGCTGATTATCCAGCTTTTAAAAAATTGTGACTGGAGTCAGTGACCAATTTGTTGTAGCTTGTCTTTTTTCGGTTTTTCTTGTACAGTTTTATACTGTTTTGTAACTTAGGCCTCGAAAATATATTTGCATAGTTACCTCAAAGTAAAGTCTGCACATATTAAATGAACAAATTAAACTGAAAATAAGGGTAAAATAAAAAGTACTTACATTGTAAGATAAAATTAACAGTCATATTGGACAGTTTTACAAATGCTTGGTCATAGATTAATTGTTTTTTTGATGACATGTCACAGCAAACCAAGACATTTGTTGGAATCATTATACTATCTTTGAGATGAGGTTTTTTTTTTTTTTAACTAGCTTATGTTTCTTTCATTTACTCATTTAGCAAATATATTTTGAATGCCTACCATACATCAGGCAATGTGTTTGGCATCTGAAATAGAGTTAGCCGAATAAATGCTGTTTATTCTGTGCTGATGTATATTTAGAAAAACCTAGCAAAATCTTGTTTTTAATTTGCATTAAAATTTTGTGATTATTCTAAGTTTCTTGCCCTAAATTTTTGATTCATGTGATTCAAATATAAATATGTTATAGTTACATTGAGATGACTAGCAGACCACATGTGTGAAGGCTTGGAATATATGGTAAAATTTTAGTTTTCATACATTTTTGGTGTTCAAAATAAATGTGACCAGATCTATAGGCACAGCTATTCATATGGATGGGAATACATATGGGGACTACTAGCATTGCTGGTAATCATATATAAGAGTGGAGACACGAAATGTATGCAGGTTTATACATTGTTCAAAGCAATTTTCTTAGAGTTAAAGGGTGCTAGGGGGTTAGACAAATGTTTTATTATTTCTTTTATTAAAATGAGAATGTCAGAGATTGAAGGTTTATCTCCTTTGTGTGTCATGGTGTGGTTTACTATTGAAGATCTCTGGTGCCAGAAAGGCCTTGATCTTCAGTGATCCTACAGAACTTTAAAGTTCTTGTTTAGTTCTAACTCTGTTACTATGTCATCTATAAACATACCAATATTTTATGTTAAATGCTTAATACATGAATAATATAGTAACCTGTACTGAAACATTTGATAAAGTTTAGCTGAATAATCTGACCTGACTAGATGACATTCATAATCTATAATACTGAATACATAGATGAATCAATATTATATGCATAGAGATTATGGGAACAATTGATTTCAGTTGAATCCTTAAATATTCATTTATGGAAGATTGTCTAATATATAAAGGTCTTAGATTTTATTGGTTTAATTATTTAGGTAATACTTTGGAATAAAATAATTTAAGAGATTTTTTAATTAGTAGAAAATATTGATTTGAATATCTTATTCAACAGTTTTTCTTTGTTAGAGACATATGTAAGAAACTTGACTTTAACGTTTTGTTTTTAACTTTGAAATGGAAAACTAACAATATGTTTTCATTTTAATTGTCATAGCCCCGTGCCGATCCCATTCCAATATGTAGCTTCTGTTTGGGGACTAAAGAATCGAATCGTGACAAGAAACCAGAAGAACTCCTCTCTTGTGCAGACTGTGGCAGCAGTGGTAAGTTAGTGTTGTACGTTGTGTGCGACTACTACCTATTACAGCTACGTGCTATTTATCAGAACCATATTTGTTATTTAAAACAATTATGTGGTAATAGCATAGGTTTGAAATTTAAAAACTAAGGGCAAGTAGAAAGGAAAAAAAGTGTGAGTATATTAGCACTGACATAAAGATATAGGTTTATATAATACTATATATTAATATTTATAATTAACTTTGATTTCATACTGGTAATTCAGTATGGAGTATTCTACATTGCAGGCAAATTCAATTCAGGGAATTCTGAGTTTTCGAGCTGAATACAACTGGAATCACATGTTTTCTATAACCTGAAGTCTCAATTAAGAGATGTGTGACTCCAAAAGAAAGAGACAGTATTCTGGAAACTGCAGTGATAGAATCAAAAAGTCATCGGGCATGAAAGAAATTCAGATTGCCTAGGATAAGATAGGAAAAGAGTGGTCTGTGTAAGAAATGATGTTAAAATCAAGGAATGCTGGATAGGGATGCTGGACCTCTGGAAAATTACAAATCCAGAAATGCTTTCAAGATACTTGTCATTTCTGCTTTTTTCTCAGCATAAGACTTGAAAGCCACACCTCCAGTTTTATAATGGAAATTAAAAGTCAAATTGTGCTTACATTAAAAGAATTGTCTAAACAAGCTAGTCTTCTTTCTTGTTAAGCTGGTGTTAGTTGCCTAGCTGAGACATATACATATGTAACACATATATACACGCACGTATGTCAACAGATTGAGTGGCATCTGTTGATTTTTTAGAAAATTAATCTTTTTGTGTTAATCTTTAAATTTTTTCCTGCCTACTGAAACTTTTCCCTCCTAAGTGTTATTTTAAAATTCATGACCAAGTAATATTCCTGTAGTTATAGTTTATATAACTATATAACTATATAGTTATAGTTATAGTTATATTGAGGAAGTTGTTGTCATATAGTGGTTAAGCAAACTCTAGAGCAAGCCATAGCCCAGCTTCTCTATCTTGAGATAGTTACTTAACCATTCTGAGCCTCAGTTTCCTCATGAGAAAATTAGATAATGGCAGCACCTACTTCTTAGGTTTTGTTGGAGTTAGATGAGAGGACACAAGCACATAGCCTAGCACAGGGTTCTTAACAACTATAAATGCCAGCCATTGTTGTTTGGCATATTTGATGTTGTTGTAAGTTAAAATCTTATCACCACTTTTGACAGTTGCTTGATAGTTGGATAGAGGAAATGTTTCACACTGAGGCATGACTTTGTTGTGTAATGATTCTTCTTCCTCTTATGAAGGTTGAACTTGATGGGCTCTGTGTGGTTCCACAGCTTCGGGACCTGACTAAGAGGAAAGAGCCCTGGAAATAAGACATTGCAAACTCTGCTTGAGAAATGCATTCTGACAGTTTTGTTGATGGGCTTTACAAATCCATTAAAATTATTTTACCTACCCGTGGTATCATGGATAGTGACAAAAGGGCATGGAAACATTATCTGTATGTTCAGTTTAATAAATTTCAACCCTACAATCTCCCTGTTTTATCCTGGTGAAGTAGTGCCTCACTCATCAGTTCTGACTCTAGTTATCTTCTGGGTTTTCTCATGAGGCTTAGTCTGAATGAATTATTCTTTTGTTTAACTGCCTGATCAATTCAGTGGCGTTCACTTGTCTAGGGTCTACTCCTTTGTGATTTTTAAGGTACTTTAAAAACACTCTCCACTGTTTTATTTCATGAGTATATTTGTCTGGGTGCCTAGACAGATTAAAGACGCATTTAAGTGTGGGAAGAAAAGTTCCTTTGATATATTTCCTTACCTCTGGTGATATGCTTACTTGAGTTGATAAGGAATTTGAGATCATTATCTTCTAGATCCTAACTTTAGGGCCTCCTTCACAGGGTATAAAGGCGTAATTCTAAACAGGTAGATCTTAGATTTTATGATGCAGTCAATCTCCCTTCATATCCCCCAGATTAAAGACCTGCCAAGGGAGAAGTTTGATCTCCTTTATACTTTGAGGTCACCGAAATTTCTTTTCCTTAAAGCTTCTTACTTTTCTAGGGTATGTAGGTATAGTGTTATGTTTGCTCTTTTCAAGAACACTCTGTTTTCTCTTTTAACAAATAGAGAAGAAAGGATTGAGGATATTGTCTAGATTTAAAAAGTTTGTATAGCTAGAGTCATTTTTTAAGCCAGTCTTTTCCCTTCCTTTCAGGTAGATAGAACCAGGGACTTTGGAGTCCAGGTATGAGTCATGGCAGAAATTCAAGCCCTGGGGTCATCATGTCCCTTTATTTAGGGTAGAGGATGGCTCAGAGTGCTTCTCTGGACTCTGTAATGGGATCCAGCTCTTGTGTTGAGGATCACTTAATCTTCCCTTGATTGTACTGTGCCACTCTGGATTTAGCTACATTAGTCCAAAAAAAACAAAACAAAACAAAACAAAACAAAAAACCATTATTCCTAGTTCAGGGAGATGCATCCTAGACAGTTACTTTATCTGGTAGATCAGGTGAGGGGACTTTGTTATTTACTAGTCTTTAAAAGGAAGGGTCAAACTAAAATATAGTTCTTCTTAGAGAGTGTGGTTATAGTTATAATGCTTTGTTGTGATCCCTTGGTAATTATAGGGAAAAAAGAATAAAAGAAGCTGGCATGGCTCAACAGTGCCCTCTAATAATGGCGAGGGTCCCATCGTCACGGTTCAGTCCAGTTTCTCAAGTGGGAATTACAGAGTGTTTCATTCCCTTAATTGGCCTTGTGGAAATGGCCATTATCTGATACTCGCAAGAGTCTGTTGGTTCTAGGATTGAATTGAGACCCTTTGTAATGATCAAAGGAGCCCCTAATGTAAGATGTTTATGTGGAAAAAAAAATACCCATAGTAGTGTAAAACCAAAAAAAGGAAATATAGATGGCAGCCCATAAGAAGGATCATTCTTAAATGTGTTTCCCATATGTGCCTGTTGTTTTTTTTCAGTCACCTCTATCTGCAGTACCATTTGAATGATGTCATGTATAAACTCTGCTTAGATTTCATAGTCATGAGTAATAAATGTTTCCTTCTGCTTACATCATAAAGTAAAGCCAATTAGAAATTTTTCTATTTTTAAGATGGTTCAGTGCTGCAAAGGGGCAGTATTTTCTTAACTATGTTTTGCCTGCTGAAAATTCTTTTGAAAAAATTATTCAAGTTTGCAGGTAGTAAAATTGTGAGTGAGGTACATGGAGCCCCACATGTTGTGTTCCCGTTCTCTCCTGCTTGCCGGCTGTGTAACTGCAGCTTTCCATATCTGTAAAATGCAGAGGGTGATGTCTGTACCCTGCCTCCGCAGGGCTGTTGTGAGGATCTGGTAGGATAATGATATGAAGGTTATCAGTAACTATAAAACTTTTCACCAACATGAAGAATTATTCTAACCGCCGATATAAATGCGGGAAACATCAGATAGTCTTCAGGTCTGTGGAAATGTTGGGACTAGGAAGTGATTTTGCTTGACTTTCATGGATCAGTCTGCTTCGAAATTAACACTGCTATATTCTCTGTGCCTCATTAAGAACAAATTATCTTTAATTAGCTTCACATAAGTATTAGATATTATACCAAATGAAATTTTGTATCTGCTGCTCAGATTGCTGGGTGGTTAAATCTTACTTACAGATGAATTGTGTGCATGTGTGTTTTCAAATTAGCAAATCTAAGATAAGTGTACAGTTCAAAATTACAGCATCATTCTAAGTGGAAGCTCATTGAAACTGGAGACAGAGAAAGGCTGCTGTGATGTAGCTAGAAGAGTAAGAAAACTCACCTGTGTACAGTAAAGGGAATAAGAGCCATGGGGTTAAGTATCAGCCGTCCTCAGGAGACCTGAAGTCTCTCCTGGGTTTGTCTTTACTTGTATATTAACCCAGAACAAAATGTGCCTGCCCTCTGTTCCCATAGGGAGCTGGTAGATGCAGTATACAGATATGCAGACACATAAAAAAAGACCACTAGTTTCCTCGTGTCCCTGGGAGAAAACTCCCCCTGGGATTGGTTGGTTAGTCACCCATTTTACACTGACTAGGCACAGACTGAATTAGTTTAGGAAGGAGACAGACCCTTGACTAGAAAGAAACCTAAAGATGGAATCCAAAGAGAAATAGATAGGGATAGTGAGGAGGAAGGGTAGGTGAGCCCTACCATCCACAGCCCAAAGCGAGATCCACCATCCAAGTGGAGAAACAGGAAACAGAAACCTTGTTCCTGTCCTGTTATTTCACTAAAATCGTGCCTCTTGGGATTAACAGCGGCCTCTATGTAGCAAAACTAAAGGTCACTTTTCAGTCTTTTTCAAATTTTAATGGACAGCTTTCAGTCCATACCAAATATTTCTCGCAGCCATGTTTGGCCTGTGGAGAGTTGTTTTCCTTGAAATGTTCTCTTCCTTCAGTTTCTGTGATATCATAGTCTCTGTGTGTTCTTTCTGTCACTTCCCTCTACATCTCTGTTGGTTCCTTGGCCTCTCTCCATCCCTGCAGTGTTTCTTCAGACTTCTGTCCTTGGCCCCCATGTCTTTACTTTGCTTCCTAGCTTCTCCTGAGCTCCAGATCCTCATAGACTCCTCAGAGTTAATATCCAAAGCAGCTTATCAAACTTACACTGCTCCCGCTACCTAAAAACAACAACGTCAGAAATCTCAGCAAACAAACATCTTGCTTCTCCTCAGGGATTTCCCATTTCAGCAAATGGCTACTCATTTACTTCCACAGCTGGAAATTTGAAGCCATCCTCTGTTTTCTCTTACACCAAGGAATCACCCCAAATCCACTGATTCTTTGTCCTTATATATACCCTATATCCTCAATATATTCACACACCTCCACCAAACCCACTCTGATCTGCTATTATAATAACCTGAATCTAATCTTGACCTTCTCTCCCCTCATCCATATTTTATACTGCAGCCTAAGTTACTTTTTCAAATTGTAAATCTGATCACAGAATTTTTTAGTGACTACCAGTTACCCTTAGGAAAAAAATCCAGATTATTTAATATAGCCTGCAGAACTCCTCTGGATTGGGCTTTTAACTGTATTCCACGTCACTCTCCCCTTCATATTATGTACACTAATTATACTGAACCTCTCCTCTCCGTGATTGTAACGTGTTCTCCTCTCCCTCTGCACATTCTGGCTTCTTCCACCCTGCCCCTTTTCTGTCCCATCTAATCCCATTCGTCCTTTTTTTGTCTCTTCTTTAGAAAGACTGTCCTCTAACCATCTGCTAGATTCTTCCATATCGCTGAGTTATCCCATCATCATGTATTAATTCTAATTCTTATTTAATGTCTGTCTTTTCTGCTAGATGATATGATCTGAAATGTTCTTCCTTTCCTTCACTGTATCTCAGATGGACACATGGTTGGTCAGATAACCAGTTTGAGGGACCCAGCGTCTAAGTTTTTATTAGTTTTCCATTGCTGCTGTGGCAAATTACCACAGAGTTGTTGACAAAATTTAGTTCCTTATGTTTGTAGGACTGAGATCTCCATTTTCTTGCTATGTGAATGGCATTCCCTGCTTCTGGAGGCCACCCATATTCCTCAGTTTGTGCCCAACCCCCTTCTTTTATCTTCAGAGTTTAGCACTAGAGTTTTGTGTAGTCCTCCTGCTTTAAAGCTTTCCTTCATTCTTCTCATCTTATTAACCCAGCTGGAAAAGATTCTCTGCTTTTAAGTACTTGCGATAAGATTGGGCCTATCCAGATCATCCAGGGTAATCTTCCTGTCTTAAGGCCTGTGTTCCTTAGTCATGTCTGCAAAATCCCTTTTGCCATGTCAGCCAATGTATTTACAAGTTAAAGGGATTATGGCATAGACATCTTTGAGGGGCATTAGTCTGTCTACTACTTGGCCCATGGTTTTTTCTCCCACAATAATTTCTCCAAAAGTCATTTCTACTGGTTTGTGGTCTCACTGGTACTTGTTTAAACAGTATTCCTTTGGCTTTGCTAGATAAAACTATTATAAGCTACTAGTGCTTAATATCTGTTTATAATAAGAATGAGTGAGTGAATATGTTATATTATGATCTCAAATCTGGCAAATTGCAAACCACAAAAGTAAACTAAACTCTAGAAAGGCAAACCACCATGAATAGTGTCAACAGACAGAACCCAGATTTTACAGGAAATTGTTGAGCGGAATGGCTAAATGGGAGAGAAGGAATTACATTATCAATAGCATTGTCCTTTATCTAATTACTGTATCAAAACTCAGTTACAGTCTTCTGTGTTATTTTAAAGTTGGCCATGAGAAAATAAAAATAGAAATGTTTCTTCGTTCCTCAGCATCCTTTACTCAGACATTTAGAGCTGGAAGGGAGCTATGGTCAGTTCTCCTGAGCCAAACGAAGGTAAGATTGCTGCCTAAAGGAAAGGCAGGCTGAAGGTTTTAGTATTTGATAGGGTAGCTTAAATGGTAGCAGTTGAGATATAATACTGTGTAAAGTGAGCAAAAACAATAAGAGGAAGACTCTTCCTTGCTCTTGATTGACAGTGGCTGAAATCCATTAATTTTCAAAAATATAATTATCAGAAAGTATTTTCCATAGGATATCTGTGAGAATAGCAAGCTATAAAATGATATGAATTACCTTAGTTACTGAATATTAAGCTACAAAGTACAAAAGCAGATTTTAATGTAGAGAAAAATTCAGTGCATGAAATTGAGGTCATATGTGCTAGTGATGTATGACTTACAGGAAGTAATAAAAAGGGGGAAAAAGAGAAGTAAATGCTATACTTTTAAGCTGATGGGACCCATTTTAAGGGTGGAATTTAAATTGCTGTTCTTTAAAACTTGAATTTTTACTCCCCTCACTATGTAAGGGGGTAGGGGGACCCTGATCAAAGTAGACCTCCCTTCTCCCTCAGAGTATACTTCTTAAAGTTGACGAGCAAGCTGTCTTTGTTTGCTGTTTCTGAGCAGAAAGAGGTGATTGATACCAGTTTTATATATTTAAACTTTTCCCCCACATTTATTTGAATGAGAGGAGCCCTTGTGAAAGAATGATGGCACAGGTTAAAGGCATCTGCCTGGGTGTCTCTCCTGCCTGGGGTTGTACTCCTGTGACCACATTTTATTTGCTTAACATCTTAAATACAGATGTTTAGGTTTTTTTTTCTTTTCCTTTTTAAAACTCAGGAATAGTGTGCTTTTATTAACAATATTGATGATTGATTTTGAATGTTTTTACTTCAAAAAGCCAGATCTCCTGGTGGGTGGAATTTTATGAAGCACCTGTTAAGCTTTAGGGAGGAGGACCTTTTTGGCAGCAACCCAAAATACATATTTAAACAATGAGCCTGCCAAAGTCAGGAAATTATAAAACAGTTTTGAAATTGCAGAATCTGCTTTTTTTTATTACCCCTCAGGTTTCTTTTACAGCTTGGTTATAAGTTCTTTCACATGGGATTTACTAATGTTCTTGCTATTTTAAGAGCAGATTTAGAAAAAATAAAATCAAGTTCGGAGATCTCAGGTTTATGTGATAAAAGACCATCAGATTTTAAAGTGAATTGCTGTCCAAAGAATCTAGGCTCCCGCTCCCCAGACCCTTTGGAGGAATCTATTATTCAGTGCAGCCTGGCTGACTTCCTTGAATGACATTGCCCCTCGGGGTCTCCAGTTTTCCTGTGTGAAGTGAGAGCTGCTTGATGAAAAGTGCGTCTAAAACAGTGTGGAAAAGCTGAACACTCATAAAAATGGGGGAAACCTGCTGAGGGTGTGCTTCTTGGCATATTCCATTTGACCTGGATCTTACAACCTCTTAACTCAAATTCATTGTTTCTGCTCTTCCAGAATTTAAATTCAGGACCCTGGGGCAGGGTGGCAACAGTATCTTTTTTGTATATCCCTGAATGGGATATTCTTTATATACTATTGGATTTGGGGAGTGGAATCTATAGTTATATTAGGTTAAGCAGCCCCAGTTTATTTATTTAGCTAACTGTTGTTTTTTAAGTTTTATGATTTTGTCACAGATAACAGGAATTGTTCGGACTCCTGCAAACTAGAAATGGTTGGATAAATAAATGGAGGTTGATGATGATGATGAGGGCAAGGAGTTCTAACAGAAGGCACAGGCATGAGAACCTGATTTGGACATCTGTTATCTTCAGATTTTCTAAGACTTGTGATTAGAATTGATGTAAAATTTCCAAATTTCACTTAGGGAAAATATTTGTACAGATGCTGTTATATACGGAGGCAGGGGGAGGGGTGGTACAGAATGGGAAGTATAATTTGGATTCTCTGATCTTTTTGTATTTTCAAGTTCTTAAGATTCTTTGGCTGGCATCATCACTGTCTATTAAATATTAGGGAATGGGAGTTTAAAAAAATCAAATACACTATTTCCATAAAGCAATTTCTTTTATATTCTTATAGGACACCCATCCTGCTTGAAATTCTGTCCTGAGTTAACAACAAATGTAAAGGCCTTAAGGTGGCAGTGCATCGAATGCAAGACATGCAGTGCATGTAGAATCCAAGGAAAAAATGCAGTAAGTATGGCTCTCAATAGCCCATCTCCAGGTAAATTGTTAGTTTTCAGTGTTAAGTTGTTGTTGTTTTTTTTTTTTTTTGTAGACCTGCTATTTTTTTAAAAAAAGTTTTAAATACACAACTGTCATATTTCAGTAGGGCTCATGGTGCGTCATTATATTTTTTTTTACTGTTAATCAGATAACATAAGGATTTGTGTCATCATTTGAGACAGTTGATTTCAGTCTCAATTAGTCTCTAATATGTTATATTACAGGATAATATGCTTTTTTGTGATTCCTGTGATAGAGGATTCCATATGGAATGCTGTGACCCTCCACTTTCCAGAATGCCAAAAGGTGAACTTTTAAACTATATTTAAAATGTGTTTTATTGCATACTTGTTAGCCTTGTCCTGTTGTCTGAAAGCTCAGAAGTACATAGGTTCCTTAAGCATTTTTTCATCTTTCCCACCTTCCTTATACTTGTGGATTTGGCACGGTTATGAACAGAGGAATGTAAAAGTATTTAGTTTGAGGATAATGTATATAATAAAGACTCTAATTCAGTTACAGGGATAAAAAAGACCATTTCTTCCTGAAACTACTTCCTTATTGGAATAAGTTTAGATTAGGTAGGTCAAAAGTTTAGAACACTCTTCATATTACTTAGTGTACCATGTTCAGAGGTAAGAAATGACCTATTTTAGATGATGGTGATGATGACTCCAAAGTCCTGTGGCAGGAGCCATGACCCACCATTTTCTTGGTCGTCAGGTGAACATGACCATGTGAACTATCTTATATGGCTATATCCCTATGGGATAAGGATTTTTGTCTCTATTTATTGTGGAAGCCTAGCTCAGTCTCCTTTTTCTCATCTTATAATATATTAAACATTAACAATAACTTGACATTCTTATTACAAAATTTGTACATTTTCCTTGTGAAAGATTCAGAAAACACAGATTGACAAAAAGTAACAAAAAGAACTATCGGTTAGAAATTCCTTCTCTGCTCCCACCCTTTTAAAAAGAAATGAAACATTCTATACATGTTTTTGTCACCTTACTTTTTTCTCCCTCTTAACAATAGATTCTAGCATTCCCACATCATTAAATGTTCTCTTAAACATAGTTTTTAATGAGTGTGTAGAACTCCATAATAGAGAGCAGGGGTTACAAACCTGGTGACTGTGGGCCACAGGTTATGCTTTGTTGGATATATATATAATTTTTAAAGACCTCTGTAAACATGTTACAGAAGAGCTGGTACAATATTTTTTAAATTTTGAATTTGAATCCTTTAAGCAGAGTATGCGTGCTCCAGTTTGCCCCAGTCTGTTTTCCTGTTGTCTTATATTTTAGCTTGCTTCAGTCACATATATTATACCTGGGTGGTTCCTGAACCTATTCAGTTTTGCAACCCCATGTGTAAAAAAACCCCATAACTTATTTAACCAATCCCCTATGGTAGACATTACAAATGTTTCCAATTTTTTTTCCATCTACAATTGCTGCCTTAAGATAAATTCCTAGGGGACAAATTGCTGGATCAGAGCTATGTACATGAAAGGTTGTATCAGTTTTCAGACCCACCACCAGTGTATGAGAATAACCTATACTTTTCCTATATTATGACCAACATTTGCCATTACTTTATGACATTGAGTCTACGACACACTTTTGTTTTTATCATTATAACATCTTTGAAATTGGATGCATCTTATAGTCAATAGTGTCTTACATTTAGTGAAATGTTATCATTTTGAATTTTTGCCAATAGTAGATAGTAGAAAAAAAAGATGTCTAATAATTTTTTTTCTTTAAGTAGTAAGATTGAACGTTTTTGTGTTTATTGGCTCTTTGTATATCATCTTTGTAAAGTGCCTGCTTCATCCATTAATTATTTTTCTGTTAGGCTTTTCACTTTTTTCTCTGATTTGCAGAAGCTCTTTTTTTTATGCTTATAAACAACAGAAAAAGCTCTTATATTTTTATTCAGGCAAACCCATGAATCTTTTTCTTTATGGCTTCAGTCTTAAATGTCAGTCATGCTTCAACTATATAAATATCTACATATTTTTTCTGGTACTTGTAACATTTAATTTTGTCATATTATAATATTCATCTGCCTAGAATTTGTTTTTGTAAAGAATAGGAAATAATCCTTTTCCTACAACCAGATAGATAGCTGTTTGTTCCATTACCACTTACTGAATTATTTCATACTTTCACCACAGACCTTTTTGATATGCTAAATTCTTCTGTAGGCTTCAGTGGTTCTGGTCTCTCAATTCTTATCCACTGACCTATTTTCTTATGCCAGGTATATAGTTTTAATTATTGTAGCTCCACAGTCCTGAAAATTTTTGAGTTTTAATTTAAAAATTATATTTTAAACTGAGAGGTTTTTTTTAGTGTGGAAAAATTCCTTAAAGAGATGATAAAAAAAATATTTTTTCCAGACATTCCAAAATCTGATTGACTTGAAAATGTCTTCCTCAGAGTTATCATGTGTGTTTATGCATGGAAGGAGGCTTTAGTGACATGTTGGGAAAAGCCTTATGGAAAGGTTCTGAGGCGGGCAGCTCTCTGTTCTTTCCACCTTGACAGGGGAAATTGACCTTTAATGACAGCTTCCTGAAGAGAATGACAGAAGGGAATGATCCACCTTTTGGTGTTAAGTTCTGCTTACAAGCTCCTTGGACAGCTTATTACAGCTACAGTTTATATTTAATATCTCTCCTAAGATGAAACATTAAAAATATTTTTCTCATATATATATTAATTCAGGGATGTGGATTTGCCAAGTCTGCAGACCAAAGAAAAAGGGAAGAAAACTACTTCATGAGAAAGCTGCACAAATAAAACGACGATATGCAAAACCCATTGGACGACCGAAAAATAAATTAAAGCAACGATTGTTGTAGGTTGAGATCTTATCAAAAGAAATCTTTTATGTTGTGCTTTAAAGTATAGGTGATTGTAACCTCCTTAGATACCATTAACTATTTACCATCATTTTTACAAACTCAAGGGATGAGAAATAGTTCTCATTTTGCATAAGCAATGGAAATTTTTTGAAAACAACATTTTTAATTGTAGTTGGCATTTCGGGGTCTTCCGTTGGCAGGATCTGTGATGCTAAATGACATTTTTCAAGAAGCAGAATGTAGGAACTGGAAACAATCATTCAGCCTACTTTATTACTGGCTGAGCATTAGAAAATCTTAATTATATATTTATATGGAAATTTTAAAACAAGAGAGGGATTTGTTCACATCTTTCGTGAATCTCTTTTGTTCCTCCAGATAACTATGCTTTAGAAAAATACTTCTCTCTTCTGATGCTAATTTAGTATTACAACTTTTTAAGGTCCCTTTAATGACATAGGAGCTTCTGAGAAATCTGCAAATGACTGTCCTCATGTTTGCCTCCAGAGAGTTAGGCAGGACCATTTGGTGTGTGCATATGTGTGCAGACACTCAGTCAATGCAAAATATATTTGCTGTGGCCTGCCAATCTACTCTGATAACCCCATTTCTACTAGCTTTTTCCATATAATTGCCTTAAAGCCCACAGAACATTTAGCAGGAATTATTTGGAAAATCAGAGAAAAAGATAAGAGGTGAAGTACATGTGTTTTTTAAAACGTGTATAGAGTACAAATTTGACTGTCAGCATTAAATAAGTAAAGCATGTACAAATGAAATCAGTAGACTTGTATATCTGAAGCTGTCCTATGGATAAGACCGTTGCCCTCCCCCTGTAGACTTAGTGGAAGGGTCACTGTGATGGAGAATGAAATGAGGAGGTACTCTACATACACCCTGAACAGACACCACAGGTATCACTTACTTACTCTTGTCCCCCTAATTTTATCTAAAGCAATTCACTATATTACTTGCTCTCAGAAAAACTGTATCCTTCTGCACCTTTATCCCTCAAAGGAGAAATAGAAAATGCATGATCTTTTGTAGAGATTTCTGTGAAACTTTATGAAAACCCTTTAACTGGTGGACATTTTTAAATGGAATATTTGCTAATTTCTGGAGGCAAACATGAAACATTATGAATAAAATCCTCCATATTAACATCATTTGAAGTAAAAATTATATGTTTTTGCACTCGTCCTGTGTAAGCATTGTTCTCGAAATGGGACTGTATCCTCAGGGCCCAATTAAAAAAACCAAATCAGGATATAAACTTTCTAAACAAAGGACACAGCTGAAAATTGCATCTGGCACCAATCCTAACTTTTTGTTTGTCCAAAATTGTCCTTTGAGCTTAGGAATTTTTAAGACAGTCTAGGGAGTTTTCCTTTGTACATGCTTTATAAGCGTATTATCCTTTCTGGGCAATTGATTCCAGATACAGTCCAAATGCCGCATTCTGCTATGAAAGATTTTAGCCTGGATGAGATGTTTATTGGTAACCCTCACTGTGGCACTAGAGATCTGCAGTGTTAACCTGATTTGGCTGGATCAGTGGTATCAGGCAAAGCTCCTGGTGTTTGAGCCGCACATATGAGCCTAGTAGTTGGTCTGCACCAGCTCCCCCTTCTGCAAACTGCAATCATTCATTAAATCTTTATGTACAAGATGACCACTAAAATGTGCTCTTCTGTTTGTAATTACTTAAGATATTTTTGTAATTTGATGTCATTATCATTTTCAGGCTTCCATTTCTTCATTATTAGCCTTCAGCTAAAGTGATAATTTTTAAAGTGCATTCTTGGGCCCTAGCACAGCCATAATTCACATGCAAATATTTCTATTGTATAAAATTCTGCTGCAAAATGAGTAGCTTTCTAAGCACTAGCCTGAGGTGAAGGCAAGCAGCTGTTGTTCCTGTAAGCAGCTGTGTTAGTAGAGTGACCTCCAGTCTCTGTTGGCCACACAGCTGTATGGGCAGAACCAGCAACAAATGAACTGAAATAGCAGTCAAAACCACCACTGTATAAAGATTCTGATGCCAAGTGTCTGATAATGACCATGGTAAATGTGCTGCTGCTTCTCCAGACTTTTCATGTCATGTCTGAACCGCTGTAGCTTTTCTTTAATCATTTCTTCAGTTTTTTGCTATTGTTGTCCTTTTTCCAGCAATATTTTATGCTGTAATTAATTGTTTTCTTACTTAGAGAGTATTATTGGTTATCTTATCTTAAGCATAAACTGCTGAGAGGAAGAGGGTGTCATTTAATATTTTCTTTAAAAAACTAATTTCTAGACATACCCAAATTCTGTCTATACAAATTTTCAAATTGAGTTAAAATTGCTTCTAACTAGAGATTAGATAAGCTTATTCTCTCACTTCTAGATAACCATAAGACTTATTTTCTTTAATATTTTTAAAAAGATTTCAGGAAATCATAATTACTTGTGACAACACAAGGGGTAACATTTTTATTTAATTAAAATGAAAGCCTTGGATGTTATTTTAGTCTCTTCAAAAATTTTCTTATTGATTGCCCTTGGATCCACCCGGATTCTTTTAGTACCTGTTGGATGGGCTCTGGAAGAATCATGACATGCAAATATAGTTGCCGCTGACTGTTTCAACAGAGAAACATCTAGGTAAAGTCACACACACACGAAAACAGTTCTTAGGGTTGCAATTCAGTTTCTTAAGTTTAAGCACATTGAATGCATCTAGTTGCTATAAATTTGTTTTAGGTACCTTTATAATTCTATTGTTAAATTCTGATACTATTCTCTAAATTTTTGCCTAGGTCTGTAACCAGTGATGAAGGATCCATGAATGCATTCACAGGAAGGGGGTCACCTGGTAGGGGTCAAAAGACTAAAGTCTGTACCACACCTTCATCTGGTCATGCTGCATCTGGGAAGGACTCAAGCAGCAGATTGGCTGTTACAGACCCCACTCGGCCTGGTGCCACCACCAAAATCACCACCACCTCCACCTACATTTCTGCCTCTACACTTAAAGTTAACAAGAAAACCAAAGGGCTCATTGATGGCCTTACTAAGTTTTTTACACCATCACCTGATGGTCGCAGATCACGAGGTGAAATAATAGACTTTTCAAAGCACTATCGTCCAAGGAAAAAGGTCTCTCAGAAACAGTCATGCACTTCTCATGTGTTGGCTACAGGTACCACACAAAAGCTAAAACCTCCACCTTCTTCACTTCCACCCCCAACTCCCATCTCTGGTCAGAGCCCCAGTTCACAAAAGTCCAGCACTTCCACCTCTTCTACCTCTCCCCAGAGTTCTTCCAGCCAGTCCAGTGTGCCCTCCTTTAGCAGTCTTACTAATAACAGCCAGCTGAAGGCACTCTTTGATGGACTCTCTCATATCTATACTACTCAGGGACAGTCTCGGAAAAAGGGACACCCAAGTTATGCACCACCCAAACGTATGCGTCGTAAAACTGAATTATCTTCCACAGCAAAATCTAAAGCCCATTTCTTTGGAAAAAGAGATATTAGAAGTAGGTTTATTTCTCACTCCTCCTCCTCTAGTTGGGGGATGGCTAGAGGACGTATTTTTAAAGCAATTGCTCACTTCAAGCGAACAACTTTCCTTAAAAAGCACAGAATGCTAGGCAGATTAAAATATAAAGTGACCCCTCAGATGGGGACCCCCTCACCAGGGAAGGGGAGCTTGACAGACGGAAGGATTAAACCTGATCAGGATGATGGTAAGCAAAAGGTCAAAGCTCCAACCAAACCTGCGTCCCGTCCCTTTCTCCCCAACCCCGGAAAAAAATAAATCAGTCAATTTCTATTTGTCACATAGGTCTTAGCTATTTCTCTTGTTCTCACTTCACTTTCATACAGAAACAGTGAAACTTTGACCTTTTTCTAATGCTGACTAAACCTCCAAAATGTTGTTTTTCCAACTAATACTCTCCCACCTATTATTATTTATTTCCATTCGTAGTGACACTAGGACCCCCAGATGCCTTCATAGCGTTGCTTATGGCTTTGTAGTCCCGCATGAGTAGCCACTGTCACGCTTCTGCCATGTCCTTTCCCATGCTGCCTCTTCAGCTACAGCGCTGTTTGGTCGTGCGCTGTCAGTGCTTCTAACGAGGGATTTCAGCTCCTTGTTTCCCTCTGCTCCATTGCTTTCTCATGACAAAGTCCATCCTGCTTCCTTCTCAACAAAGCCTGATCTGTGATTCTGTGAGGTGTGCTTTTGGATGTGAGTGTGTCTGTGTGTGTATTCACCTTAGGGAGAAAACTGATTTCATAATTTCATTGAACAAATTGACCCATTACATTTGCTACCCTTTATAAAACAAAAAAAACAAAAATGTGTCATTTGGACCAAGTGGTAGATTTTATTTTCTCAAAAGTGATAATGGGAATTCTGTAACTAGACATTGATATCATGGTTGAAAAATATGATTTCACTTTGTGTTGCTCTTACTTTCCCTCATTTGTTTATTGGAGCCATAAGAAGATGACAGTGATCATTCAAATAAAAATTTGGGTACTGCTGGATCTTTGAGCAGTGCCTTGAAGTAAAAGCTTATAAAGCTTTTTTTTTTTTTAAAAAAAAAAAAAAAAGATCCCTATTTGCCCACTATGCTAATTTGGTACCGTTTGGGTAATATACGGTGGTTACTCATGATTCAAGTCGGTGAATACACTTTCTGCTGGTTTTAAATGACAGATACTGAAATCAAAATAAGCATCAAACAAGAAAGTACAGATATAAATGTGATTGGAAACAAGGATACCGTTACAGAAGAGGATTTGGATGTTTTTAAGCAGGCCCAGGAACTTTCTTGGGAGGTAAGGCTAGGATACCACATTATAGTAACAAGGATAATATTTGATTGTTTTTCATGTATGATTCTTATGAAATTACTGCTTTGATTTTGTAGAGAATCCCCCTCAAAATTCTTTGTGGTTTTTTAACTGTTATCATGATCATTTTTGTTGACTGTACATTCAAAAGCCATGACTTTCTATTATTTTTCCTTTGGCTAAGATTAAAATTTCCCCCAGTCTTTGAGATTTGAAGTCTTTAAACATTACCTTCCCCCCCCCCCCCCCCCAGCCTACTTCTGGCATTTATAGATAGACAGCAGGCTGTTATCTGAAAGAGACTGTTAAGTGTAAAGCTCTTTCTTTCTAACACGCTAACACTGTCTTTTTCATTCAAGAGCATTTCTTGTCTGTGTCAGGCACTGTGCTAGATCCTGGTGTTCTACAGTGAAGCAGGCAGAGTTCTTAAACTTGTGTTGCTTATTGCACAGGAGTAGGGGGAGTAAGAGGAAACAGTATTAACTGCAGACATCACAATCAATTATTTAATTATAATTCAGATAAATATTGTTTTGTAGAGGACTAGGTGACTGTAAGGGTATATAATGGCCTCCCCATCTTATAATTTCTTCAGTTTTAATACATTGCAACAGATAGACATTTTTTTGTATTTACATACTCACTTCCTAACTTGGTGATATTGGTTTTTTTAGTTTCTTTATATATGAATATCATACAAACATATTATTTCAGAAGGCCTATAATATTTTTCAACAACATGAAAAGAAAATTCACAATTAAGATTAATGTTCTGGTCTTGATGGTTTTTCATATCCACTGGTGGCAGAAGTAAAATGTAAGTGAAGAAATCCTTTTCTAATACTTTAATTTTATCTTTTCTTTTTCTCTGACAGAAAATAGAGTGTGAAAGTGGAGTGGAAGACTGTGGCCGGTACCCTTCTGTAATAGAATTTGGGAAATATGAAATCCAAACCTGGTACTCCTCGCCTTACCCACAGGAATATGCAAGGTAATGGAATAAGCCTGACAGGTATATAAATATATAACTTCAATTTTGTACCTTTGAGGAAGGAAAATTTTCCATTCTAAAGCAGGAATTAAATGATTTTTAGGACATAAATTTTGATAGTGGATTCTAAATGCTTCCAAAACTATTATTTTTGCCAATATCTTTTATTAGTATTCACTGTTCTATATAAACTCTTAACACTCTGTAGTTATACGGGCATTGTAAATTTTGCCTTTTAGCTTCTAGACAGACCATGCTTTCCTCCTTTGCTTTATTGGGAAAATGTTGTTTGTATATGAAACCAAATAAGGAAAAATAATTAGCCATTATAAAATATTTGATAGTTTCTTCTCTGTTGCCTTTTCATTTTCCTAAAGTTTAGGAAACTGGTTAGTCTTAGTCTGATTTCTGGCATTTTATTTTCAAATTTTTTACTGAAATATAGCAAAATAAATAAAAATGGGAGAATGTAGATGGGAATGGAATCCTTAAGAGACCCTTCCCCAGATCTTTACTTTGAAGCCAACTGTGACTAACTTGTTAAAAGTGAAGAGAAAATAATGATACTAGAGTTTTCATTTGTATTGAACTAAGATTAGCTGTGAGATTGTCTTGAACTAATGTATTTTAAAATGAGCATCTTGTGAACAGATTTTTGTTTTGTGCATCAGAGTACACTTTATTAGTATCTTCTCAAATTTTGTAGCCGGCAGAGTTGATGGTAATCACACATTTCCTTTGTGTCTAGAATAAATATTTTCCTATTCTCTACTGTGTGGATGTCTGGTCAGTCATTTCACTAGAGAGAATGAGGAGAGGGTGTTAGGAATAAACTGTCAGGAGTCTGGGTTTTTCTTCCCAGCTTATATTGCTTGGCTCTGTGTTCTTGTACAATTTTTTAAGACACACCTATGAGCTTTAATTTGTATGAATAATCATAAGTTATGTGTTCTGAGAGCTTTGAGTAAATTTACATGTAAGTCCAAGATTTGAAGTTATTATTGTGAGTCTGTATCTAACTCTCTCCAAAATCTTTCTCCCCATTATTGTACCCCAAAAACCTTGAAAGTGTTTCTGAACATTTTTTGGTAAATACTAGCAATATCCATTGAAGCATGATAGGGCACAAGTAAAAAATGTTATAAAGTTACCTCATCCATAGATAAAAATAGAAACAGCAAAATTCTAGAACTCTTCTGCCTTATAAGTACATAGAGCATTTCATTATTTATTTATTTATTTATTTATTTATTTATTTATTTATTTATTTATTTATTTTATGTCTCAGCACCTGGTATTGTACTAACCAGGCCCGACCCTGCTCAGCTTCCAAGATCAGACGGGATTGGACTTGTTCAGGGTGACATGCCGTAGACCAGAGCAATTTTAAATATGAATTCACTTCTTTCTGGGTAAAATATTATTATAGGTATACCACTGTCACATATACTATTGAAACTATGACATTAAATCTGAAATTTGAAAAATATACATGATTGCTTGAGAGGATGCCATCCTCATTGTTGGTTTTTAGAGTAGTGGTCCCGAGTCTGAAAACCTTTCTTTCTGTAGGGCATTTCTAAGGAAACAAATGACTTGTTCACAAAGTAAAAGCCGCAAATATCATTATGTTAAAAAATAATGTAAGGTTTGTACATTTTCTTTACTACTGGTTTTTCTTTTCTTTCTTTTTTAAACTAATTCTTTCAAGTGTTATTATACAGCCTTTCCATGACTTAGAAAATATCTAATAATATTTAATATTTTTCACCTAAACAGTGTAATCAATCTGAAATATTGTTTGATTTTAAAATTTTAACAGGTTACCAAAGCTTTACCTGTGCGAATTCTGTCTTAAATATATGAAAAGTAAAAATATTTTGTTAAGACACTCAAAGAAATGTGGATGGTTTCATCCTCCAGCAAATGAAATATACCGAAGGAAAGATCTTTCAGTATTTGAGGTGAGCATGTATAAACAAACAAACAAACAAAATCCAGCTTTTGAAACCTAGAATTTCTAATTGTTGGTTATGTACTGAATTGTTTCTAGAAGGTGCAAAGTATATTCAATTTCAGCATCGAAATTCAGAATGCCCTTTAAAATATCTCCATGTTTTAGAATGTTTATATAACCATATTAAGCAACCATTTAGATTGATAATGAATTCCTATTTCATCATGTTAACTTTTTTGTCTTCCCCAAATCCCTGTCTGCACCTCATATATTCACCAGTGAATTTATGATCTCCTCAGCTCTTTGTAAATTCTACTTTCTTTGGCAGGAGAAATTAGCTTTGTTCAACAGCTCCAGCCAGTGTCTGGCAGGTGCTCACTCTTCCAGGGAATTGAGCAGCTGCACATATCTCCTCAGTACACAACCACCTGTGTTTCCATCCATTTTTTGGCAGAGTTGATAATCCTTTTGGTGAGACCCCAGCAGATGTTGGGACTCTCCCCCGATGCGGGTGGGTGGCCACCCCTGGAGAACTCTGCTGTTCACAGGAACCCCTTGTGGCCATATGTCTGTCATTGTGGGTTCTTGAAGACATTTTGTGTTTTCAGAATTAATTTAATTGCAGACGGTCATTGCTTCTACATCACTTTATTGTTTAATCATATTCTGCTATCAGTTTCAGCGATCCAGTTTAGCTGAGTCAGTTTTACCTTGAGGAGACCATACCTTTCTTTCACATTATTGCCTGTGCACAGGGCTTCTTAATTCTCTCCCTTATTCTCTTTATTCACTCCAGTTGAGTACTTCCATTGTCTTCCCTTGTTTTCTGATGCCCATCTTGGTGCATTATTTTTCATTCCTGGTACTGTATAAGCTGTCTTTGTATAGTAGACATAATAGTTTCTATCTCTGAAGTACAGTTTTACTTTATAAATCTCTTTTTCTGAATTTTTCAGACTCATATTTATTATTACTCTGTCTCACATTTCTCTTTAGGTCTGATCTATAATGTCTTGCATTGTATTTATGATATAGGGAGGGGCCTTAAAAACTAAATTTTTATTAATTTAAATAATTGGTTATAATCAGGCTCTTTTGGCAAGCTAGAAGGAAGAAGGTTGTTGCTGGGAAGATTGGATGATATGTTAGTTCTTACTAAAGGATAGGCAGAGGATTTCTCAACTTGGGCACTATTCACATTTCAAGCTGGGTAATGCTTTGTTGCAAGGGGCCATCCTATGCATTATAGGTTGTTTAGCAGCATCCCTGACTCTATCCGCTTACATACCAAAAATACCACCTCCCCTTCCAGTTGTAACAACCAAAGATGTCTTCAAGTTGCACATGTCCTTTTCATGGCAAAATTACACCCAGTGTAGACAACTGGGCTAGGGGGAAAGCCAAATGCAAGTTGCTTGTCCTTTCTGTTGTTAGTCTTGGGATGCTCCCCAGCCAGACCCAACCAGTTGAGACAACAGAGCTATTCTCAGTTGAAGCTTACCTAATGTCACAAGTTTAGCTTTCCTTTTGGCTTCTTCCTTGATACCTTGGATCCTTTCTTCTAACCATAGTAAAATGAAATCACTGGTTCATTATTTCCCAAAGGACAGAACAAATTGTTGGCTTTAAGTAATTTTTAATAGATAGCACGAATCTGCCTGTGGGGTTGAAGCTCTCATAAATCCAGGAGCATCTTCTCAAGGGTAAGAGAATTATTCTCATTAGGCTTGTAAGAATAGTCTGCTATTTCAATGCAGGTGCTTTTAGACCATACAGAGATGAAAGGAGGAAAGAGTCAGAAGCAGATTTGTAAAATTTATTTATAAAAATAATTGAAGGAATTGGACTGGGTAAGTGCTATTGGTCCCTGTTCTAGAATCTGAGTTAATACTTTGAGTACAGCATATAGCAAACTTCTCTTAGTAGTTTCCTAAGTATCTTATAAAATAAATGAAGAATAATCACAGATTACTGCTTTTGTATCTTCTCTTTATCTATCGCTCTTGAAAGAAAGCATGCCTGTTAGACCTTTCAAAACTAGTAAGAATTTTGCTTTGGCATTGTGGTCTCTATTTTTCTGGCTGACAGATACATCTTTGTCTTTTCTTTTTGTAATGCACTACCATTTCCAAAAGAACCATACTGCTAAGTACATAAAAATTTCCTTTAATTAAAGAGAGAATTGTATGTATCCTCTGTGCCCGTTGCCCATATTTGATTTTGTTGCTATGTGTGGGACCTAGGTTTCATCCAAGGGAAATAGTTATATGAAGTCTAAAAATAATTTGTGCAATATGAGAACCTGTATGGTCCACAGGAGACTCAAGAGAACAGTCAAGTTCATTGTTAAAGGAGCTCTGGTTAGCAAATATCCATTTCGCCTAGGAAATTCTTTTTGAATCTGCTGTGATTTTTGTTTTCAACAAGTAACTACATTTTATCAAAGAAATTGGCATCTGTACTTAGCCTCTTATCTATAACCATCAGTATCACAGCTTGATTCTTTTATTTTTAAGAGTAGACTGTAATCATGGTACTTACTGTAGGTTGAAATTCATCTCACTTTCTCTGTAAGTATTCCCAACACAGAAATTTTATCTTTTCCAATTATATTTAAAATGATGCTTGGGATAAAACCAAAATGGAAGCCTCTTTTGCTGATCCTCGCTTCTAAAAAATCAGAATAATGTAGTTCATTTATTTTATTTTTATGTGAAGCCCTTTTGAAACAACATAAAGTTTAACTTACTTGAACAGTATTTTGATTTGTTTACGTTTCTTTAATTTGGGTTTGCTTGGTTCAGACAGAGAGGACATGCCTGATCATTTTTACTCGTAATAAATTGGAAATCAAAGTTACTCCTTTGTTAGTGGTTTGGCCTTTCTTCAGGTAGCTTAAAGAGAAATTTAAGCTATCTTATATTTACCATAATTTAAGAGAAAAGGTAGAATTCTGATTTGCCAAGTCACAGCTATTTTCTGGTTAACTTTATACTTGATTAATGGAGTGTTTTAATCTCTTAGTTTGGGGATTTGGAAATAAAATGATATGCTTTTCAAATATCATCTAAAAGAATAATTTTATATTCAGTGGTATTTTTATGTTAAATAATATTTTCTGTTTCTCTTTGCTAGGTTGATGGGAATATGAGCAAAATTTATTGCCAAAACCTTTGCTTGTTAGCCAAGCTCTTCCTGGACCACAAAACGTTGTATTATGATGTCGAGCCATTCCTTTTTTATGTACTTACAAAAAATGATGAAAAGGGCTGTCATCTGGTTGGATACTTCTCTAAGGTAAAACAAGAGCCAGTATGACCTTCATTTTCTTTTTCAGAATGTTTTTGGTAGAGCCCAATTTTTTGAACAGGGCTTTTTTATGACTATAATTTGAATAAGTGACACATGTTTCTGAAAAGCTCAGATTCTTGTTCAGGGCTCATTAAAAACAAACAAACATCGTACCTAGGAAGTGTGTAAAGGCCTCAGCACTGTTTGCTATTTTGATTGCCAGCATCCACATATTGTAATTGCTGCCTTGCATACCACCTAGCATATGTGATTTTCTAAATGTTAAGCTTATTTCCCTTTTCCCCTAAGTGGTGTCAACATGAAGGTTTCAGTGTAATGTAGCATTTAAGCGATAATTCTCATTTCTCCTCGTTGCATTCCCTCTGTGGTTATCAGTATCTCAGTGAATTGGAATGTTGGCATTTGGACAATCAAGCTGATATAATGACTGGTTTTACTCTTTCATCTCTTATTCTCTGTGCTATTGTTTTAAGATCTAAAGCAGCCTCACCTTTAAAAGGCCTAAGTATCTCCAGCTGTTAACATAGGGCAGCCTTTGCTATATTGAGTGGATGTATTCTGTCTTTTTCATTGGTTCAGAGCAATTTATCTCACATTCTTCTGCTCAAAGGCTTCTGAGACACAATAACTTATATGTAATAAAGGAAAACTGAGTTTGGATATATTTACAGAGCAGTGACCTTAACTTTTCTTAGGCACCTAGGGAATAGATTAATGTGCCAGGTCGATAATTATGAGACTTCCAGGAAGAAGGTAAATGATCCAAACTTTGTATTTTATTTCTTTTATGAAACATTTTTTTCATATTAAGTGATAAGTGAATTTTAATGAATATACTCTTACATAATATAAATGAAATATATTATAGAAATGCCATTTTCTTGAAAGATCAAAGAATAGAATATATATATGAAGGTCAAACTGGTTTTTCTAAATTTAATAATCAACCCGAAGACCATAAACAAAAATTCTAGTAAGTAACAGCCCTTATGGGAAACTGTCTCAGTGTTTTAATCCACATGTTTGATAAAGCTTTAAAATGAAAAAGAAGAAAATTAATTTGCACATTGCAGAATCAGAAGACGACAGAGCATCAACACAAAATAGGAAATAGGAAATATGGTCCACGTTTTACTCAGGACAAGCTAAATTTTGCTCATTTTTGTAACAGTTTCTTTTATAGCATGACAGCAAGTATTATCATTTCTTACTGTACTCTGAATACTAATATTCTTTGGCAGTTTAGTAAAACAAAAATTAATCTAAAAAAAACCATGTTAAAAGTAGATGCAAATACCATATTCTAATATGTCAGTTGTATGTGATGGACTGTGGCCCTTTGGAATTTATACTTAAACCAAATTCTATAGGCTATAGCCAGAGAATAGCCAAGATGATCTAGAAAAATTCTTTGTAAATTATTACATTCATATGACTTTCCAAGCATATAATAGATGACTCTAAATAGGAAAGAAAGGAAGAGCAGTTATTTTAGCCAAAGATTAGGATTTAGCTATAATAACATGTGTTAAGGGGAGGAAGGTGGGGAGGAAGAGGATCACTGTTGGGTTGGATTTCAAAAAATCTAGGAATAGGTAGGAATAGATCAAGGATAAAGAAAAGAATGACATCAAGGATGAATCCTTTTAACCCAGGGTACATTTCTTTTTAGATAGAATGACCCATTTGTCTAACTTTGCAAAATAGGCTAATTATTTGAATCTTTGCCATTGATATGCACACTCAGTGATAGACAATCTTGCTTCTTAGGAAAACTGACACATTATTTTTTCCTCCTCATTTCTTAGAGACTCCATAGATAACTACAAATGTGCAAAAAGTTGGAAGCACATCTTTTTCACAAAGAAATCTTTAATTCTGCCCTATAGGGTTTTTCCCACAACCATTTCCTATGATCTTTCAAATAGGTTCATTAAAGATCTGGGCATTCTGAAGTAATTCTTTGATGTGGTTATTGCCATTTATGGTCAGTCCTGTTTGTGGTTTATATCTGGCCAGAGCATTCACAGCCTTAAAAGACTTTTTCAGATCCTCTCTGTGTAGGTTTTGGCGACTTTTGTGTACCCTGAATAAAATATTGCTGCTCTAATGCCACATCCCCCAACCCCCACCACCGCAATTGCAAATTCTTTCTTAAGAACTGTTTCCCACCGTATTCTTCCCAATCTTTCTCTTGGTTTCAGGGTGTTGGTAATATCTGGCCTCACTTTTGTTTGTAGGCTTTGGGGTTTCTTAACGCTGTTGTCTTTTTTGTTTTATTTTGTATTCCTGGTTGGAAATGCAGGTTAATTATTTTTCTAGCTTTTTACTTTGACTTTTTATTCATAGGAGAAATGTATTTGTGCAAATCTACCCACACACATACTATTTTAGTTTCACTTGGGTGGTTGGTTGCTCAAAGGCAATAGACAAATTGCTGTTGCAGAGTTGTAAGTTACTTAGCAAGGTAGCCAGCTGAGTCCTAACTTACCCCAGTGGGTGACTCCCTGGATGGCTTTCCCTCCCTCAGCCCATCCCGCTCCGCTCTGAAGTCATTTGAACAGGGAAAGCATTTCTTCCATACCATCTGTGTTTTATTTCATTTGGCTCATATTTCCTCAGATATTTTATTCATATTTTATTGGTACCGACTTTCAAGAATAAAGGCATAATTACGAGGCATGCCTGGGGTTGATGGTTTCTCGTTAACTAATGGTTTGATTGATTAACAGTAGGATTATTCTGCTTGATCCTCACCTAACACTGGCTCACCTTAGTGGACTATTGTTCAAAGACAGTGGCAGGTGCAGGGAATTGCCCACTTCAGCAGAGCTCTGACATACTTGATCTGTTTCTCCTTCCCTCAGGAAAAGCTTTGCCAGCAGAAGTATAATGTCTCCTGCATAATGATCATGCCCCAGCACCAAAGGCAAGGATTTGGACGGTTTCTCATTGATTTCAGTAAGTGAAGCGCTTTATTTACTTTCATGATCCAGCAGGCTGATGTCTGTTAAAGGAAAGAATAACACATAAAACTTTATTTAACCTACTTTGTTGTTTTTATCAATAGATAATGTGTTTTCTATTTATATTTACATAGCTTAGAAAATCTTTCTCAAGTGAAAAATTTACTGCTGCTTACTTACTGTACTCTAAGAAATTGAGACTAGATCTCTCAGCAGTATCACTAGCTCACAAGGCCATTACCCTGAATGAACCGGCAGAATTGCATTCCATTCCATGCTGTTCATGCTCATTAGCACCAAAAGAGGCAATTATTTGCGATTAAAGCTGAAGAAAGTGTTATTTAAAAGGATTTTCAGCTTTCTAAAATTCTGCCTATAATCATACAGTACAGAGCAGGAAAGGAATATTTCTCTTTAGAAAAACAATTCTGTAGGTAACCAACCTTGAGCCTCTCCAGTAGAAATAACTATCTCATTTTGTTAATTTCCCTTTTCTGTTATGGAACATTATTATAATGTTTGTGTCTAGAGGTGGCCCAAGAAATATTTTTATACATACTTGTGTCTTCTGAGTCTCCTCAATTAAAATCGCAATAATATATAAAAGTATGCACAGGACAATGTAAGAAAAATGGTTGTGTTTTTTCTCTTTGTTTATATTATATTGGATATCTTAAGGCTACACTTGGAGAATTGATTCAAAATATCCAGATAACACAAAAGCCAGGTATCTGGTGATAAGAGTCATTTCTGACCATATAAAAATCTGTCACTAGGAATAGTGCGTTTCTTTATTACCAGACTGTAGTTTGTCTGATTTTAAACTGAAAGAAGGAAAATTTAGGAAATTTTATAATCTTCATAAGGTATACCAAATGCAAAAAAAACACAATATACATGCTCAAGGAAAATCACGAAGAAATATGTTAAGTCTAAATCTTTATTGTTAGATATTGGAATGTTAAGGTCTGGGTGTAAAATAACTATAGCAGTTTTGAACTGATTGGTGTGATCTATCGACATTGAGGACATTCAGATAACATTTCTAGTTATTAACTCATTACCCTAGTCTCATCTGTTCTTTCCTGATTTAGGTATTCCATGGAGGGCCATCATACCAGGAGTTTATTTTACAGAGTCCTAGTAGTAATCAGTTATAAGGGCAAATCCAGTTGTCTTGTTCTGGAGGTTTTTGTGGCCACCGCTCATAAATTGTTTATAAATATTATAATTTCTGGTTATGCATAGCAGACACCCAAGACTTAAACTTTTGATAGTATCTACATACCTATAGAATAAGGCAAACTCCTTATTCAGTGTTCAAGTTCTTCCAACATCTAGTTCTAGTCTATTTTATAGGCTTTTTCATCTACTAATCTGTTTCTTCAAATATTCTGAAAATGTTCCCATACTTCCATTCTTCGTCTCTGCAATCCCTTCCCTGAAATGACCTTCCTTCTTCCTCCTTCAGAATACTACCCATTGTTAAGAGCCAGCTCACGAGGCTCTTCTTTTTGAACCCACGTCCGAGGATTTCATCTCATTTCCTTCTTGACTCCATATCTCTTAGCATGGCACTTAGATATAATTCACTCTTTCGTGGTAATTATTGAGGTATCATACTTTAATTTACTGTAAACTCCTTGAATACCTTCTTTGTATTCAGTAGGACAGTGCACTCAATAATCTGCATTTGAAGTATTTTCGTTGATTTGACTTGAATCTCTAACGTGATATGATCACTGACCACAATAATTTTCTACCTAAAATTAAAAAGGTACTGGTACTTACCACATAAAAATGCAAGTCTCCAAATTTAGTAGCATCTTATTCGTACAGCATGATCTGATATTGAGGCCTTCTATATAAGAGAACAACCCAGGAATGAAGACATTTCAACTTACATGCTAACTCTTTATATCAGCCATTTCTATGAAAACTGTTAGAGTCCACCCTATATTTTTAGATGTGAACTATGGAACACCGTAGAACTTTTCTGGGTGGCTCAGGGGCATTGTGATGAATGCCATCCATGAGAGTGTGTCTAGGTAGTGCAGTGTGGAAGGTATAATTTTAGTTTTTCTCTGTCCTGTACCCTTGGCATTGCCCCTATACTGTAGTGGGTTAAGGAGTGTGTTGAATGATTTGAATAAAATTGAAAAGGGATTCCTTTAGAGGAGACCAGGGGAAGAATTTTATAATATTCAAAGAAAATTGAAAGAGCCAATAGAAATTCAATTTAAAGCAAAAAAAAGAAAAAAGAAATCCTTGGCTACAAAGGTTTTAAAGAAAATAGAGTATAAAGCTAAAAAAATTGATAGCATCTTCTTGGAGTTACCTAAAATAATAATAGATAAATACCTTACTAGAACGATTTAGATCCAGTCTATTGCCACAAGAGGAGCTAAACTCCAGACCCCTTATAATCCTTGTCAACCTCATGATTCAGAACTCGGGGCAAAACAGATAACCAGGATTATGAGTTTTCTAAAATCTGTTTTTTTAAGGGACATTTAAATGGTTATATTAATTTTATTTCTATTTTGTACATGAGCCTGAAGAACTTTTGGTCAGGGAATAATATTTTCAGTATTTCAATAAAGGTCGTAAGGCAGGAAAATCTTTTTTTGGGAGTGGGGTCTATAATAATTGCTAATTTAGGAAGCTAGCACTTACACAGTGGATCATAGTTGTGGGTGAGGCAGAATGTGTCCTGTGCATTTAAAGACCTGTGAATTTAAGGCTTTGAACACTGTTCAAAAGAGGCAGCCAATCAAAAGAAGTAGAATGGTCTTCTACCCGACCAAATGCTACCCTTATAATAAAGTTGTCTCTTTCTTCCTGGGACAGCTTGTCTGGATTTGTCAGAGCAGGGCTCTCCAGAAGGTCATTTGCAGAATTTTTAGCCAGAGTGACTAAAGGGTGCCAACTCCCAGCCTGCTCATAAAGTACTTCATGGGTTTTGGACCTTTTGCCCAAAACTTAAGAGGGTAGAGGAAAATGTAACTGTCACACATCGAAGCTGATAGATATCATATATTTCTCCTGGATTCTGAGATTCCCTTTCTTCCTCAGTCAGAAAATTTCAGTCTCCCCCAAGAAAATTATGTTATCTCCATATAATGGAATATTATTAGCCATTAAGAATTTTATATTTTGAAGAATTTTTAATAAAAAGCGGCTTTCAAAATTATATATATAATCTCAGTTATGTAAAAAGTATATGCAAAGAAAGGAAGGAAATACATTTCCAAATTATCTCTAGAATTAGAATTACAGGCAATTTTTATTTTCTTCTTATTCATACTTTTTGCTGTAACTAAAAAGAATTTAAGAAGCAAGACTTGATGAAGGCCTGACCTAGGGTGATGGCAGTGAGAATGCATGAAAATGAGTTCTGCAGCAGGGAGAGTTCTGCCTGGTACCTCATGGTGCTCAATAAATACTGGTTGAATGAATGAATGAACTGAGTTTGGAAAGATAGTGCAGCTTTGGCCACGTTGCTTTCACTGTGATTTTGGACGTCCCCATTAAGCTTTCCATGGAGTTAGAGCCCAGAAGGGGTCTGGATTAGAGGGTGCTCTGCTGGGAGTCATGAGCAGTCAGTAGTGGTTGAAACCACAGGTGGATGAAGACAACCCATGGAGGATGTTAGGGAAAGGGCTGAGGATGGAGCACTTGGAATTCCAGCATTTAAGGAGGTAATAGAGGATGAGGGAAGTCATCAAGGAGATTGGAAAGTATCCAGAAGTAGGAAAAGAATTGAGAGAATCATGTCAGGGAAGCCAAAAGAGGTCAACATTTCAACAACAACAATAGTCATAATCATAGCTGCCATTTCTAGAGCACTGTGTTGGGCGCTGTCACCTGAATTACACATATTAACTTGCTTGGGAGGTAGGTTACTATTATCGTCTCACTTTGGGGGACACAGAGACACTAAGAAACGGCTAAGATCAGCCCCCCAGCCAGTACCTCAGAGAAGGTTAAGATAAGATGTAAGAAGTATACTGTAGAGGAACAATAGTTTAAGTGAAATTTAAAGAATTAAATTCAAAAAGCTCTACCATCCAGCTAGAGAGACAGGGGCATTGATGGAGAGAAAAGAGGGAAGCACTGACAAAGAAAGATTAAGGAGAAAACAAAAAGAGATATTTACATGGGTTGTTTTATTACAAATTCAGAAAAGGCATTTGATGAAACTTAGCATTCTTTCCTGATTTAAAGTAATCAAACATACTATCTAAATTTATAAGCATTCTAAATCTTATATTAACTCTTTGTTTCAACTTTGGCTCTAAAGGGTAGATAACAGTGTGTTCAAAAGTCTACAATAGTTTTATCAATAGTTTTTTGAGACTAGTATACAAGTGACAAGCTTATCAATTACATAAAATATTCACCATTCATTCAGGTATTTTTTAAATTAGTACCTATTTATTTGTAAACTCATCACAAAAGTTTGTAAGCAGGTTTAATCCTTTTTTTGTTTTTAATTTTGGAATTTTTAATTATACTTGATATTCAGTATTATATTAATTCAGATATACAGTATGGTGGTTAGACATTTATATAACTTAGGAAATGATCCCCCCAATAAGTCTTGTACCTCCCTGACACTATACATAGTTACTGCAATATTATTGACTACATTCCTGATGCTGTATGTTTCATCCCCATGACTGTTTTCTGATGGCCAATTTGCACTTCTGAATCTCTTCATCTCTTTCACACAGCCTCCCAACTCCCCTCCCATCTGTTGACCATCAGTTTGTTCTCTGCACCTGTAAGTTTGTTTCTGTTTTGTTTGTTAGTGTACTTTGTTTTTTAGATTCCACATATAAGTGAGATTATATGGCATTTGTCTTTTCTCTGACCTTTTTCACTTAGCAAAATACCCCTACATCCATCCATGTTGTTGCAAATGTAAGATTTATTTTTTATGGCCAAGTAATATTCGATTGTACATATGTACCACATTTTCTTTATTCGTTTATATTTTGATTGGAGCATTTAATTCATTTACATTTAAAATTATTGATAGGTATGTAGTTATTGCCATTTTATTGTTTTCTGACAGCTTTTGTAGTCTCTGTTCCTTACTCTCTTGCTCTCTTGTGTGTTGATGACTTTCTGTAGTGTAGTGTAGTGTTGTGTTTGGATTCCTTTCTCTTTGTTTCTTGTATATCTCTGGTAGCTTTTTGGTTTGTGGTTACCATGTGCTTCATATATACCAAGTTATGTTTATAGCAGTATATTTTAAGTAGTCTATTTTAAATTTAAGTTGGCCTGTAAAATTTCTGTTGAGAAATTAGCTGACAGTCTTATGGGAGCTCCTTTATAGCTGCTTTTCTCTTGCTGCTTTGAAATTCTCTTCGTCTTTAATGTTTGGCATTTTAATTATAATGTGTCTTGGTGTGGGCCACTTTGGGTTAATCTTGTTTGGGACTCTCTGCACTTCTTCGACTTGTATGTCTGTTTTCTGCAGCAGGATAGGGAAGTTTTCAGTCATTATTTCTTCAAATAGATTTTCAGTTCCTTGCTGTTTCTTTTCTGGTATCCCTATGATGCAAATGTTTGAAGTTTCCCAGAGGTCCCTTAAACTATCTTTCTTCTTTCCTTCCTTCCTTCCTTCTTATTGGATGTTTTCTGCTACCTTGGCTTCAAATATCATTTGATCCTCTGCTTCATTTAATCTGCTGTTGAGACCTTCAAATGTATTCTTTATTTCAGTTATTATATTCTTCATTTCTGACTGGTTCTTTTCTAAGCAACTTTAATTCTTGGCCTTCTTTATTCAATGTTAAAATATTGTGCAGTGTCTCAGGGTTGTCCTTCATGGAACAGAACTGTAACTAGAGGAAGTAGGAGTGATTGAATGAATTCGGCATTCATTTCAGGCAACTTTTTGTAGACATTTTCTATGATCTTATATGTTGAGGGTTTTTACCTTGGCTTTCATGAGGTATCTATATTGTCTGTAATTAGTGTGTGCTGATAGAAGATGGGTGCAGATGACCCAGTTTCGTGCCTACAAGTTATGAACTTGGTTATAAGTGTGGTTAGCTGTGTCTTTTCATTTGTCCTCTTTTCTTAAAAATGACTCACATACACACACACCTGGATTTAAGAAAAATAAGAAATGTAATAAACTTTTAAGAAAATTTACTTTTCAGTATAATTTAATATCTTAATTTCTTTATCACTGAGATTTAACTGGTATAGTTTTCCACACTTATTCTTTCCCGTTCTGGTTCTAATAATGAATTTAATATCTTTCCCATAGCCTCTTTATAGCTCTTGGCTGATTTCTTGAGGAAGCACCACTTAGGAAGATTCAGCGTCTTGTCTCTGGTTTCTTGCTCCCTACTTCTCTGTCCTTTTGGATCCATCAAGTAGAATTAGAAAGAAAGCCATGTACTTCATCTCTACTTAGAAGGGTATGATTTTGAGAGGCTAATCCACTCTCTCAAAGAGAAAACAACTTCTTCCTCCATATCTTAGATGTTAGCTACTGGCTAAAATGATATCTATGCTATCTGAATACAGGAATATACTTTACAGTAGTTCAGGTTGCCATCTAGCAACTTCCAGTTTTAACAGTTTCCTTTCAACAGACTACTTTAAAGAGCTTCCATTTATAAACCTTTTAAAACACAAATAAAACGTAAGACTATTTTTAAGTAAAGATTTAGAGTGATTTCATTCTACCTGAAAATTGTTTTTCTGTTTTTGGATAAATTTTTAATACTGACTGGCCTATCTGCTGTAGAAAGTAGGACTTTTAATTTAGAAATTCAGTTAATTGAATTCTAGTAAGTCTGACTGTTTTTCCTGACTGTTGGTAAATGCTAAGGAACCAAGACTAAGGGGTCACTAGCTTTTCTCAGAGGGCAGGTTGAGCATATTGTCGGAGTAAGCAGATTCTCCTCAGGAGCTGGGTCCTAGCCTGGCAGGCCCTGGTGAGACACACCATTTCTCTAGCAGGGGCATCTGGGCATCTGTGCACTGTTGTGGTTGACCTAGGGCTGCATTCCCAATGGGTGACGTGAGAATGGATACAAGTGGTGCTACCTTTAGTCCCAGGGTGGCCAGAACTCTGGTGCCTATCACCTTGAGCAGCCTCATCCTTTTACCCCAGCAAGACATGATTTCTTTCTTAACCATGATGGTGTTGAGGTCATAACTTTTTTCTTGGGTGGGCTGCAGGATAAATATGTCCCTTACTTATGAGCCCTATGAGCCGAGCATCAAAGGTGGGTTTCGAGGGACTGTGACTGTCTCTTAGGGACATGCTGTATGACTGAAACACTCTGACTCCCCGTGAAGGGTTAAGCAATTTGAATGAAGGAACTGTAAATTCATCTTGTGGTATTTATCTACGTATGCATTTTTATTTAATTTTCTCTTTTCAGTGGCACAGACCACAAAAAATAATGCTCTAGGCTGAGTAAGTGCAAAAGCATTTAGAAGGTTGCATATGTCTTTTATATGTTTATTGTCCATCTCCACCAAAAGTGAGCTTCATGGGATGGGGACTTTCGTTCTCTGCTTCAGTCTCACTTCCCAGAAGAGTTGGCACTTTGTTGAACAGATGTTAAATGAATTGCCATGGAAAGAGCTTTTTAAATGTATTCTCTCTTCTCATGTATGATTCTTAGGGAAAATAATTTTTTTTCCTGAACATCATCAGCTGCGGTTTACTTCCAAATGGTATTAGGTGGGCCTACCTGCCTTTTTTTTAAGGTCTGGCATTTTTGTTCAAGTGCAGCCTCTGTCTTAGGATCATTTAAGTTGCATCAGAAAGAAGATTGTCATTATCTACCACAGACCTTGGGCAAAGAAAGGAGAGTTGTGACAGAATTCAAATTTACACACAGTTGGTTGAAGAGACACTTATCTTTTCCTTACTTTTATTAGGTAATTAATTTCTTCATGCAAATATTTTAGAAGGAAAATTCTAACTTTAGTCTTAAGAAACTATCAGGAAAGCTTCTCTCTTTGCATAGCTTTCCCAGTAGCTGTTCTCTCTGGGTGAGCTCAGTCAAGGCAATCATTAAAGAATAATAAGTTACGCTTTTGAAATGGCACTCGAGTCCTTCGGAACCTTTTCTAAGATAGGAACCCCTCCCCCCAGCTCCACCATGACACTTGTTGGAAGGTAGGACTAGCAGTGTATCCTCAGACTTTTTACTGGGTTTTGGAAGACATGTTTTGACCTGTGTAATCGAGTATAATGATGACATGTTTTAATAGAATTCTAGTTTATAATATAATAAGGAAAATGGCTATTTTTCCTTGTTTTCTCATTTAACTATGTTGTACTAAAAGCCTTTGTCATGACTGTTTTATTACATTGGACTGAAATACAACATATTTTAATATGATAAAGATAACATCAAGGTTGAAAATTGAGCTCTCAGTGATTTATTCAGAGGTTGACTGTTACTGAATGCATTGAAATGAGTTGCATGAAGCAGTGCAGCTAACAATTTATTTATGTATCTTTATTTTAACTTAGCTTGTCATAAATAAGAACAAATAAATAACTCATAGAATAGTTTGTATTCATTGCTTCAATGAAAACATTGCAAATATGAAACATACGGTCTGTAGCTACCGTTTTGCCTTACACAGCTCAAAATTTTTTCAAGTTTTGGCATGCAGGGGGATTTTGTTTTTTACACATCTTTTGTCTGTTTAGATTTTTAACATTGACCAGCATTTTCAGTGATTTTGCAACCCACTATTGGGCAAATTCCATGCACTTAATTAGTATGATTTAGCAGCAAATGGAACCTTAGCAATGCTGTCATGAGGACCAGTACTGTCCACTGCTAAATTCCAAGCCATGAGCTCTGTGCCCAGCACATAGTGGGTGTGCTCCAGAAAGGTGTGCTAAGGGAGTAAATGAATAAATGAATGCCCAAATCTAGTCAGTCTTATTTGTGTGCCTGAGAACACATGCCAGATTCATCCCAACTTGCTCATGGCAGAATTGGTGCTAGATTTCAGATCTCTGCTCAGTCTTTGTTTTTTCACTTATTCCTTCATCCCTTTCTTCAGCAAACATGCTCTACATCGACTGTGTCAGGGTCAGCCTAGGGGATGAAACCATGCAGGTAAATGATCCAGTGCTTTCCCATAGAGTCTTGGATGGTCAGAACCCAGAGGGTTCATCCCAGCGAAGTGAGGCCGTACGTGAGAGGTGCACGTGGGGCTCTGCCAGCGCAGAGGAGGAAATGTTTCTCTCTTTTCTATTTCCCAGTTAGATGTATGCAAGGGAAGAATCTTTTCATCATCAAAACAAGATCAAGAAGGGTTTTGTTCTCATTGGTTGAAATTAGTGCTATACTTGGTTTTGGTTTTGGTTTTAAAGGAACTATTCCCCTTAAACACATTCTCCAGCTTATTATAGAGACATTATGTTTGAAGTAGAATATTCTAAGGTAAAAACCTCCTCTCATAATGATATTTCTGAACAACACAATTAAAATTTCAGCTAGTTTCAGGGTAGTAATTTTTTTACATTAATTTGTTTAGGTAAAGCAAAAGATTTCCTTTCATTTGTTTAGAATTCTGTTAGGAAAATACTAGTTAAGAACCTGATTTTTTTTTCCCTCCTATAGGTTTGTGGTTAAGATGTTTTTACTCTAATATTAGTACTATATTTTCATGTTTACCAATATAAAAACCTCTGTTTTCTAATTATATTGAATCCTGCTTTGGGTTAACAACATAAAGGAGCTCCTTTTTACACCAAAATTGTTTTAAATTAATGTTTATAAAGTACTTAAAATAGTTGAGTGGATTAAAGGTAATTCTGTTATACATGTAACCATTCGTCCATATTGAAAAAAATATGCAGTGTGATTATACAGTAGAAGGTTTTTAAAAAAGTGTTACTAAAATTTTGAGAAAATACAATACAGATAGACTGTACTTTGCACGATATTTTGCATATTTCCTTTTTGAAGGGGGGAAATTGAATCATCATTTAAAATTAGGTAGATAACTTATTCTGTAAAAAGGAGTGTTTCTTTTCATACTAGACAGCAAAGAGGCAAAAATTATTAGGGTATTGATTGTCAAATGGACTTGGAATCAAGTCCTTTTGAAGGATTTGAAGAGGCTCCCGCTGGAACTCATCAAATGTTTAAACTCACATGTTCATAATGATATTTAAAGACAAATTTAGAGGATAATAGGAACCAATTCATTATCTTGAAAACTGGTAAATGAATCACTTAACCTGCCTTTTCTTCATGGACGGTACCAATGGGTAACCAAATAATAAATGAGAAGAAGTATCTTTTTATAAATACATTCCAGTTAACAAATGAAATTAAAATGGTAGACCTAAAACATCAGCATTTTGTAAATCCGTGAATAAATTAGTGGACGTAGACATTGAACAGCAACAGCAGCAAATATTGCAAAAAGAGGAACAACCTAAAATTATATGCTTCCTAATGAAGGAACATACCACCACTTACAGTCTTGCCAAAGGATCAAAGCCAAGCCTCATGAAGCCTCTGGATCCAGCTGCCATTTTGTAGGAAAACAGAGGAAAAAGGAATACATTTTACTGCATTGCTAGTGTGCAATTAGCAAAATTCAAACTGTGGAGATCCTATAGGTCCAGTGGCCCCCAGTCCATCAACAGATAAATTATAAGAAAAAGGAGTGGTGGAGGGGAGACTACAAGAGGCTTAAATGATACATACTGTAATGCCTGGCGATATTTTGGTGATAACAATCAGGATGGTGGTTACTAAAGAGGGAGAAAGGAAGGGTTTGGGATAGCTGGTAAATTTCTCTGTGTTGATCCTGGGTGATAGTTATAGGATAGTTGCCTTATAATAATCCATTAAGCTATATATTTGTTTAGTGTAGTGTTCTATATCTGTGTTTTACTTTTGCTGTTTTTTGAAGACAGTAATGGTCTTAGAATGAGAGACCATTGAGTAGATAACTTATTCTGTAAGGTCACATCTATCTATGGTATCTGACGTAGAACTTAGATTTTTGTAACTTTTGAAACTGGAAAACTTTTTTGATTTATTGGTGGCATTATATTAGTGATTTTGTTTTAGAAAAGAAATACAGCATTTCTTTTTTAAGACCTTTACTGTTTTAAGATCAAACAAAATGTGAGTACATGGATATTTTGTGTAGCGACATCAACTCCATATCGGACTTTGCAGAATCGATTTCATGTGAAAGAGGTGTACTGAAATTTATAGAATCATATAGAATCTTAAGTGTAGAGATTAATCCATTAAAGAACAGCATTCCTGTAAATTATGCTTCTATTCTTAAACCTAGAAAAACATAATTGAAGGGTTGTATGTTCACAGAATGGTGATAAAAACAGAGGATTTGGATAAGGGATGGTTTTGCAGAATAGGGATAGACTAAAGAGAAAGTATGGAACAGAGAGGCCAAAGAGATAAAGAAGAGACACTGAAGTATTAGAACTTTTCTTGGTCATTTGCTTCCTTCCTTCCATCCTTCTATCTGTCCATCTGTCTATCTGTTCTTTCTTCCTCCCTCCCTCTTTTCCTCCCCCTCTCTCCTCCTTCCTTCTCTTTCTTTTCTCCCCCTCTCATCCCCCTCCCTCCTTTCCCCTTTTCCTCCCTCCTCCCTTTTAGCCAAAATGAGGAAAAGCAATGCTGACAGATACTGTAAGTATGGAAAATTGCTCTTCCTTTCTCTTAGTATGCTGAATGTTCAGCAGTTCTGGTATTTGGGGTAGATCTTTAGGGACTAGAAACCATGCTTCTTACAGAAGAAAAAAAAATGTTAAAAGTTAGATTTTAAGAAAGGGAAAGAAAAAGGCTAGAATATCCTTAGAATGTGCTGAAATGAGGTTCTGCTGATTATTTACTGGAAAACCAGCTTTCTTCTGAAGAAGATGATTCTCTGTTCATAGATTAGAAGTCCTGCCCTGTGGTTTGCCCAATTTTGGAACTTTTCCCTATGAATTTAAGGGAGTTAATGAGATCTTTTTCCTACCAAAGCAGAAGATGTATCTGAGAACTCTGACAGCCTTCTACCCCTGCAGCTTTTCAGTTGTATCCAGTTAAAAACTTGCAGACCATAATAAATGTTTTTAGAGAGAAAATAAAATGAATGACACTTGTGAATTTGTTTTATATGTTGCTTATTTTACCAAATAATTTAGATAAATCTTTCTTGAAGAGGAATAGAACTCATTAGGGTTCATTAATAATCTGGAGCCTCTCAGAGGATTACTTTGAAATAGTTCCCTGCCAACTTTTCATAAATTAAGTATAAACTTTTTTTGACCTCATCACACATAATTAAATAGCTATTGAAGGGTTAAAACCAACTAAAAAGCAATTCTGTATCTCAGTCTCCATTCTGCAAAATTATACAGGAAGTTCCTTTTGGTTCCCAAGCAGGGTAATTACAAGAGACAGTTACATAATTTACAGTTTCAATCTGCTTGTCCATAATCACATACTTCCACCTAGTTGTAAGTACCCCCATGAGTATCCACATTATGCTTTGATTTGTAAATGATGAATGCAGCATGATTGATTGTTTGCATGTAGCATATTGAATTGATTCTTAAAAAATGAACTTTAGCTGTTACCATGTCAATTTGAGTTTCTGTTATTTACGTAAGTTTATGGTTCTTGCCTTCAGCAGTTGTATACTAGTTAACAAATTAAACTCCCACAGCTTTTTTCTTATTAAATTTGGAACATGGAGTGTCTGTATACAACCTAAATAGAAAAGGACCTAGAACGCAGAAGGTACTCAACCGGTGAACACACTACAAAACCGTTCCAATCCTTTGAAAACTGAATGGAGATTCTTTGGTTAACACTGACCACATAGTGTAAAAGCTCGTGTGGATAGTTTTAGTATATTGTGGCAAAAGCTGTATTAATATTAACACATTGTTATTAATGTCTCAACTCTTAAATACTGCCAGTTTTAAGGGGCCTATCGAAAAAGCAGACTTCAAGAAAGGTGTCTCATGCACACATACACTATTTTCAGGGGTTGTGGGAGAGCAGATAGAAAGGTCAGTTGCTCTTACAACTCCCCACCTCCCAAAGCTTGGTTCTGAAATCATTGGCAGTGTCCACACTGCTGTAAACATGCCCGCTCAGACCGCTGGGTAGGATAGGACCAGACGACTAGGTCTTTTCTAATGAATTATCTCAGCTGCCCCCACAGGACCTCAGATTTATAAAAGTGGACAAGAGAAATGCCAGTTTTTGCTTTTAGTAATTTACTTAAGGGAAAGGTCAACTGTAATGTTTTAATAACAGAAGAATGGTCTTACAGGTGAAGCATTATAAGAACACACAGTTAACGCCTTAGAGCACATGCTTTATTTGTTTAATGCAGTGTTTAAAATGTTAACAGCTTTTCATGGTAAATTACCAGGAATTTGTAATTGAAATGTTTATACAGGTTTATACTTGAAAGAATTAAATTAAGTTTCTGAAATAGTTTTTCAGATTGCATCTATGGTCTTTTGCCTAATTATAAGAGAGGAAATAATTGTAAAATGCCAAATAACTTCACCTTAAAGTTTTTTTCTTTATAAATTTGTTTTTCCTAAAACTTTCTAGAATTTAAAACTAGTTTGAACTGTGCAAAATTTTAAAAGGTCAAAGAGTAGGACATCATTCTGACATGTCTTTCTAACTTCTGTCACTTCAAAGGCCACGGTACTGGTACTTTACCATTACCTAACTAGAAGTGCCTCTGTGTGATGAATCAAAGCTTTTAGATTTTTAATAGTGGTCATCATGAAGAATCTGGTTACTTCCCAAATATATTCGAGGAAAGATATTTTTTAAAATTCTTGCCCCCCCCCAAATGATTTTAATTTGGGAATAAGTGCTATTGAGAAAATATAACATCTCTTGTTTCATGATCATTTTATCATTGTCAGAGGTAGCTCATTTTTCTAACAAGAAAATTGAGAGACCAAACCTATTTCATACATGGTCATCTTCTTAGAAATAAAAATTATATATCCTTTGAATACACTAGACCAGGACCTTGCTGATATGATGACACACCACACAGAAACAAATATTTATCAGTTAAATGTTTAAATAAATGAAATTTCTGTGAAGTCTGTCACAGAGCTCTCTTCACTGAGTACCATCTCTTCCCTAGCCTCAACTCTTAGATGTTGCCATTTCTTCCAAGATTAACCTTTTACTTGGATCTCTCATTAGACACCACTGCTACTACCACAACCCTTGGGGTGGCAGAAATGGAGGAGTGGGATTGATATTGCACCCCCATTTAACATTCTGGCCAAGGTATAGTCCCCACGACCCTTAGCTTAATATAACCCGTAACACATCCCAGCCCATACAGGCCTGAGGTAGGCAAGAGTTGAGATCGGGTGGGATTCAGACATTCAAAGTTTTTAAAAGCCCCTGAGTGATTCTAATGTACAGCCAGGGTTGAGAACCATTAGGCTAGACTAGAGGACAGAAAAAGGAAAAATAAAGAGGCATTCTCACAGAATTACATTGTCAATTATTAAAATACCATTGACTCATCTTGGGCCTGTGGCTGTATCACTCATCTCTGGCCCTGCTCACCACCAGCCCAGGAGGAGCTAATTCACAAGTGTTCACCCTCCTCAACACAAGGGTGCCACAGAGGGAAGAGGGTCCCCTTTTCTGCCACCTGATACCCTATTTGTGAATTCATTTTTTTGAGTTCATATAAACACCTACCTTTTCTCTGGATGGCTAACTCACAAAATCATGGAACTCATCTGGTGAATTCTTACATGGCCTGTAGGTTTGTGTTAACACACATCCCACAGCAGCAGGGGAGTCATGCCCCATACCATACACCTTATACTTAGCAGAGTCGAGGGAACCTCATTTCTCTCCTGAGTAGAGCTGGGCAGCGGGAGGAGGTTCAGTAAGAAAGATCAGTGGCGCCTGCACATAATTGAGGAGGAGCAGTGGAGCAGTCTGCTGAGGGACTCATGGGATCTTTGAGAAGGAAGATATTTAAAAGAAGCTTACTTAGGAAAAGCTTGGTATGTGACCTAGGGCAGCCAGCCTTTCTTCCCCAAAGACCCGCTGTCTCCATTCTCTGTGTTTCACTGGCTCGGGCCATTTTCCCAGGGACACACTTGGGTCTTGTAGGATATTTAGGTCTTTGTTTCATCTGCCCTGGGACTGTCTCTGGGTTCTGCTGAAGCCCTCAAGCAGTCATTGTTCCTGTGGTTTGACAGGCTTGCTGATTCTCGAGGGTGGTCCTTGAAGTTAAGGACTTAAGGGCCAAAGGGAATTTGAGGGGCACAGAACTGTGCTTGCTGGAAACTTTCAGTCGCCAGTTTCTTAGGATCATTTCTTTAATTTTCATGGCTTCTTCCTTTCATTACATTTATATTTGGATGGTTAGCTTGGGGTGGGGCAAGAATGGGGGGAACTTCTCTCTGAGGCAGTGGAGTGAATGGAGTGGTTTTCAGGTACCTTAGGCAAAAGTCAGAGAAGAAGAGTACCCTTTCTTGGTCTGACTCTATAGAGCATTCTTTCTGCTTCCTTCTGTCAAAATAAATGTTTCTTCCCCCTACATAAAGATACCTAGTCTTCCAAATGATCACCTGGAGATTTCGTTCATTCACTGTGTTGAATAATAATACCTAACACTTACCTGGGGTTGCTATAATAGGCCAAGCACTGCTCATGCTTTTTATTAATTCATTTAATTCTTGTAACAACCTTATTGATAGGTGTGATTATTCTCCACAGTTTATGGTTGAGGGATCTGAAGCACAGAGGGTTTAAATAAATTGCCCAAGATCACACAGCTGGTATTTGGTGGACCCCGGATTCCATTCCAGGTAGTCTGTCTCTAGAACCAGCATTGCTTTTAACCAACGTATAGTGCCTCTTATGATCTGTCATACTGTATTCAATAAATGCCACATTGTTTTAAAGTACCCATGGCCTTGTTGCCCAACTTTTAAAAATTCTTCTCAACTTTTATTTAATGCAGATGATCTCAAAGTCTGGTCCAGAAACTCCTGGGGAATCCTAAGGCCCTTTCAGGTAGTCTCCAAGGTCACAGCTGTTTTCAAAGTAATGCAAAGATACTATTTGTTCTTTTTAGTTTCTCTCATGAGTGTGCAGTGGAATTTTCAGGAACTTTCATGACCTGTGATACCACAGTAGACTAAATACCAAAGCAAATATGAGAATCTACCTGTTTTCTGTTAAGCCAGATATTGAAGAGATTTGCAAAAATGTGAAACAGTGCTACTCTTCTCACTATTTTTTTGTATTTTAGAGAATGTATTGTTTTCATAAAAATTATGTTGACACAAAATGAGTTATTGGGTTTTTTAATGAATTAATAAATGAATATTCGCTACATTTCTCTATAAAATTAATAGATATATAGCCCTTAGATACAGAAACTCTTAAGTAAATTTTTTTTAATGTAAAAAGGTCCTGAGACCAAAATATTTGAGAACCACTGATTTAATGTATAAACCTTTGCTCTTCAAGTGAGGTCCGTAGTATAGGAATTTGTTAGAAATGGAGGGTCTCAGGCCCCACCCAGACCTGCCGAATCAGAGTCCAGTTGTAACGAGGCGAAGGTTGAGAAACATGGGTGTAGAACTTGTGGATAAAGCCACTCAGCAACTCCGTGACCTCTACTAAATTTCAGTCTGGTGGGGCTTTAGAGATTCTTGTTCCCGGTTTTCTTCCACAAGCTGGGCAAGGTCTCCTCACCTATCTGAGGTTCTTCAGCTGTACTGTCTGTTGAGTAGCTCTCCTACTGCACAAGGCAATTTCCATATCCTCATCAAAACTAACAAACAGCTCCATAGCAGAGTTTATAGCAGTGGTCCTAAAACTTGTATAGATCAGAATCTCTTGGAAGGCCTATTAAAGCCTAAGTGCTAGGTCCCGCCCCCAAAGTTTCTGATCCATAGGTCTGAGAATTTGCAAGTCTACCAAGTTCCCAGGTGTTACTGATACTGTTGGTCTGTACTCCCCCTTCCTGAAAACTCCTGGTTTATAAGAAGTGGACTGAGAGGTCTGTTGAGAAGTCAAGCAATATTTACTCAAGTTGTTATATTCAAGCGCATAGAATTATGGGAGAGATGTCTTAAACTTACAAATTTTCAAAACCAATCTCTTAAAATAGAAACTGTCCTCATTTTTGCTAGGAGACATCTATATCCTTTAATAAACAGCAAGCAGTTAAAAATTCAGGCAGGTCACAGGTAACTTAGAACAGCAGTCACCAACCTTTTTGGCACTAGGGACCTGGTGTTCCTATGAGAATCTAATGTGTGGTGATCTGAAGTGGAGCTGAGGTGGTGATGCTAATGCTGGGGAGTGGTTGCAAATACAGATGAAGTTTCACTCCTTAACCTCCTGCTGTGCAGCCCTATTCCTAACAGGCTATGGACCAGTACCGGTCCACAACCCAGTAGTTTGGGACCCCTGACTTAGAACATTCCTGTTATCTTAAAACAATGGAAAGGCTAAAGTCCAGCTTCCTTCTTTAATTGCAAAATCACAAAATTTCTACAGGGATACATAAATAGCCTGTCAAGTTCATTTATCATTATTTAAATTGATAACATACCATTTATCCACTTGGTCATAGAGGTGTTTAACCCTAGAAACCAGTAATTAATGAGTGTAGACCAGTGAATTTCTGTCCCCAATCACCAGATACATGGTTAGAGTCATCGGATTTCCTCTCCTGAAGCTACCATAAATCCCTGACCTGGTATCTGTGCCCAGGCTTGCAAACCTAGTGCTGTCTACTGATAACGAACCTTTCAGAAAGGTTTGCTGAGATAAACAGCTGTCTGATGACTGGTGTGTAATCATTGAAGATTATCTTACCCCCAAAAGCAGCTAGTTACCCTAACGTCACATAATCCAGACAGATGGGAATTGTGAATAGCTTGCCAAAGTTTATACTTTTGTATGTGAGGAAGTTCCAGGTGTTAGAAGATGAAGGTCTGCAAGTCTTACCTTGTCTAGATAGTTCCCTCTAACATCTGTCTACAGGAAAGCAACTCTCTACCACTTTTTTTCCCTCCGTCTAGGAGGGAGTTAACCATTTCAAACACAAGGGTTCAGAGCCAGTTAACATGACAGTTGATTCTCTTCAAGTAGTTCAGCCTTAACAGAGGTGAGGTGAATTTGGGTCTCTTGCAGTACAGCTTAGAAATGCTTACTTTCTGCAGACATCACTTTGTGCTGACTTAACTTTTCAGCAAATACCTTGATAATCTTTTGAATTAAGTATGTGGTCCATACCCTGAAATTTAGACCTCACCTTCTCCTGGGTTAGTAGTTCAAGTGAAGCAAATAAGGGAGCCAGCTTTCACAAGTATTAAGATAGTTGATGTGGGTAGGGGTTTCCAGGCCAGTTAGCTTTCAATTACAAGTCTCTTGATTTGCAGAGAACTGTTCACTAGCACCTATGGCTCACAGACCATTTAAAGGGAATAATTTCACCAGCGATTAATTATACTGCAGCTACTGGGGTTTAGTCTTCGAACATCACTTCGTTTTTAGTCTGAACAGCCAGGTTTCCCCAGGGATAGTTCAGGTTTTCTGATTGAAAGTATCTTGAGTTAGGGAAAGGTGTTAGAGCACCATGGGAATCTATTCACCAGGGGTGTATTGTACTTGTTTCAGATGCTTCAGGATAATACATCGGCTTCCAAGATAAGTGCTTTTTATTTCCCTGCATCTTAGATCAATTATTTGGAATCTTTTTGGTAAGTTAAATTTAAAAGCTGTAACTACCACATCTCTCTAATTATTTAATAAGTAAACGTTCTTACCAAAAATTAGTCTTTTAATGGGATATATAGTAATTATTATTTGAGGAGCCTAGAAAAAGTAAAAGGAAACAAAAGATGGCAAGAAATTCATTCTTTAAAACATTCCAAGTTATGAAGGTCAAAGTAGTGAATTGCCACCAGCTATAGCTTTTTGAGGGAAAGTGCAGTGCCTGCTGCAGGTAAAATTTAAATTATACATTACATCAGCCTCATGTGCAAATGGATTAGAATAGACATGACACAGCTTTTTCTTCTCAGCTATATATTTTAACATATGACAAGTGATTTCACTTAACTAGTAAGGAATCATAAATTTATCCTTGGTTATTTTGATTGTTGAAATTTATTCTTTATAAACCAAAAATGTCTCCAGAAGGAGACTTTGTAGACTTACAGATGGATCTTAGTATAAGTTTAAGTTCCTTTCATTGTTGTAATAAGCTCCTTGAGGGTCAAAGTGGAGAAGGAAAAACTAACACCTTTGGACAGTGGCATTAGTGGTCTGTAATGTTGCTGCATATCATCCCAGAAAACCGGCTTGATGTTTTCTGGTTGGAGTTTTGGTTTGCAGTTTTTTCTCACTAGCACCCAGGAAAAGTATCACTTCCTGGCAGGTGTTGGTAGCCTACGTGCTTTGTAGCATTTGCTAGCACAGTTGCTATGAAAATCTATTGAGCTCAGTGTGTGATGCTCATCGGGGCTCATTGCCCAGCTGCTCACTCTCCTGCCCCCCTCAAGTCCCAGTACTCTTCCATGACAGTGTCATTCATTGACTGCAGACTGTGTCAAAGGAGTGTCCCTGGAGATAGCCATTCAACATAATGGGAGTAGCCGATGCTGGAAGTTTTGTGCCTAAATGCTCTCCACAGACCCAAAGTTGCCTGATGGTTCCAGTGGCCTAATCACTTTTGGCTCAGACCCTTCAATAAGGTGTATTTGTATGACTTCTGGATGTAAAACAATGAACAGCTGTGTAAAATATGTTTTGGGGTGATTCTGACTGCTTCCTCTTAGCCCAGAGTAGAGGTTGTGGGAAGAGAAGACGGAACAAAGAAATACATGTGCTTGCTGGATAAGCTTGTTCATTGTATTGGGAGATGTAAGGTAGGGAGGGCACATGCCATCTTCTGACCATTTTGGTTGTACAGAAATCTTTCTGCTAAGCTGGGGGAGCAGAGGGGCTTTCTGTCCCCAACTGTGGGGCTCAGATAAGAACCAGTGAAAGGATAGGGAATTTTATAGTCACTGCAGGGGACTTTTAATTGTGGGATCTCATGGACAAAAAGGGTCTAGTTCCACATCCACAGTACTATGGTTCTCTTCCCCACAGGAGTACAGAGCTGGGACCTCCAGCCGACTGCGTAAATTTCTCAGCATGCTCCAAGCACTTAGAAGGCAGGTGACGGATGTGCCAATTATCTGTGTTCTGAGGTTTGGGCACCCTCTGTACTCTGGTGACAGAGAGCTTTTCTCCATATTGACAGGGCACTACATGGGCTGGATTCGGCACAGTAGCCATCACTGTTAGCATTCCTGACACACTGCTCTTGAAAGCCTCTGTGTGCAGCCAAATGATGTGTGTATAATGATTTGACTATAAAATTTTTTTGGTGCTTGTTTGCATTCAATCAAATTCTTTGCACTTAAACAGGAGTTAAAGAGACAAATAAGTCAAAAGATTTCAGCAAAACCTGAAGTTAAATGTATGCCTATTCTTTATAATGGCATTCAGATTAAAACCATCAAAATGCAAAATGCTGTGTTATACCTCTCTGAGGTCAGGTTGGATTTTTTTTATTCTGTATTTCTGCATTATTTATAGTGATTTTGAGAGGCAGGAAAATGCATCAGAAGCATTTCTCTTTCTGACAAAAAAAAGTCAAAATTGAGAAAATTCTTGAGAATGCAGCCATTTTGGAAATGTAGATAAAAAAGAAAAATGCTGAAGATTTGGGTGGTTTACAGAGCAGCATGATTTTGTAATTGCTGCCACCTACTGTATGTGGTTGATGTTTGTTTAAATTTAGGAAGTTCATGAAGGTGAGGCTGTTGAAATAGATAATTAGAGCAAGGTAGTCACCATTAGTTTATAACATTTTTTCTCTGCTCCATAAGTGGCTCTTAATTACTGAGACAGCTGCTAGCTTTCATTCATTACCTTCAAGTGGATTTAAAGTTTTTCTCATTTGAAAGTTCCTTTGCCAAAGAACCTTCTTAGGAATGCTGTAAAATGCACGTTCTAAAGCTTCCGTGCTCAGGGACTCTCTGAGTATACATAAAACAGTGTGCTTTAAGGAGGTCGTTTTGTTTTGTTTTAAATTGTAGGAACAACATTCTGGGGTTGGATTATAAATTAATTTCCATGAAAGAGATGAAAATAGAGCTAGTGGAGCTGATGCGAGTTGCAGCAGGACTTAAAAGACATTCCTTCATTAGTCCTAAAACAAAGCTTCAGATCAGCCTGCTAGTTAAATGTAACAAGCAATATAGAATCCGAGTCAACAGAGGCCCTTCTCGTTATTAAGACCCAGCTGTCAAAGGGTCATTAGGTCTTTCCTGTGGAAAACAACTTGCCCATTAATGTTTGGGGTGGTCCCTCAACAGGATTTCTGAGTAAGTGCCTGACATTTACTTTTTGAAAGAATCTAAAGCCAATGGGAAACTCGGAAGTTGAGACTTATCAGAAGTAATATCTTCACGTGGTTTTCTTAAACATGTCACCATGTATGTTTGGAATACTGCCGCTAGTTACATGAATTGACTTACAATGCCACCGTAAAAGATTCAGAAGCACAAACTTCATGGAGATCGGATCACTATAAGTGAGAAGAGACTACATACATAAAATTTGTGCTCTTCTCTGATGTGGTTTTTACCTTCATGCTACTTGTATTATTTTGAGGAGCCCCTGTTCCAGTGTCTGAAAACACCACAGTGAGGTTGACTTTGCTTTCTCTGCCCTAGGCTATTTGCTTTCTAGAAGAGAAGGCCAAGCAGGATCTCCTGAAAAGCCCCTCTCTGATCTGGGCCGTCTCTCCTACCTGGCCTATTGGAAGAGTGTCATCTTAGAATATCTCTACCACCACCATGAGAGGCACATCAGCATCAAGGCGATCAGCAGAGCTACAGGCATGTGCCCACATGACATTGCCACCACTCTGCAGCACCTCCACATGATTGACAAGAGGGATGGCCGGTGAGTACTGGTGCCCTGGACAACCCGGCTACCTCTCAAGCATCTTACAGCGGAAAGGATCCCTGGAGTCAGGCAGATTTATTCCAGTTAAAGATAAGAGGTTTCCCAAGGGCATTATTAAAAACTTTCTCCTAAAAGAAAACAGGAAATGACACCTTTTTTTGCTGGTCAAATTTCAGTTTGCTGTACTTCTTCATTGATGAGCTTTCTGATTTGTCCTAACCCAGGTAATATTAGTGCTAGCATATGTCATTATGTGAAGGTGAAATGAAATTTCAGCTTTTGATTGCACTTTGTTCTGCCTCATCACATTACAGATTTGTTATCATTAGAAGGGAAAAGTTGATATTGGGCCACATGGAAAAGCTGAAAACCTGTTCCCGGTCCAATGAACTTGATCCAGAGAGTCTGAGGTGGACGCCAATTCTAATTTCTAATGCTGCAGTTTCCGAAGAAGAACGAGAAGCTGAAAAAGAGGTAATGAACAGCTTCCTCAGCCTAAGTTGTGTGACTTCAATCTTAAGATATTCTTAAGCTAAGAAAGTCATTTAACATCATTGTCAAAAGCTTGGTTATGTAGAGAGAGCTTGTGGAATGATATGGCACTAATTTATCTAACTGAGGTTGCGTGGTAAGACATGATAATTTTATTGAATTGAGTATGAAAAATGAAACATTTATTATTGATCACAAAGCAGCATTTTTCACTACTGACAGCATGTAATCAGATCAAATTTGGTGCTGAGCTCCAAGGCTGCAGTGTCAATCGATTCTTTGTGTTTATGAACTTGCTTAAAATGCTCCATGCCACTGAGCATGTAATGTAGTGATAAAGGACTCAAATCAATTCGCTGCATCATTAATACTGCTAAATATCCCATGAAACCCAATCTTCTTTGATTTGTTATCCTAACTGATGTCAAGGAGTCCTAAGATGATGCAGCTGGAATATTGCTTGGCTGGCTGTTCTGATCAGAAATGACTTTAGAGAGCCTTTGCCTTTGTTCCCTAGAGGTTCTGGCTGCATAACTGCCCTCTCACTGGCCTGCTTTTTTACCCCCACTGCTCTCCTGCTTTAGGCTGAGCGGCTAATGGAACAAGCGAGCTGCTGGGAAAAGGAGGAGCAAGAAATTCTGTCATCTAGAGCTAACAGTAGGCAATCACCTGCAAAAGTACAATCAAAAAATAAATATTTGCATTCCCCGGAGAGCCGGCCAGTGGCCGGGGAGCGAGGGCAACTGGTTGAGCTGTCTAAGGAGAGCAGTGAAGAAGAGGAGGAAGAGGAAGAGGAAGAGGAGGAGGAGGAGGAAGATGAGGAGGAAGAAGAAGAAGAAGAGGAAGAGGAGGAAGAAGAGGAGGAGGAGGAGGAAGAAGAGGAAGAGGAAGAAAACATTCAAAGTTCTCCTCCAAGACTGACCAAACCACAGTCAGTTGCCATAAAGAGAAAGGTATGTCTGTTTAGAGTTTCAGTCTTTGAGTCAGTTTCAATCAAATCTTATTTGTCATTACAAACATTCTACTTAAGGAGTATTCGTTTCATTCCTTATTCTTTAGATATATAGTTTATTTGTATCTAATTTTGCAGATCATGTATCATCATCATCGTATATCTTATGGTCATGATTGTGTTTACTTCTTGAGGTTTGTTAGTGCCTGCAACAGGAAACCAGGGACAGGCTGGCTTCCTAGTCTGGTAGCTACTGCCACCTGCTGGTTTGTGGGACCTGAGTAATTCAGGCTGTGGGAACAGAAAAGGGCCCTGGAGAGCATGTAAACGACCCTTTGAGGAATTTTGATGAAAACAAGGCTAGAGAAGCTAGGAGACTTGTCCAAGATAACATAACTCATTGGAAATGGAGCCAGAACCAGATGAGTGCTCAGACTGTAAGCCCAGGGCTCCTAATTCTATTTCTTTTTCTTGTTCTCAACATAGAATTGTTAGAAGGTATTTGAGGCCCTTCATTTGAATGCTGATATTTTGCATTTACATCCAAGTACACATTACTGAATTTCTCAAGTCTTAGTAGCCTGGTGGTTTCCCTACATGTACCCTGTGCAGAAGGTAAAGAATTGATAATGTCTGTAGGTAATTGCTCAACCCAGATCTTCTATCTTTGTCTTCAGTCTCTGTCTGTGACATAGGGAGGGGCCAGACAGTGTTAGGGTAGCCAAGACTAATAGAAATAACACAGTGTAAGTTAAGACTCTACCCAAGGCCATCCTATGTGATGTCTGTCAAAGATCCTGCTGTCCTGACTCCCAACTCGGTGCACTTTCTTCAAAGCCTGGACCCTCCTAGTGGAAAGGCAGCTGTAGGGCAGTGCTAGAAAGGAGCATCCCATAAAGTGGACTTCAGGCTTATGAATAATGTTTTGATTTCTCACAAGGCAAATGTATTTATGTTTCACATAAAAAACAAAAAGAAATTTGTTTTAAAACATGAAAATCAGGATCATCCAAGGCATGATATGGAATACCACCATATAAATGTACCTAGCCCAAAGAAAACCAGCTCTTTATATTGGCTGTACTCAGGTTTGGGAAAATTCTTGAGTATTAGGGAGGCCAATCGAGAGATTAACAACCATAAATATTAAATTATAGGATATGATTTTCAGGCTTATATGTGCACCTTAGTGAACATTCAGAGAGTTAAAAAAATGTGAGACACAATAATTCTTGGGTACAGTTTACCTGGAATTTGAGTTTTACCCATGCATTTCATGCATTTCGAACCCTTCTTTGCACTGTATTTTAATAACTTTGGGGGCCCATTTTTGACTGATTTACATTTTAGCAGCAAATCTTCCTGTTATTCTTCTTGTTGAATTTTGTATCATTAAATACTTTTTGCTGTGAAAACATGTTTCATAATTGAAATTATGGGGAGTCATTCATGTCAAACTTTAGTGCAGTTAGAAAAAAAATGACATTTTATATAAATAAGACCAACCTCACATATCTTTTATTCTATGTGCCTTCTATATTGAAATAGTTTGTAAAATTTGCTGACGTCTCTGCAGCCACCAATAAATGACACTGTTAACATTTGAACAATAGAGTAATCTTTTCTTCAGTACTCTTTCCTCTTCTCTTTTCATCATTCCTAAAGTCTTATGAAATGGGAACAAGGAGGCTATCTTATATGCCATCATATTTCCTAGAGTGTTTTGCATGTAGTAGGTGCTCCTTGAACAGTTATCAAGTATTAAATGGGTTATCCAATAGCTAGTTAATTATTGTAATATTTATAGAAACATTGGTGTCCATGATGACTTAATAGCTATGATACACAGAACATCAAAGTTAACAAATACCACTGGAAAATATATGCTAGAAAAAGCAAACCTTAGCTTTTAAAATCTATAGTTAAGCTGCTAGGATGTTCCCTCTCAAAGCATCTGCTTGAGTAAACAGCTGTTTTATTTGGAAAATATTTACCTGTATAGTTGGAGCCCAAGAGAGATGTTAAACATCAAATGGAAGGTTAAGTACAAAGACAATACAGAAATCTTTACATGTAAGATTTTGAGACACATGTTCAGTACATGTTTGCTGCATATCAACTCAACCGTTTAATTTTCTCATGAGCTCTTAAGTATTATGTTTGGAATTAATTTCAGAGACCTTTTGTACTAAAGAAGAAGAGGGGTCGTAAACGCAGGAGGATCAACAGCAGTGTAACCACTGAGACCATTTCTGAGACTACAGAAGTACTGAACGAACCCTTTGACAATTCAGATGAAGAGAGGCCAATGCCACAGCTGGAGCCTACCTGTGAGATTGAAGTGGAGGAAGATGGTGGGAAGCCAGTCTTGAGAAAAGCATTCCAACATCAGCCTGGGAAGAAAAGACAAGCAGAGGAAGAGGAAGGAAAAGACAATCATTGCTTTAAGAATGCTGACCCTTGTAGAAGTAAGTGGAGGAATTATAAAAATCTTACCCTTCTGAATCTCTGTACATTACTGCCAAAAAGCAGGCACCTGGAGTCATGCCCAAAGGCATCTCTGAGGATGTACGGACCCACCAGAAATAAGTGCTCATCTGTCCTTTCTCATTCATAAAAGGTTCTATCCCTTCTTCCTGGAATTGGATTTTATGTTAAACAACTTCTAAGGCCAGAACATTCCTCTAGGTGGGTTCATCTTACTTTCCACAAATTGGCTTATCCTCACAAACTTTGAAGTCTGTCAATAAGAAACACACTGCATTTCTTGATTCTAATATGTACTTTTTCCCACATTTAATATTTCTAAAATAAGGATATATATTATTATCAATGTGAGCATTAAATGCAATATGTTTTTCCTTGAAAAACAAATATTAGTAAATTAATGGTACATCTTATAGTTAGTAGTGTCTTAAATATAGGATTATCTAGAATCATCTAAACTTACACCACCACTATTAGCTTTGTTAATACAAATTAATGTAGAAATCAGAAAATTGTCTTTTCTTTTAAGGTGATATTTTATAGTTGCTGCTGGCAGGGACACCCCACCCTATCTTTTAAAAAAATAGGAAAACACCAGTAAATGCTCTTCGATGCCCTGTTTAAAAGCAGCCAGCTCTTGCCTGCTGGTTTGGAAGCTTGTACTCCTGGCTGAATCATGAGGATGTGTAGGGCAGGCTCTCTACTGCTGAAATGACTCTATTCATAACCTTACTTCATTCCCATCGAGAGAACAGGCCATCTCATCTCTCTGGGCACCAGAGGTTATCACTCTCAGTTTGTGAAAAGCCATAATTTTAAGAACATGAGCAAACATCTTCTTGAGTTTCTTAATTAACAGGAATACTGTTGCTGCATACGATGTTTTGCTGGGGGAATGGTATCTTACCCTGGGTATAGAGAAACCAAGCCTTGTTCTTCAGTTTTTTTAAACAAACATATGAACAAACAACAACAACAAACTTCAGCAAAAGATTTTTTTTTTATGGAAATTGAGCCTTATTTCCACTTCTTAGCTGTCTTCCCAGGAGCCTGTAAATGAATCATCACTGCCTTCATTCTCCACTTTGTGCCATTTGCCTTTAAAAATTCTAAGTGATATTAAACCTGATTCCTTTCAGAACTTTCTTTTTTAAAAAAAAAATTATTATGAGAAAACTCATCTTCTGATTTAGAGAGGTCTTCCAACAAAAGATGGTAGGTCCAGTAGCATGTGGAAATTAAGAATGTGGAATCCAAGGGCATTGGCATGGCTATTACCTGCCCGTGGGACTAGAAATGAAACCATTTGTGAACATCTCGGGATGTCTGTTAACTGGGTATTGTACTTTGCACTTCGGAAGGAATTCGTCTGCATCGCATATGTGTTCTTTTCAGCTAGCCAGTTTGCATGCACTACTTGCAGGTAAGTTTATGTATAATCTTTTTATTACATATATGAGCTAAAAGCTCACACTGCTTTGTACTGATTGGATTAGAAATCAGTCCACTCTGTCACGGGGATCTCTGTTCCATATTGATTATTAGATATTATTTTTCTTTTCCAAAATAAGTTCTCTAAATTTTGTTCTCCTAATAAGGCTGTTTCTCTTTGTAAAGCTTCTCCTTTAAATTGACCCTTTCAGAAGATCAGTATGATTTTTAATTTTCTAAAGATCTTAAGATTTGGATGTTTTTTATTTATATTTATTTATATATTCATTTGTTTGCTTTATATGTTATACTCCTGGCTAAATCATGAGGATGTGTGGGGCAGGCTCTACTCTACTGCAAAAATGACTATTCAGAAACTTACTTAATTCCTATCTCAGGAACCTAATGCCATATGTTTGCTTATATTTATATAAATGTATTTACATATTTATTTATATTCATATGTTCATATATATACAGTAAAAATAGTATGAGATGAACTAAAATTAACTCAACAGTTACAGTTTGTTTCTTATTTACTGTAATATTCAAACCATACATTTGAGCAGCAAATTGATCCAAAATACAGTCTGGACAGAATTAGTGATAAAAGGAATACCTGTGTTTTAATGTTCAATAATTTCATGGTAAATACATTATATTTTGTGTCATGATGGTCCCGTAGTGGATCACAGATGCATTTGTGTTTTGGCTATTTAGTTATTTATTCATTTGTTTCAGAGGTGCACAGTGTATTTTTATGCCAGAGAGAACATTCAAATCAAAGTAAATAATGTCATCTGAGATCATTTCAATCCAGTAATTGTCCATGAACCGAAGTTCACTTTCTCAGGATAGATATATGAGTTTAGCCTCTATTCATTTCTCTAGTACAGAGGTGATTAGATATGAGCTAGTATTAACCTTTTCCCCTGTGTTTTCTAATTTGTAAATGTTCAAATGTTTTTTTGTTTCTTTTTTACATTGTAGTATTCCAGGCTTTTGCATCAGAGAATTTCTTGTTTTTTAAACTCAAATAATTTGCCCCTATACATGTGCTTCCTATAAAAAGCACAACTGAGACTGTGTGCATGTATATGTGTGTGTAGCATATATTATTTCCCCAGGCCTAAGTTATTTACTCAGTTTATACCACAATATTATTCTGCATTAGTCTTGATTATGTCTTTACCATCAACTCTTAAAATGCTAAATTGAAAGCAGTGCTTACTAATTAATTTAGAGGAATGAATTCAAGTTGTTCATGGTTATGATTTCTAAGACTTTGTTTTTCTTCTCCCCTTTCTGTCTGTCTCTTCACTAAGACAATATGGATCATAATGCACATAACTTGAAAGAAGGCAGTAGAGACAATCCTGAACCTCTAAAGTGCAAGCAAGTGTGGCCCAAAGGCTCAAAACGCGTTCTCTCTAAGTGGAGGCCAAACAAAGAAAGGAAGACTGGATTTAAACTGAACTTGTACACCCCACCAGAAACACCCATGGAACCTGACGACCAGGTAACAGTGGAAGAGCAGAAGGAGACTCTGGGAGACAAAAGCAGCCCCACTCCCACCAGGAGTGAGGAGGAGATCAAGGAAGCTGTGGAACCCATGCTGCCTCGGGATGAAAACAGAAAGGAGGAAACGTGTGTACCTATAAGTCCAAATAAATCACCGGGTGAAAAACTGGAAGACGATCCAGTCAAACGAGAAGAGGAAGAGGAGGAGGAAGAGGAGGAGGAGGAGGAAGAGGAGGAGGAAGAGGAAGAGGAAGAGGAAGGAGATGTAGAGAAAGACCCCGGTGGTGCTAAAAGTCAGGAAAAGGTGGAACCAGAAGTCTGCACAGACAGAGAAGACGCTGCACGTTTGGAGGAGCACGAGGAGGAGGAGGAGGAGGAGGAGCCATCTCATAACGAGGGTCACGATGCCGACGATGAAGATGACAGTCACGTGGAGTCTGTGGGAGCGGAGAAGGAAGAATGCCCCAGAGAAGCCTTCAAAGAAGTACTGGAAAACCAGGAGGCTTTTTTAGACCTTAGTGCCCAGCCTAGTCATTCGAAACCAGAGGTCTTAATGGATTGTAGCATCGACCTTGCAGCTTCATGTAACAGTGAACCCAAGGAGCTTGCTGGAGACCCTGAAGCAGCACCTGAATCTGATGAGGAGCCCCCTGAAGAACAGGTGCAGAAACAGGACAAAAAGAACAGTGAAGAAGTAGATTCTGAGTTCAAAGAGGGACATACAGCAACCATGGAAATCGACTCTGAGACCGTCCAGGCAGTTCAGTCTTTGACCCAGGAAAACAGTGAACAGGACGACACTTTCCAAGACTGTGCCGAGACTCAAGAGGCCTGTAGAAGCCTACAGAACTACACCCATGCAGACCAAAGTCCACAGATTGCTGCCACTCTGGACGATTGCCAACAGTCAGACCACAGTAGTCCAGTTTCATCCGTCCATTCCCATCCTGGCCAGTCAGTACGTTCCGTCAGCAGTCCAAGTGTCCCTGCCTTGGAAAACAGCTATGCCCAAATCAGCCCAGATCAGAGTGCCATCTCAGTGCCATCATTGCAGAACATGGAAACCAGTCCAATGATGGATGTCCCATCAGTTTCAGATCATTCACAACAAGTCGTCGACAGCGGATTTAGTGACCTGGGCAGTATCGAGAGCACAACTGAGAACTACGAAAACCCAAGCAGCTATGATTCCACTATGGGTGGCAGCATTTGTGGAAATGGCTCTTCACAGAACAGCTGCTCCTATAGCAACCTTACCTCTAGCAATCTGACACAGAGCAGCTGTGCTGTCACCCAGCAGATGTCCAACATCAGCGGGAGCTGCAGCATGCTGCAGCAAACCAGTATCAGTTCCCCCCCAACCTGTAGCGTCAAATCTCCACAAGGCTGTGTGGTGGAGCGGCCTCCGAGCAGCAGCCAGCAGCTGGCTCAGTGTAGCATGGCTGCTAACTTCACCCCGCCAATGCAGCTGGCTGAGATCCCCGAGACCGGCAACGCCAACATTGGCTTATATGAACGAATGGGTCAAAGTGATTTTGGGGCTGGGCACTACCCACAGCCGTCAGCCACCTTCAGCCTTGCCAAACTACAGCAGTTAACTAATACACTTATTGATCATTCATTGCCTTACAGCCATTCCGCTGCTGTAACTTCCTATGCAAACAGTGCCTCTTTGTCTACACCATTAAGTAACACAGGGCTTGTTCAGCTTTCTCAGTCTCCACACTCCGTCCCCGGGGGACCCCAAGCACAAGCTACCATGACCCCACCCCCCAACCTGACTCCTCCTCCAATGAATCTGCCACCGCCTCTTTTGCAACGGAACATGGCTGCATCAAATATTGGCATCTCCCACAGCCAAAGACTGCAAACCCAGATTGCCAGCAAAGGCCACGTATCCATGAGAACCAAATCGGCATCTCTGTCACCAGCTGCTGCCACCCATCAGTCGCAAATCTATGGGCGCTCTCAAACAGTAGCCATGCAGGGTCCTGCACGGACTTTAACCATGCAAAGAGGCATGAACATGAGTGTGAACCTGATGCCAGCCCCAGCCTACAATGTCAACTCTGTGAACATGAACATGAACACTCTCAATGCCATGAATGGGTATAGCATGTCCCAGCCGATGATGAACAGCGGCTACCACAGCAATCACGGCTACATGAATCAAACACCCCAATACCCTATGCAGATGCAGATGGGCATGATGGGGACCCAGCCATATGCCCAGCAGCCAATGCAAACCCCACCCCACGGTAACATGATGTACACAGCCCCCGGACATCACAGCTACATGAACACAGGCATGTCCAAACAATCTCTCAATGGGTCCTACATGAGAAGGTAGGCAACATGGGCAGTTACAAAAACCCCTGGGCATCACTATTGGATTGACCTGCACAAATACCTTCGAAGAGTACGATTTCAAAACCAGCAATTGGTGTGAATGCAAAAACATTTGTTGGCACCATTTATTTAAAAAAAAAAAAAATGTATGCAGCAGAAAGCCTTATACAAGTTGTTTTGTTTTTTTTTTTCTTTTTCTTTTTTGGTACCTTTGTTTCTCTTACTTTTATATGAATTTCTCTGCAAAGGAAGGCCTCTCTTTGGACTACAACTGGAGGCAGCCACTTGTTGTGCCTGCTTCCATTAAACGATGTGGATATCAAGCCCCTTGCCCCCAATGATCTGTTTTAATACTGAACCTAGAGCTTTTTTTTTTTCCCTGCCCTGTCCACTCCATGTAAATGCCTTTAGCATTTCAGTTATTGTATATTTTGTTTAAGGTGACACTTCAGCATGCCGCTAATGTCTTTGTTAGTGACAGTGCATTTTGTAGTACTGTACAAGTGTTGTGCTAACAGTAAGCCATTTCTTAAGTTTTTTGCCTTGATTAGGGTGCCCTAATTTGAGGGTTTAAAAAAAAACTATATTTTTGTTAATTATAAAACTGTAAAGAGCTATAAAAGCTATTCCCATTTGGTTAGTCAAAAGGGTTTTATTGCTAAATGTTTGGTGTAAAGTTGAGACCCTTTTCCATTTTGGTGACAGATTTCTTTGGGGAAAAAAGGCAGCTTTCTGTTTTATAAATGCAGACTTCTGTTTATTGAATGAAGCATATCTCAGTGTTTATCTGTCAGGTTTTGAAACATTTCATATATGTCCAAATACTTGGCAGGATTTAAAAAAATAGTGAATTTGGTGTAAAGTTGCTATTTTATGGAAATGCCTCTAACTTTACATTTTCATTCCATCTGTAGATTTTTCTATCTTTATAAAATATTGGAGTTATTTTTTAAGGAAAAATAGAGAAGTAGCTTGTGAATAGCTCAAACTAAGCTTACAAATCGCATGTAAAAAAGCAAAAAAGTTATTTGTGTCTGTTTATATTGCTTCCTTTTTTGTAGCCTTTGTACCTGTCCAGGGTGACTGTAAGGGCCACGCAGGAGAGGCGTAACCCTTGTATAAAATAGGAGCCAGCAACACTCTTGTATTTATCTGTTCTCTTTTTAGTCAGTCACTTCAAAAAAAAAAAACAAAAACAAAAAACAAAAAAAAACAAAAACAAAAACAAAAAAAGCTGTACATTTTAACATAAAATAAATTATGATGAGCCATTTTTAGCCTCTTGTGTCCTGTCATATTATGATTGATAGAGAATGACCAGTTGAACTGTATCATGTGTCACATCTCAGAACACATACACATTTTGGGAAAATAAATTATTTAGTGTAAATTGGAGTTAAGAGATTTTCTGATTTGTTTTGACTTTGGGGAAGGGGGTTGGCAATAAATAAGAGTAATATCTAATAAAACCATCACATATACCAAATACCTATTTAATAAATTAATTTATAATGGATTTTAATGCTTTTCATGAAAGTTTATTTTATGCTAGTGCATACCTTCTGTATGCCAATCATTGTCTTTAAAATAAAGTGAATTTGTTTTTTTCTTTTTGACTTTGATCTTCATTTGCAAAGGGATCCTGCAAAAATATCCAGTTGTCTCATTTGTACAGTCTGTATGAACCCCCCTCAGGACCTAATACAGTGGTAGCAAGCTTCATTTTTCTAAAGATTAATACAAAAAAAAAAAACAATTTGGGATTTTATATTTGAAAAATCATTTTCTTATAAAAGGTGTGAAAGTTTTGCTCTGTTGTGAATGAGTGCTTGGATGTTTTCTTCAGCATCTAAAGTTTAGACCCCACCCCCACCCACCCCCCAAAAAAGGTCAATGATCTCAAACATTATTTTATGGAATTCAGAGACAGTTTTCAAACAGTTGATTTATTCAAACAACAAGCTGAGTAATGCATGCTTGACTTGGCACCCATGTGAAACTGGCCTGTTACACTCTAAACATGGATGCTCACAACCCTCCCGAGAAGCCAGGCAGGACTTTTATACCTCTAGGAGGAAGAAACATTGCTTTTCCACCAGTGGTTTAATACACACACAAAATCAAGTGTTGTACAGATCATAGACACAAACCTTAGAATAAAAAGGCAGGATTGTGCATACACCCCAGAATCACAGGCATACAGAGGGAAGTTGCCTGGCGGGCTTTGCCTGTGTTTCTCCCTTATTCTTTTTCTCTTATAAAGCATTCTGGGCTTAGTGTCAAGAATTTATCTTTTGTTCCTTTCCTTCGACCACTGGACGGTCAGTGGGGGGAAATCTGTAGTAGCTGAGGGAGAGCTTCTAAGAAGACACTTCTGCAGGGGCTGCCGTCACCAGAAGGAGTGGAGAACGTCTCAGGTGCTGTGCTGACAGCAAAGGAAACCTCTAATCCACCTTCAGAGTGAGACGTGATGTTGTGCTGATTGCTTGCATCAACTGTTGTGTCAGTTCCGAAGCAGCCAAGAGTCTTAGCAGCCCAGTGAGTCCCACACATCAGGCAAGAGGCTGTCTGAGCCTGGGCGATGGGATAGGGGCCTCCTAACAATCTGATCAGAAGCTTCGTGGAACTTCCCACAGGCCTCACTTTGAAACCTTTACATATCTGGTCTTTTTGCTCTTGTGTTAAGATTTTTTGGGGACTGAGATTTCCCTCTGTGTTCCCTTTGCCAGTGGCTTGCTGATCACACCTTATGATCTGTGTGATGCCTGAGCTCCATCACCCCCACATCCTGCCTGCCTCCCAGTCCTCCAGGATGCCTACCCAGGGGTGAAAGCATTCGCCTTCCCTGCCAACATTCTGTTTTAGAAATATTGACAATATTGTTACAGAGCTTTAGCAAACAGATCTCCCTCATAATCCACACACCTGCCCTGTGCAGCGAATGGGCTAGTTGTCTCCAATTCACAGATGAGGAGATTGAGGCTCAAAGAAGCTAAATTGCCCAGACTTAGCTCAAATTCGTGAGCTGAAACAAACTTGTATCTCTCCAAATTCCAGCTCTTTTTTTCCTGGATAAAAGAGTTTTACTCTGTGAAAAGGCCATAACTTGTCATCTCCCTGATTTAAAGGCTTAGCTAATAAATACATAATATTTACTGTTAGATGCTGTATAAATACAGGTTATTTTGCTGTTATAAGCAAGTGTTGGTCTACAGTCAGTACTCAGAGTACAAGTAAGTACTATTACATTATGAAACGATACCTTCAATTTCTTTGTAAAAGACTTCCATAATTTCACACTCCTGTTTTTCCTTCTCCCTTCTCTGTCTCCTTTCCTGGGACTGACTCAATTTTCTCTCACCTCAATGTGATGACTTAAAATTCCTCCTCTGTAAAGATAACACCAAATTTATACCTCCAGTCTGAACTCTCTCTAGATTCAAGGTCAAATGGCTTGACACCTATTGTATGTCTTACAGATGTGACATAAGTGGTGATCTCCAGCTTCCCCTGCCCCCACCTTATTTTGCCCTGGTCAACCCATCTCAGTATTAAGGCACCACCAAGAAACCAAATTGATATCTTTCATTTCTCCCTCCTGTCTTCAACAGGGTCTATCAGTTCTCCAGGGTAATTCCCAAACAATCTTGAGTGCTAGTTCCTTGGTGCTGTGTTAGTCCAGGACACCTTCCTCTTTCCTGTTGTTAACAATTCCAGCAGTCTCCTAACTGGTCTTGCTTCCCTTCTTAACCCCCTGTAGTCCATTCACCATACTTCAGCCACAGTGAGTTTTTCTTTCCAGAGTGATCTCCTTAGAACATCAGTAATGCCATTCCCCTGCTGGAAAACCTTCGGTGGTTTTTCTTTGCACTGGGAGTAAAATCCAGTATCTTTACCCATCACCTTCTACTCCCTGCCCGTCCCTTCCACCCCCTCCCCACACAAACTCTAGCTTCATTGATTGGCCTACGCTGTTTCTCAGCCTAGAATGTTCCCTCTGTATTTGGAAAGTGTGCTCCTTCAAGTCTTGGTTCACTCCACCTTCTCAGGTCTTCAACCACAACGTCTAAAGTGGGTTTCTTCCCCACCCCATCCTCAGTTGTTCAGCACCTCACTACCTGTTACCCTCATTGCTCTTTGTCACAACATGGGTTTTTGGTTTTACTTTTGGCCTCCTACCCCAGTTTTTGGTGTGTAGTAGGTTTTCAGTAAATATTTATTGACCAAATGAACACTTTACTTCTGAAGACTTGAAACAGCTCTGCAAAAACTTCTATTCCTCTTTTATCCTACCTCTGGCTCCCAAGAGCCATCTTGGGGACCAGACCTCCGACTTCAAAGTTCTGTGCTTCTGCCCTCCTCAGCAGGACTCGTAGCCCTACGAAGAGGTGGGATCATGTTGGAAGGTGTAGGGACTTGAGAACACCAGCAGTGGACATTCCATTCTTTCCACATATGGATTCATGTAAATGTAATTTTTTTTTAAAACTGGGAATACTGATTTCTCTCTGGACAAGGAATAGATCAGACCTAGGAGATAAATGAGTTTCGAGGGAATTATTAGGATCCTGTGATGAGAAAGTCTAGGTAGGGCCCACTATGACCCTAGAATCCCTTTTGGTCTATATCTCTTTTCCAAGAGCCTGTGTATGGCTCCCTTCACACCCAAATCTGAATCATTATGAGGACCCAATTCCAAGGTGAGTCACCCAGAGCAGATTCTGGGCAGTTCCAGGAAGCCAGACCAGCCACAAGGCCCAGGCCACAAGTCCTCCCCTCTGACACAAAAGCGGGGCAGCCCACCAAAGCCCACCAAGGTTACTCTTGGATGGCTTTGCTGAGCCCCTGGACACTATCTTCCCTCCATCAAGAACTTCCTTTTTCATTCTGCTAAAAACCACAACCAGATTGGAGGTCTGGGCCCCTTTTCACATTTTCCCCATAGACCTTTATTATACTCTGCTTTCCCTAGGCAGTTTTGGTTTCTGGTCTTTGCCACACCTCTACAATATCTCTTTGGGTTCTTTCTATTTTATGATTCCTGGTTCTAGAAGCCATCTCTACCTGCTCAGTGCCTGCTGCTGTTCTTTACTCAGGAATGAAAATGACAGTCATGGTGACTGGCATAACTCTCAGAGGTGGGCTCACCTACTACCTTGTTCTCCCATTCCAGAGCAAATGCATTTACAAATACTTTCTGGTATAACCAAAAACAATCTAAATGGAAGGAACTTCCCTAAGTTCTAGTCCCCTACAGAACTTTTTTCCAAAATTATAGTCAAACTCTTGTCTGAATTTACCACAATTTATTGAATTTTTCTGGGTAGTGGCAGCTCTGGCTCCCTGAGGAAGGTAGGGGAGTCCAAAGCAGGGGCCTCTGCAGGGGCTCAGGACCCTCACTCCCCATCCCTATCAATACCCAAGGCTGGGGATTTCATCAAAAAGAAAATGTGGGAGACAGTAAGGAAATGAGAATGTCCCCAGAAAGTGATGCATTAATAAACCGTGCAAGCTCTCCTCTAACGCAACTCTCCCGGGCACTTTTCTATACATTTTCAAATCCTTTTCTGCTCCCATCTTACCAATGGGGAAAAAAGGCGCCTTTATACAGAACTGTGTGTTCATTTGTAAACGACTCTGCTGGGAAGCCCGTCTACCCCATTTTGCTGTGAAGCCAAGTTCCGGACTAGTCCAAAAAGCAGCCTTGAATCCTCCCTGTTCATCAGCACACACCCCAGAAGTTTAAGATTATTTGGAAGAGGTCAAACTTTGGTTTCACTGTCCTTTCTCCATGACAAATGAAGTCACAGGTCAGAGCTATTTCAGTCTTCCCTCCAAATTCCCAAGAGTCTCTGCAGGCCCATGTGGGGCCCTACAGCTCTTTCTCACTGGCCTTCTCACCGTTGTCACTGAGTTGTGCCTGTCTCCTCTGCTGCACCAGCTGCTTGTCTAGTTCCCGGAGCTGCTTCAGAAAGCCCCGGTTGGGTAGGATACAGCGGTTCTTGGCCACCTGTTGAATGGCGTCCACCAGGGTCATGTTCCTGTGGATCATCAGGTAGGCCAGGACTAGTGTCGCTGACCGGCTGCGGCCCATGGCACAGTGAACCAGGATCTTATCTGAAATGGAGTGGGGAGAAGAGGCACCAGACTGTGCTAGTAATCATTGCATTCTTCACCACCATGCACTCTCGGAGGTGTGGGTGGGGTGGGGGGAAATACCAATTTCCCTTAAGAATATCTTTGATGAAGCAGTAAAAATTAATTTATCAAATTTCAGCCCTTGGTCGCACTTCTTAATATTCTCTGTGAGGAAATGGGATGTTTGCATGAAGCACTTGAACTGCATACCAAAGTATGATGATTATCTCAAGGAAAAGCACATGGGAGACTGAGCTGTAAGCTGAATTAGCCACTGTTTCATGAAAACACCATTTTTACATAAAAGAATGAATGATAGAAAAGCCCTGGTAATTCAAACTTTGGTATTTGGCAGACTTTTTCTCAAAAGTAAACAAAGTGGGCCTGTCATGTCAAAGAAAACAACTGACAGTATTTATTGCCAGTGATAAAGTGAAAGCTTTTGAACAAAAATTAGAATTTTTGGAAAACTTGTATCTGTCTCTGTCAAGTCGACAGTTTTCCAATACTTTTAAGATATTTTTGTTAAGATCAGTGGTGATATTAAAAACGTGATTTTTTAAAAAATAATGTACAATGAACCATGTCAACATTTAGAGAATCTACATAACTTAGCAAATCAATATTTTCCAAATGACCAATGAGGGACATTACAAAATAAAGAATAGGTTAAAAAATTCATTCGAAGTGCAAGACAGGCAAATGAATTCTCCTGTGAAAGAGTATGAAGTTTATTGATATGGCTTCAGATTCTACAGCACAAATAGCTTTTAAGAAGCTGCCATTTGTCAAGTTTTTGTGTAGTATCAAGAAGAATATCCACAATTATCTGAAAAGGCTATTAAAGTATCCCTTCCTCCACTAGTAACATATCTGAGTGAGGCTAGGTTTTCTTAATATATATCAACCAAAATAATATATCACAAGAGATTGAATACAGAAGCTGATAAGATTGCAACTGGATTGTAATAAGCCTAACACTGAAGAGATTTGCAAAAATGTAAATTAATGCCACTCTTCTCCCTAACCTTATTTTGGAAAATATAATTGTTCATAAAAATATGTTAATATACAATAGTTGTTCATTATTTTTGAATGAATAAATACTTTTTAATTTTTCAGTTTTTCTAATAAGGTAAATATTGATAGATATAACCTACATAAACAAAAGCTCTTTGAGGTCTTCAATAATTTTTAAGAGTGTAGAAAGGATCTGAGACCAAGATGTTTGAGAACTGGAGATCTAAGAGTATCTACGAGGGAGAAAAGCTCCTTTTGGCCACTACCACAGCAACGGCTGGGCTCAGCTGAGAAGATGTGATGTGGAGCAGTTTCCTGATCCTTTGGGCCTCCATTTGGTGGTGATCTAGAGCTCACATAGTGAGCATCAGCACACTTCATCTCATTTCATCTTTAATACAACCTTCAAGGTTTCATTGTCATCATCCCTGCTTTGCAGAGAAGGAAGCATACCCAGAGAGGTGGAAAGACTTGCCAGAGGTCACCCAGAAAGCTGATGCCAACATTAGAAATCATTCAAAGCAACATGTTATTAAGGCCCTACTGTGTGCTGGCCACTGGTCACTGTGCTCTGGGGACAAAGTAATGTGATTAGGCTCTCCAGCTGTCCCCACCACTGCCAACTTAGGAGCCACTCTCTCCTGGTGAGATCCCTCTCCTGGAGTTGAGCTGACTGGGGCAGCTTGTGCTATGTGATCCCCGTGTCATCTCTATTCCTGAGTTTCAGGCCTGAGGCTTTTAGGATGTCCATGACTGCCTAGTCATGGACATCCTTGGGTTTATGGAACATCACAGGGTACGATTACAGCTTGGAAAGAGCACTTGTAAGTGAGTGTGATTCTCCTATGTTCCTCTCACCTTCCTTGGGGGACCATGTCCAGGGCAGTGGTGATGGTCGGCAGCCATGGCAGCATGAAAAATCCAAGAGGCCCTAAACACCAGGCACCAGGATTCTTTCTCTTTACCCACCTTGGCTGAAGAGGCCTGCACACAATTCTCAACAGTAAGGACTCTATTGATGGCCTCTTCACACACAGGGCTGGCACAGAGAAGTGCCCCATGAAGAGCTTTTAATTTTATCACAATTCATTTTCACAAAATTCCACAAGGTAACCAGACGGCCCTCCAATCCCTCATTTCATGTTACTGAGTTACAGGAGTGTGGCCACATGCCTTTTTCTTGTGCACTTTGGCCAGAAAGGAAGGCAACAAGCATGGCCGGCTTCTTTATTGGGTTCGGAGGAAGCTGGCCCCGGCATGACTGTGCTCCTGGAGTGGAATGTCTATCTCTGGCATTCTAATCCCCACAGACTGTTCCAGAGGCTGCCTGGCCCCTTGCCAGCTCTGCTGATAACTAAAGCGTTTCTTCCTCTCCTGGAAAAAAGGGTAATTCTTTCTGTCATGACTAAATGCTTGAAACAGATGAAAGCTGTAGTTCATTAAGTCTTTCAGGAGCCTGAAGTCTGTTAAGTGGGAGGAAGGAGGTGGGGAGAATGAAGGAGATGGGGAGAAAGGGGATGGGGAGAAGAAGGAAAAGGGAGAGAAAGCCAGAGAAAGGAGAGGGGTTCAGGTGGGAGTAGGAGGTTGCCGAGCTCCAACAGGAGTTCCTGAAAATTTTGTTTTTATGACAGTGACATTAATGCCATCAGCTATGTGAGCTTGGTAGGTCTCTCTTGGGTAAAGGACCTGTCCCCAGGTTCTCAGGGCACTTCTCCCTCTTTGCTCTGTGGCTCTGCTAAGCACCACCCTTGTAGGCCCAGCTTCAGGTGGTTAGAAACTGCTCTCAGGAGAGGTCAGAAGCAAAGGCAAGAAAAACTGCATTTGGCTTTTTTTCCAGCATGGTCCACACCAGAGAGACTAAGAGGCTCCCTGTGAGTAAGACACCAGCTGAGTTAGGGCCCTGATTGAAGGCACTATTATCAGGAGTGGCATTTTCTAGATCAATGGCTGTTAAACTTTCCTGTATGACCCTCAAAAACATATAAAATTCGCAGCTAATACGTACATAACCTCACCTGGCCCCCATATCTTCCCAGTATGTTTTTGTGTATTTTATCATAGTCAGTCCTCACAACAACCTGGTGAGGCAGATAAAATTAACATCTCCATTTTACAGGGGAGCTAGCTGAAGTGCAGAAAAGTGACTCATCCAAGTCACACAGCTAGAAAGTGGCAGAACCATGATTCAAGCCCAGGCCACCTGGTGCCAGAGCAAAGCTCTTAAATGCCATGTGGTATCACAGGTGTGTGTGTATCAAACAAAAGTATCACAAAATAAGACGTACTTTTATTACATGCAATGAAAGGTGATGTTGTCTATCCTTTTCTAATCTATTCAATTTTTTTTTAAACATGCTGGTTGTACCCTTTAGATTGTTTTTATGACCCAGTATTGATCATAAGCTATGTTTGAAAAATGGTGATTTCGAGGAGCTATTTTCCCTTAGATCTTCACCAGTGAATTCCCATAATCTTATGAAGAAAACCCAAATCCAGAATCCCTACTGCTCCTCAATTGCATACTTTCACATATCACCAGAAGGTAGGCCTCTGTCACTTAAATCAGACATAAAGGCCAAGCCCCCAATTCCACCCCGCTAATTCTAACCTCCCACCCCCCACCCCTGCCAGGTGTGCACTCTCTAAGTAACCTCCTTCCTTGGTTTTGGAGATGCCCTTTGCCTATATCTCATTCACGACCTTGGAACTTGCCTTACTCTCCCCAAACTGTTCTGGGTATGTGGAAGTCCTCAGGAAAAGGGTATGTGGGGTACTTTGAACTGCTGGGGTGGGCCAGGCCTGTGTGTGCTGCAATGGGGCAGGAGACCCTTAAAACACCTGGAAAGTCTAATCTGGTTAATGTTTAGAAGCACTAGAGAAACAATCTCCTGCTCAAAAGCAGATTTCATTTAATTAGTCATACTCACCTTATTCATAATAGTTTTTAATATATCTTCAAAAACAAGCTGTGGACTGTTTGTTTAAAAGAAAGAACAACAACAACAAAAAGAGTGATGATACTAAAATCTGCTCTTTAGAGCCTCATGGTATCTTCCCTGGGATTTCTTAAAAGATTTCATTAAATTAAAACTACACGAATTCAGCTCTGAGAACGCCATGCCAGAAGCACTCAGTTAAGGCAGTCCAAATGGGGTTCCCCTGGCAGTATTTTGTCGGTACTTCTTTTTCTGATGAAGAATGGCAAGTTCAGTTGTTTCAGATCCTGTAACCAGCTGGAATGCCTCACCTTCCATGATATTTGGTGACCGCTTACACAGCAAAGTCACCAGGTGCTCAAAATAATGTCAAAGGGTTCTTCCAAGAAGCCAGAGTGATAGAAGGAACTCTCACTGGCCTCTAATTAGCTCTGTGAGCCTAGGAATAATGCTTGGCATCTCTGGGCTTCTGTTTTCCCAGCTCTCAGGGTAGGCAACTGGACTAGATTACCTCTAAGATTTTTCAAGAGTGACTGAAGAGAGTTCTTTCAGAAGGATCAAATCAGGGATGGGTAGGGGTAGGAGCGGGCCCCTTGGGCTGATTACAGACCGTGAGTTCAGCTCCACAAGCAATGCTTTTTGAAAAGAGTGAAGAAGACTGACTGTGAGGGGCAGCAGTAGGAAACTGTACACTTGGCTGAAACTAGCCAAGGAAGAAGAGGAAAGACAAAAAAGAGGAAAGAGGGATGCCTTGCCTTTTGGCCAGACTCTCTTACATCAAGAGTATAATAAGAAACATGCAAATGGGCCTAGCTCTAAAAGGCTACAGTTGTGGCCCTTGGTTTTCCAATGCATGACTAGACACAACCAGCTCTCTCACTGCATGTGGCAGGCAGGCCGAGCACATGCCATCTCTACTGTCTGCAGTCTATGACGATGTCGTTGCCAAGCTATTCAGCACATCATTTTATTACTTTGACTACTCAGGGCACAGGTTACAAACTGACAGTCATTGTGTTTCTTCTGTTTGGCTTTTGTGGCATTTTAAGAAATTTTTAATTTGTTGCCAACACTTAAAAATTGAGTGATTTTACATTAAAATCTAGATTGGAGACATTCCCTGAAAAGTCAGATTGACTACATTTGCACTGATTCTCACAAGACAAACATTGGCTGGGACTGAGTAGAAGCTGCCCGCTTTAGGGGGATATGGGGCTCTCCATTAGCCACAAGCACCCCCTAGCCACACTCTACTGCTTTACATGTAGCCAGTTCCATTTGTTCATGCTCTGTGCCTGGTCCTGAAGAGTTGAGCCCTCAACCTGAAGAAATATTTAGATATTCAAGTGCAAAATGCTCTGAGACAGGACGCCAGCTTCCCATCTGGCAATACGGTAATGTCCTACATCCCATCCCAAGTCACTGGTCTAGTCCCCCACTCTGAATATTCTCTAACCTGGGTTTATACTTTTCCTCTTGATCCTTTCTTTGCCAGGTGCTCTTGACAGGATCCACATCAGTCACGATCCACACCCACCTGACCTTTCCTCTTCGATGCTCTGTCATCTGCACAGGCCTAAACAGGACTTGAGAGGCCCATTCTTTCCTGATTTGGCAGTGGGAGCTGACTCTAAAATCATGTGCCAGGAACCCAAAACAAGCTGTCATGTGAGTATATCATACCAGTTCAAAGTTGGAATGTCTTTTTTCCCCTTTTTTTTCCTTTGGGGATTGGAAACTTTATTATGATGATGTGCATGTGCTGGTGTGGTTATGCGTTTCATGGTGCACGACCTCTCTTTATCAAACACATCTGAGAGCCTGCCGCATACCAGGTTCTATGCTAAATGCTTTATGTCAGTTACTGCTGAGCCTCATTATAACCTTTCAAGGTAAATATTTTTATCACCAGATGGAGAAACCAAGGCTCAGGGAAATCACATTGCTAGTAAGTTGTGCAGCATGAATTTGAATCCAGCCTTGTCTTCTTTGAAACCTGCCAGACCCCATCTTTTAAGGGGAAGATCGAAGATATGACAATGGCCAGTGAAACTGAAAAACTGGGTGGTTGTACTGTAGCTTTTTGTTTCTTCATGTCAAATATGTTTTTAGTTAACTTCAAATACTCTGAGGAGAATTTTATCTCATGGTGATGAGTCAGAGTCCAGTTGTTTTTTTGATCCTGCTTGGAAAACCAGAATGTGTATAACAGAAAGATGGCCCATAAATAGACTCATAAAAGAACAACTGAAATGAGGCATCCTTGAATACAAGCACTTCAGCTCCATGCACTTTTCATTGTGACACTGCTTCATGAACCAAAATAATGACAAATTGTTGGTGCCTGTGGCTGGCTGTGAGGCCAAGTCCACTTTGGGACAGCCATCAAGGTCTGGGACTTTTCAGCAGACATGGCCTAGGTACACCCACCAATTTCAAGTCCTTACAGCAGGTCCATCAGTCTGTCAATGAGCCATGTAATCCCAAACTTTTATGGTAAAAAAGGTTTTCAGTACAGTAGTCCCCCGTTACCCATGGAGGATATGTCCCAAGCCCCCCCAGTGGATGCTGGAAACCAGATAGTACCCAACCTAATCTACTTCAACTCTGCCAGAAATGTGGCAGCACCTGCTTCATCCACAGATGCAGCCTCTCCAGGAATTTTTTTATTTTTTAGTCCAATCTATTCCTGAATCGATGTAATCATCCCTTACCCACGGTAAATGGCTTGGCGTCACCCATTTCAGGGGATCCCTTGCTGAAGTTTTCATGCAGGCTCAGTCCTTTCTAGTGCAACACATTGCCATCAATCACAACACATTTTTTGTTCATGTCACTAGCCAGAAATTTAATGCTTTTTCCATCTTAACTAAGCACTTATCATACACTGCAGCAGTAACTTTGCAGTTTAAGGTGGGACAGTAAAGCTAGCACAAATTTCTTCTTTCTTCACAATTTCACAGATAGAAGATTCCTTTACGGTAACATCTTAGCAACTTCAGCATATTTTTTTTTTCTTATTAAGAACTTTCACCTTTTTACCTAAAGAAAGCATTTTACAGCTTCTCTTTGGCATATCTGAATTGCTAGGATCACTACTCTTGCACTTTGGAGCCATTAAGAAAAATAAGGGTTACTTGAACTCAAGCATGTGCTACCAAGACAGTTGATCTGATAACCCAGCTGGCCTGACTAATGGGCGAGGATTGTATGCAATGTGGATACTCTGGACAAAGAGATGATTCACATCCCTGATGGGATGGATGAGACATTTCAAGATTTCTTTTTTAAAAAAAATTTTTTTCAATTACAGTTGACATTCAATATTATTTTATATTAGTTTCAGATGTACAGTATAGTAGTTAGACATTTATATAATTTATGAAGTGATTCCCCCTAATTAGTCTAGTACCCACTAGACACTCTACATAGTTATTACAATGTTATTGACTATATTCTCTATGCTGTACTTTACATCCCCATGACTCTCTCATAATTACCAATGTGCACTTCTTAATCTCTTCACCTTTTTCACCCAGCTTCCTAATCCCTCTCCCATCTGGCAATGAACAGTTTGTTCTCTGTATCTATTAGTCTGTTTCTGTTTTATTCTTTAGATTCCACATACAAATGAGATCATGTGGTATTTATCTTGCTCTGTCTTATTTCACTTAGCATAATACCTTTTAGGTTTACCTAAGTTGTCGCAAAGGTAAGATTTCATTTTTATAGCTGAATAATATTCCACTGTATATATGTATCACTTCTTCTTCATCCACTCATCTACTGATAAGAACTTGGGTTGTTTTCATATCTTAGCTATTGTAAATAACATAGTGGTGCATATATCTATTTGAATTAGTGTTTTGGTTTTCTGTGGGTAAATATCCAGAAGTGGAATTGCTGGGTCATAAGGTAGTTCTATTTTTAATTTTTTGAGGATTCTCCAAATTGTTTTCCCTAGTGGCTGTACCAATTTGCAGTTCTACTCACAGTATATGAAGTTTCTCTTTTATCCACATCCTCATCTTGTAGTTTGTTGATTTATTGATGATAGCCATTCTGACAGGTGTGAGGTTATATTTCATCGTGGTTCAAATTTTCATTTTCCTAATGATTAGTGATGTTAGCACCTTTTCATATGTCTATTGGCCATCTGTAGGGATACTTTGAGATTTCATGATACTACTCAGAATGGTATGTAATTTAAAATTTATGAATTATTTATTTCTAGAATTTTCTATTTAATATTTTCAGACTGCGGTTGACTGCAGGTAACTGAAACTGCTAATAAGGGGGACTGCTGTAACTGGATACCTTGAATTATGTGATAGCCCCATAAAGGGATATGACGCATGGGGCTGAAGTCAGAGCATAGATTAGGGAGTTGAAGTCTCTCTGGCCTCTGTGGAATGCCACTGAAATACACTCTGCAGCAATAACTGCATATTGTCTTTCCTGACACATACCTAAACCATGCTCTTCTTTCTAAAATAGCATTGTAGCTTTTCCCTGGATTAGGGTGGCTAAAACTACATTCTGAGTGTAAGAACTAGTGCTGTGATTTAAAAGATGGATAATTAATTTTGGGAAACTTGGACATCACAGGCGCAAAGCTAAGTCTCAAGTAAAGTTTGCCACTTTTTAAGGCTAGGTTGTCAGTTTTCTACAGGAGGCCTCACTAGACCTAGGAAGGCTATGGGCTTCGTGGGTTGGCAAGAGAATTTGAAGTTTCTGCACAGAGTCCTACTCAAGTCAGCTAGCCACCTGAGGGCTTTCTGATATGAAAATCCTTGACTTATTAGTCGGGTGTGGGCCCAGGCACAATTAGTGTCTCTGCAGCACCAGAGCTTTGAGTGAGCCCAGACCACCTCTTGCCTTTGGAAAGATGGCTAATGTGCCTTAGGGAAGACAGCTTCCTGCCAAAGGCCTCTTCTGAATCCTCCCGATGCCTATTCAGTCAAAGCCCGAACTCCACCAGCAGCACGCTCAATGATGCTCACAGAAGCACATTCAGGGGCTCAGACATTTCCAGCTCAACCACATGCAACCCTAGCAGGGTCAGCTTTCAGAGGTTGGCCAACTTAGAGTGCATGGATCACGCTTCCGAGTGGGAGATGGGCGTGGTCTCAGGCTATGGGGCGGAGCCTCTGGCCGGGGGCGGGGCCATGGGCGGGACGCAGGTATCTTACTGTGATCCAAGTGGAGCGCAGTGTGGATGAAAGAGGCCGCAGTGTAGAAGAAGACGCTGAGGTCGAAGGTGGGCAGATCGTCGGCCTCGACACCATGGTACTCGATGGCCATGCCCCGATAGTAGTCGGGCCCTGTGTCCACATTCCAGCGGCCATGGGCCGCATTCAGCACGTGCGTGAAGCCTGCCTTCTGCAGCCCGTAGCGGTTCAGCGCCGTCGACCTGGGTCCAAGGGAGAGAGGCTAGTTGGCTGTGCGGTGCCTTAGCCGAGATCTGGGGGGAAATTCGGGGGCCATCCATGAGTTGCTGCGGTTAGTTCTGGCTTCCAAAATAAGACCTATTCTTTGAAATTAAAGACTTCCCTGGTCCAAAGCCCTGCTCTTACTGACCTCTTGGCCACCTGTGCCATTCATGTTTCTGGCTCTGCCCCTTCGAGAATGAAGAGGGTTGGAGAGTGGGGTAGGCGAACTACTCATTCGTCCTTTCTGTGTTTTCATTATTCACCAAATACATAAGAGCTTGGTGCTGGACACCATGGTGGTTGTAGGAGTGCCAGATCCCCTAAAAGGCCACCAGAATAACCTGTTCATCAGGCCAAGGTGAATGTAAGGCAAATCCTCACCTTCACAGAGCCTCGAGAAGTCCTTTAAAGGAGCCTCTCCTCCGTGTGTATAAACTTTATAGGGTTTGAAGGTCGGGGCTCAAATGAATGGGTTAAGACAGGTCTTTAGTGGGACTATTTGATTGAGATTGGGCAAAACTCTTAATATTGATATTCATAGGATTGGTGCATATAATGTAAAATCTTTGCTTAGTTGGGCAAACCATTGTTCTAAGGAGAGCTATTGCCACAGTAGATTGTTTTATGTGGAGAATTCCTGAAGCCAACAGTGAAATTATTTTTCAGTTTATAGCTTTTTCTTTCCAGGCAATATTTTCTAGGAATGAAGAAAAAAGTCACATTGAAGCAGGTGGCCTTAGAACATGGGACAGAAGAAGCACAGGTTCTTTCTGTCTGGAGAGGTCAAGGGAGACTTTATGGGAGAGGGTCTTTTGAGCCTGCTTTACTACAAATGTCAGCCCTTAGCTATGGAGGGGAAGAGTGAGGCAAGGGCATGCCAAGCCAAAGGAAATAGCACAACATAAGGGATAGAAGCTGAAGATAATGAAGGTCTTTCAGAAAATGTTATTTCCTGTAAGCAACCATTTATGCCCAAATAATGATGTAGATTCTTTTGTGTGCCCGGTACTGTACTGGTTGCTGATGCAGTAATAAACAGGTTAATCATTGTCCCTCAGACAACTTAGATTCTAATGGGAATAGCAAATAAACAACAAATGAATAAGCAATAATTTCAGATAGCAGTAAGAACTGTGCAGAATGGCTTGCTCTAGGTAAGGTGGTCAGGGAAGGCCTCTGTGAGAAGGTGGCATTTAAGCTAAGAATGAAAGATGAGAAGGAGCTAAGCAGGGGAAGAGTTGAAGAAAAAGTTTTCCATCCAGGCCGAGGGAACAGCAAGCCCCAAGAACAGAAGGAAAACTAATGAAGGGAGGGGGAGGGTAATGGTATAAGAGTAATTTGGAAAGGTAGGTAGGGCTGGGTCCTAGTGGGCCCTGTAGGCCATAGGAGGCAGAGTTTGGATTTTATTCTACTTGTAGTGAAATGCCACATGCCACAGAGGACTTTAAGAAAAGGGCGAGCATTATTTACTTCTATGAGAATCAGTATAGCTGATGTGTGGAGATGGATTGGAGATGGACAAAAAATAAAAGTGGGCAGCTCTGTTGGAGGCTATCACAGTTGTACAGCCAAGAGAGGAAGGCAGCTTGAACTAGAGTGGTATCACAGCCAACTTGCTGGCAGGTTGGGAATGGGGGCAGAGAGGAGGGAACTGGTTTGGCCAGAGCATAGGATGTGAGAGGAGAGGGGAGCAAGTACTGGGGAAGGAGTATGGGATTTGATCATGAAAGTGCTTGCATTCTAGGATCTGTATCTAGGGGTCAGAAACTTTTGATAGTGCTTGAGGAGGAGTGATCCCCTCTGTACTTTAAGATGACATCTCTCTCAACAGCACAAAGACCAGTTTTATAGCTCAGGGAAGAGGTGACAAGGATCTGGATCCATAATAGTAAGAAGCCAAAAGTGACACTGTTTTCCAGCTGAGGCCTCATCTCAAGGTCACTGGTAAAAGGACATGAACAGAAGTGGCCATATTGGATGCCAACATGGATCAACACCCTTAGCCAAGAGGTCTCCTGAAGCAGAAACACATACCATGGCTCCTCTGCAAGGCCCCCGCCCCTCAGTTGCGGGTTCCCTGGATCTTTTTTTTTGCCATGAGAGGAACTACAATGGAGTCCAGTGTTTAGGAAACACTGAGCTTTTAGAAACATTCGCCAACAGTCCATTACAACTGAGGCATAGGGAGGTAGGGAGTTCCACCAATCCCCCTACCTGGCCTCAGTGCTGCCGTCCTGATTATGGAACACATTCTGCTTTCAATTTTTTCTCAGAAAGGTCTGTTTTTCATTTTTCTTCTTGTCCCAAAGTATGTATACAACAAACATTATGCTTTTGGGATAGAGATCTGTGCTCAATTAAAGCGTCCACTAATGCAGTCCATCTTGCTGAGTAGCAATCAACCTCACTTTGAGGTTGAGCTCAGTGGAAAAATTTAAATTAACTGTCCTTGACAGGAAGTTTCTACCCACCATAAAGACTGTTCTTGCTGTGTTCTGCAGCTGCGTTTCAACATAATCAAATGGCAATTTGAATAAATAAGTTTGCACTTTGCTGCTTTTGGGGTCAAGGATCGGGGTAGACATGCAACAAGACTCATTGCATGACACCTCCACATGTACTCTACAGAGCTGGTTTTGTCTGTTGTCCAAGGAAGAGAGAAGGGCTCTGGGGAGAATTAGGCCCACGTCAGGTTGTCAAGGCTCTGTGGCTACCTGGGCTGGGAAGGGAGGTGGCGTCTTCACACACCACTCTGGGGATTTCCCCCTAGCTTGATTTACTCAGAGTCTGGTTGAGGGCTCAGAAGAGTATCCATGGCAGAATGGGAATCTGCATATCAACAGTGATTCTTAATACTCTGAGTGAACAGGGGCTGTGATGGAGGTGGATCCACAGTTAGCCATGATGCCTAGTTCAGCAATTATTGGAAGTAGAGGGAATGGTAATATCAAAGAGTGATGTCTGGCACTGAATTGTTTTTTTTTGTTTGTGTTTTTGTTTTTGTTGTTGTTGTTGTTGTTTTAATTTCAGGGCCACCTGCTCAGATATGTTGTGTGGGAAAGAGATTAAGAGATGTGCCTTTGCTGAAAGAGAAAACCTCAGAAGAAAAACAGATTTAGAAATTTACTTCTAGAATCTAGATGATGCAGGAGGCTTTGTTTCTGGTTGTTTAAGAAAAATCCTAGATGTAAGCACTCTGTTCATTTAAAAACTAATATATTATTTAATTATAAAAATAAGACATAGTCAATGCAGAATGCATAAAACATAACCCCACCCACAAAAAAATTACTGTATTTCTACCCCCTAGAGATAAAGTTATTGCTTTTTGATATAAGATCCTCTAGTCGTTTCTCTATGCATAGATTTATATATTTCATATAGAGATTTATTTAGGGGTACAACACTATATAAACAATTTCAAAAACTTTAACGTGGTGACATATTGTATACATCATTCTATGTCAACATATAGCCTTAAAAGCTGCATGCTAGTCCATTCTATAGTTATATATCAGTTTTACCTTACCAAGCTCCTATTTTTGGACATTTGTTTTCTCCATCTCTATCTCTACCTCTATCCCTATCTCTATCTCTATCCCTAACTCTACCTCTATCTCTGTCTCTCTCTCGGACGGCAATTGGCGGGTAGTATAAGAAACACTATAAACAAATAACTTTGCTGTACTTCTCTGGGCACATCTCTAATTATGTTCTTAGAAGAGATTTTTGTTTTAATGGAATTGCTGGGTCCATGGGTATGAGCATTTTTAACACATTTGATACTTGTTACTAAATTATCCTCCAGAAAGCTTGCTCAAGTTTACATTCCAATTTTTTATTCTTTGCTAATTTCATAGGCAAAAAAAACCAAAACACCAACAACAATATGGTATCTCTTTTTCATTAATTTGTTTTAAAAAGGTTGGGCATTTTCTCACAGTTGTTGGACTCGTGCAGTGTACTTTTGTAAAAAAATTGTTATATCTCTGTTTTTAACCCAGTTCTCTAGCTCTTTTCCCTTTGTAAACCTCTCCTCTCCTAGTTCTGGATTCTAATACCAGATTGGAGAGCAAGGCAGTGACTTTCTTCTTGCATGGTAATTTCCTCAGTCAGAGACCTTTTCTTCCTTCCTCTTTCTCAACCCTGGCCTAGCCTCCTTCCAGCCCCTCTGGAGTTCCTCTTGGAAGCTTGCTTCAACCTCCACTCTTTAAAAATGGCAAATAAGAAGATTCTGTGTGAGGCAGTCTCCTTGAGCAGAACTCTTGACACTCAATTTTTTCAGGCCCCTTTGTGCCCTCCTGATTCCCAGCCTTCATACCTCAGCATCTGTCTGAAAGCTCATTTTTCCCAATACAGAGGGGAAGTGGGACATGCATGTACACAACTGTATAAGCTCCCTACCAGCCTCCTGGCAGTGAGAAACCAGCTGCTCCCATAGTTGCCAGGATTTTGCACTAGGCATTGAAGGAAGTCCACTAATGATTGGGCATTTCTCCACCCCATCATGTCTGTGAGGACCCACTGACTTCTCACACCTAATTATGGACTCATTTTCTTATGGCCTATATCCTGTAATCTGGCATCTTATTTATTCTGTTGTGGTCTCACATCATTTCATGGATGGTGTGAAACCGATGGTGATCATCTTCTCCCTTGAAGTATTAACCACTCCTACTCCTTGCACATGAATTTTAAAACAGCAGGTACATTTCTGGCTTTTGATCCTGAAGCAATATTCACTGGCTTTATAGTTTCTAGGGTGTTCTTGTTATTTGCTGATGATGAAGCCTTTTAGTTTTGAGGCTCCTCAGAAAACAGAGCTGATAGGTATAGTTTATAAGCTTAAACTGCCTCTTGAACTAAACAACTGAACCTCTGGGACCTTCAGTTTTCTTTTTTGTTAAACAGAGTTTGGAGAAACATGGCAGAGTGAGAGACGTCCCTAGATCTCTCCCCAATAAGCTGAACATCTAAAACTCAACAAAAAAAAACATCTAAAGCTCACCAGCACATTTGAGAATGGCACCTGCACATAAGAGCTACCACAGGCTAAAAAGAGACCTGTATATAATCTTCTTTCTGGGAAAAAAAGCAGAATACACTTCCATTGATGCCCGGTGGATAAATAGTTCATTAAACACCATGAACAAGCAGGGTGACAAGGCATCTCAGAAAGAATGAGAAAAATAAGCTTATATACATAGAAATATGCCACTTAAATGATAGAGAATTCAGGATGCTACTTCTATGTGTTAAATAGAACCACTTACACCGGCAGTACTTTTCTTACGAGATTCTTGTAAAGTTGAATGATGCAACATTCAAGTTTCTTTGAAAGGTTGAAAGACAAATTCAAGAGAAAGAAGTAGTAGAAAAATGTATGATATAATGTGATCAGTGATTATTTCTAAGTAATGAGATTATGGGTAATAGAAATTTTAATTTTCTTTTTTTATCTGTGTTTTATAAGTTTTTAGTAATGAATGTGTCATACGTTCACTTGAAATGTAAATGCATACCATGGTTTTATTGATGTTATTTCCTTAGTTCTCAGAAGAGACTGACTATTGCAAAGACATAGATGGAATTGGCATTTTCAATTCTTGTTAAAAAGAATTCATCATCTGCCTATGCCCCCAGGCTCCAGTCCTCCAAGGAGGGAGGCTAAGAGGGGAAAGAAGATACCCAAGATGCCTAGTTTTGAGAAATGATGTTGTATTCATGATTGGACTAGGCATTTGGCTAACCATAAAAGGAAATGGTTGACATTGCTTGATTTGCTGAAAAGCTGTCACCCAGCATGATAAGGCCCAGGCCCAGGCCAGGACCTCTAGCATCTCCCCTCTGTGACCATGCCAATGACTGGTGCCCATTTGTACCTAAGTCACTTTCAGTACTTGGAGGTTCAGAGTCCAGGTTTTCTGGTTCTTTTGGGTAACATTCAACATGTTAACTTGTTAGCCCTTGGCTGTGTTTTTGCTGCATTCTAAACTAGCCATGGCCCATGCTGGAAGCAGGGCAAATTTTAGCTCTACTTGGTACCTTGAGGCTTAATTAGTCCCTTACTTTTGGAGGGAGAGGTTGCAGCTCTCTTGATATACCAGTGAGAGTCCCTGTCTCAAGCTAAGGACTGTCTGAGCTGATTGATTTGCTTTCACCTCACTTTCTAGCTTCCTCCAGGTTGAGCCAGCCTTGGAGATGCATCTGGCTTTTGAAGCTATTGGTCTAGTTGGGAGCAGAAAAGCAGAAAGGGCAAGAGAGAGAGAGAGAGACCCCTGAAAAGCAAGCTCAGGTTGGGTGGGGCTGGCCATAGACAAGTAAGGAGTCAAGCTTTATGGGGAGGGACAGCTGGCTCTTGATGAACCCCAAAATCAGACTATGGAGGCAATTGTGGTTTTAATAAAAATGAGTAGCTGCTTAGGGCCCCCACCATTCAGCAGCAGAGCAGCTTAACAGCGCTTTGGTGATAGTGAGAGGGAAGAGAGATTTCTCGATTATCCCATTTCAACCAAGCCTTACTACTGGAGGCTGTCCTGCCTGGGAATTTGCACTCACTTTGATAGTAGTCAGGATATTTCCCCTCCTGCTGACTATAGGAGAAAAAAAGAAGAAGAAGAAAAAGAAGATTTTGCTAAGCAAATGGAAGATGTGAATGAGATTAAAGTGAGAATATTTAAATTACAGAAACTTAGTGCTTTCAAGCATACTCAAGCACTTTTGAAGCACCCATTTAGGGACTGCTGATTGATAAGAGGCCATGAATTATTCTTAATCTCATCATTGACGCCAGTCTCTGGCTCTCTGGAGGGCAACACTTGGTTAACCTAATTTGAATCTAATTTGAATGGCTTAAAAGTAATAAAACAAGTATGTGCTTGAATCTAATAAAGCCTAATTTATTTAATAGAACATTTCTTAACATTTTTTCTTATTTTAGAGCTGGAAGAGATCTTTGAAATCATCCCTTTATTTTACAAATAAAGAAACGGAGTCCCAGAACAGTAAAATGTTTGGCAAAGGGCATACATAGTGGCCACCCACACTGGGGGCTTGAACGCTGGGCCCTGAATTTTGCTTGATGGCTTTTGTTCCACTCCATGCTGACCCTACAGTTCCCACTTGTGAAGATTTAGACTTCCTACCAAGTTGTGGAAAATGGGTGAGGGGAGGGTGGCTGTGCCTTGAGGGAGACAGACTTCCCCATGAGAACATCCAAAAGGTGTTTGGTTGGCCTGGCCTGACCTCCTCCGCTGACCCAGCACACTGAACACTAACCACTTCCCCTTCTTGCCCGTGGCCTCTCTTTACTGGCTGTGATGGTGGAGCCACCTCTGTCCTCCCCTGGACTGGTAACTGCTGGGGACTTGGAGTCACTAGGTACCCCACTTGGTGAATCCCCTAGTGATAGGCTGAGATTGAAAAATGCTTTAGAAATTCTGAAATCCACAGGCCCATGGGGCTTTGACATGGCAATGCCTCCTTAGGCTTTAGGTCACCTGGGTCCCTGAAAGGCTAGGACAGTGTCTGTGGAGGGAGCTGGAGAAGTCCCGTTAGGATGGACCTTCCTTCCAACCTGGCCTTGGGTTCCTGGTAGCATCTCATGGGAGAAATGTGACCAGGGTTACTTTGTGTCCCAAGGCTGCCCTTAGTACAGAGAGATCCTGAGTGGCAAAGTATGGTGACCATTCTTTACCTTCCTCTCACACTATGAGTCAAATTACTGGAACCTGCCTGACCTATAATAGTTCACACTTATCGTGTGTGCCAGGCACTGTACTAAATGTCACTTGTATTAACATATTGAATCTAAATCCTCTAGGTAAAGAAAATGAAGCTGAGAAAGCTCGAGTAACTTGCTCGAGGCCACATGGGAACCAGTATTTGACCTAATCATTGTGGCTCCAGAGCAGACGCTCAGCCATTCTGCCTCTCTCCATAAAGACACCCTTGAGCAGAGAGGAGAGGGGAAGAGTGAGCTGCTTCGTCAGGGTAAGCCTGGTCCCCAGTCGGTTCAGACATCACTGGTCTACGTTCTAGGAACAGCAGTGGCTCTGGCTTCTCCAGAATGTCCTTCCTCACTCCTGAGTCCTGAACACCCTAACTCCCAGAGCCTTGATATTCAGCTTTCCAAAATCCTAGGTGCTTTTAGGGAAAGGAAAAATTCAACCTAAACACAAATATCAAATTAAATCTGAGGCTTCATGCATGAAGAACCAGCTCTGAGCATTTTGATGTCATGGGCAACACCTATAAAGATACCAAGGAACACAGGCCACTGTGCCTGCTCTCAGATAGGTTATAACCTCTGTGTGGTTGCATTGGCAGTGGGACTGATTGCTCCCTCATTAAGCATCTGTGAGTCTCATTAACCTTGTTAAATGGATGTCTAGGAGGTACACTGAACAGAGATGGGGATAAGTACCACGTCATGCGAACTTTAGCCTCCTCCCCACATTGTGCTCACTGGTCAGGCACACTGACTTTGGAGCTTGCCTATGCTGTGCATGTTTGAATGTGTATGTGTGGTGGGGAGGGGCTCGATTAGGCAGAACTGGATTGATTTAAAAGGGCAGTGACATTTTCCTGGTGGGATTAAGCAAGGCTATGTCAAGGAGGCAAGCATATCTTACTGCATCAAACCCTACTGTCTGGCATTTTATTAACTAGAACATGTTTATTCTGCTCAGACACACTCAATGGCTTTCTGAATAAAATCCCTTGACTGGCATCCAGGCTTCCATAAGCTGGCCCTGACCTACCTTCCCAGGTTTCCTTCTCACTAAGTAACAGTAATAACATTTTCATCTATTACTTTATAATTTACGAAATGCTTCCACATTCCATATTCCTTTGACTCTTCTCAGTAACCATTTTTAGAGATGAGAACATAGACCCAGAAAGGAAAAAGAACTTGCCCAAAGCCACTACACCTGCAGTAGACTGTGACTGTGGAAGATGATGTATTATCTAGAATATTTGCTGCTCCTCCCTAGAGGTAGGTTACATTTTCCTGCTCCATCTACACGAGGCTTTGGCATGGACTTGCTTTGGACATCAGCCTGGGTCCTGAGCCCTGGAGTAAAGTAGACATGCAGCCCAGGTAGAAGTGGCCCACCATGGTCAGTCATGTCATGTGAGTGGGAGATAAACCATTGTTGTGGGGTCACCTGTTATTACAGCACTGCTGTCTAAGCTGATCATACAGTGGTAGAATCTGGCTCAATCCAAAACCTTCTGAAGGTCCCTTTCTACCACATTCATCCCCTATATTCCAGATACATCACCCTGTGCCTTCTCACCTCCATTCCTTTTCTCATCCTGCTTCATCTGCCTGGAATTCTGTTGAAATTCTACCTATCTTCCAAAGTCAAGCCCAGAATGCACTCTTCTGTGATTCTGTCTCAGACCCATAATACCATGCACATAGTAAGCATTTACTTTGTGCCAACTACTACTCTAGCACTTTACTTGTTTTAATTCATTTAATCTTCACCTATGAGATAAGCCTTATTACAGTTGCTATATAAGGAGAAGAGAGATAAAATAACTTGTCCAACATCACACAATTGCTAATTGTCAGAGACAAGAGTCAAACTCCACTCTCCTTTCACCCCACTACGTGCTTCTCTTTCTGTTCCCTGTTATATTTCTGCACATCCCTTACCCTTGACTGTGAAACAGCTTCTTTATCTAACAACATTTTCTTGATTTAGGTTTAAGAATAAATTCTATTACTTATTGGTGGTATGACCTTGGGCTGGTCACTTCATTTCTCTTCATATACTCACAGTTCCTAGTAAGGTGCCAGCAAATATTGACTGACTGACTGACTGACTGACTAAATGGATGAACTCTATGAGCCTTGGTTTGTCCATTTGTAAAATGGGAGTAATAAATGATACTTTTTTCCTAGGGTTGTTGTAGAGTTGAAGTGCTTAGCACAGGACATAGCACATGGTAAGAATACAATATAATTTACTATTATAAGCTGTAGGAAAGATAAACGTAGTCTATAATATACAGAGAGAAAAAAACTTCTCACTATAGAGATTGAGGAAAGCTAGCTTCATGGCACAAGTAACTTAAGTAGACTTTGAAGAATGAATAGGATCTGGACACAGAGATGAGGTGAAGGGAAGGGCATTTTAGGCAAAGGTAACAGCATAGATAAAGACAGAGACAGTGTAAGTTTTAACATCTTAATCCCTCTCTCCCCAGTCATACCATTTTTAGGGTCAGATCTAAGGAAATAACCCTAAATATTAAAAAAAAAAGTATGCATAAAAATTTACACTGCAGCATTATTTATATAAGAACATGAAATAACTGATATGTCGAACAATAGGGAAGTGGTTAGATAAATGATTTTATATTCATCTGATATGGTATTATATAAGTAATGTTATAATAACATTAACATTATAATTAAATAAATGAAAATATGTAATAAGGTCAGTATGATTACAACTATGTAAAAGGAAATTTTAAAACCAAAAATAATATACAGAAACCTAGGAGGAGATATACTAAAATATTTATAGAAGTAGCATTGGAGTAGTGGGCTTTGGTGATTATTTTGGGAAATTTAAAAGTTTTCTTCCTTACATGAACTACTATTTTATTATAGCCAATATTTATTGAGTACTTACTAAGTATTACACACTGCACTGATATTTTACATATACTATCTCACATATCCACACTACCCTGTGAAAAAGATTCTCGTTAACCTATTACAAATAGGGAAACTAAGATTTATATATTTATATGATATGCATATATTACTTTTATAGTAGGAACACCATGTATTTATTACCTTTAATATTTTATTATTAAAAGATAAGAGGTTCAGGTAACCCCCTCTTTCTTTGCTACTCTGAACTCTTAAAATAAACATTGTTGTACATATTTCTTTATGTATTGGTACTCTTATTTCTGTAAATTATATTTCTTAAAGTAATATTTGGGATCAAAGTATATGTGTACCTGTTTTATTTTTAACTAATTTTAGACTTACAGAAAAGTTGCAGAAATAGTACAGAGATAATTTGGCAATAAAAAATAATAAAATACTGATACATGCTACGACTTGTATGAACCTTGAAAGCATTATGCTAACCGAAAGAAGCCAGTCACAAAAGACCAGATATTATGATTTCATTTATATGAAATGTCCAAAATAGCTAAATCCTTAGAGACAGAAGGCAGAATGGTGGTTGCCTAAGGCTGGGGGCAGGTGGGGAATAGGAAGAGATTACTAATGGGTCTGAGATTTCCTTTTGAGGTGATGAAAATATTTTAATATTAGATAATAGGGATGGTTGCACAACTATGAATATAATAAAAACAGTGAATTGTATTCTTTAAATGGGTGAATTTTATGGAATGTAAATTATATCTCAATAAAGCTGTTATTTAAAAAAAGAAAACAGTACAGAGCATTCCCATAACTTCTCACTTAGTTTTTCCTGAAATTCACAACTGGGAAATGATTTGATAAATTGTGGTATAGCTATACTATGGAATTTTTAAAGTGCAGAACAGTGTAATATAATATGATTCTTTTTTTTCTAAAAAATTTTTAAAGGAAACAAAAACCTTTTATATGTGTATATGTGTATATGTTTCTTTATGTTTGCAATAGTACACGTAAATTAGTAGTATGCAAGTTACAACATGGTAGAATAAAGAGAGAACAAAGTTTGTTTTTATAACCCAGTTTGTTTTTATAACCCTTATTTAGTTTAATTTACTATAAAAGGGCATGCAATTTTCATAACTTTGTCAATTTAAAAATATTAAGGGAAAAAAGACAATAGATGCTGCCCCTGGATTTTTCATGACTAGACAGTTATCTCTAGGTTTTAAGCAGCAAGAGATGTATAAGATCACACATGCAGAGGCTCTGTGCCATCTGCTCTTTGGAGAGATAGAACATGAGCTGGAATCCTGAGGATGGAGGGAGGAGTTAAGATAAAATATTCTAGGCTTGGCAAAACTGTATTTGAATCCCAGATCTCTGTCACCTGCTGGGTGTGGATCTTGGGCCAGTTAACTGCTCTGTGCCTCGGCTTCCTGATCTTTAAAATGGGAGTAATTAGATGCTCTCTTTCATCAAGTTTTAGTCAAAATAAAATGAGATCGTGCATGTAAGATGCTTAGGGTAGTATCTGGCACATAGTGTTCAATATGTCATAGGAATCATTGTTATTAATATTACTGATAGTAGGAGTTTCTCATTCCATAGATTGATGTGTATTCCTGTGCCATCAACCTGAGAACTGACTTTATTCGTGCTGGTATTATACCCAGCTAAAATAAAAGACTGTATTTCCCAGTCTCCCTTACAGCTAGGGACAGGGGAAATCTGGGATGGGACTTCCCTTTGGAAAGATGCTCTGTTGCTCTTACTTCCCTTCTACCTTTCTGCAGTCTGGATCCTATAGATGATGGCTAGCCTCTGCCCATGCAGCGACCTAGAAGAAGAAAGCCACACCCTCTGGATGCTGGAGCAGAAGCACAGGAGCCTGAGCTCCTGATCACCCTGGAGACCCCATGCCAGCCTCAGCTTAACCTTTCTCTGGACTCCGTTCCCGTCAGAGAAAAATCAATCTCTAACTTGCTTAAGCCCCTTTCTTGAGTTTTCTGTAATATGAATATAAACCCAGTCCTAATAGAGTCCTCACAGAACAACTAAATTAAAAAGCAAAATCTTACGGTGAGAAGGTTGCAAGGAGAGTGACTTGGGGAGGGGCTAGCTGCCTTCTCCTGGGCTTAGTAGGCACTTACTCGTCCCCGATGTAGAGATTGGGCCACACCTCGTTAACGTGGGTGTACTGGGGACTGCCCTTCCAGAAGAGACGCTCCAGTTCGAAGGCTCCAGGGGTACAGTAGTCCTCCGTCTCCCCCTCCTCCACCTTCGGCAGCAGCTTCTGGGCAGATGGGTAGGCATTCTTGAGGCTTGTCTTCGGTTCTCTGGATGTCATTTTGGAGCCAAGGGACTTTCTTTCCTTTCTGCAGCTGGTCATGAGAGAGGGTCAGGATTGGGGTTAGCAGGGGACAGAGGTAGGGAATGGGCTTTCAAAAAGAGGTGGGAATAAGCTGATCTAAAGATCTGGCAGACATTTCTCAGGCCTGCTGTTCTCCTTCTTCCTCTTCCCAGGCCACAGACGTGAACAAGAAAGGTCACGATGGCAGTTAAACAACATATTCCAAACATTCCAGTCTCTCCAGGGCTGGAGTGCTAGGGCCCTCTGACCGGTGGAGGCGGATTTGCAGCAGATGCGTGACAAATCTCAGCCAGCAGCCACTCCTTGCCTTCTTTCTTTTAGATTTTACTTCTTTCGTTTCCACTTTTTCCTTTATCTAACTGGAATCTGCTGGCTTGGGCCATTATGAACTGAATTCGAAGGCCCAGAAAGTCCCTGACATTCCAGACCACGGTACTCATCAGCAGCAGGGAGCCGGTGCTCATGAGAAGGGCTCACCTGTCAATCCAAAACCTATCTAGTCTGGGCAGCCATGCACGTTCCCAGGGCTCCAGGAGCTTTGGGATGGAAGGAAACGACTGTGTGAGGGTCCGTCAACTTGTTAGGGCAGTTGAAGTCAATGTTGGCAGCTTTCACACTAAGGGGTTGGCAGGCGTGTTAACTCACCAGGGGGTCAGAAGAGATGTCCCTAGCTGGAGAGCTATGGGTGCAGAGTGCCCCCATATTTGTATGGGGTGCAGAGCTTGTCAAGCTCTGCAAATGGAATGCAGGAAGAGAGTTCCTGTTGTCCTCAAGGAAATGAATTCGCTGTGTGACTGGGCAGCATTTGTTCCCTGAGCAGAGTGAACAATGCGTCTACACACAGATGGCCTGGAAATGGAAGTTATATTCAGAGATTGGAGGGAGAGAACAGGGCAAAGTGACTGAGAAACATGGTGGTTCATGACAGGTAGGGGATGTTATTCATTCATTCATTCATTTGCAAACATTTACCTAGGACTTATTTTGTGCCAGATACTGTTCCATGTGCTTTACGATTATTAACTTGTTTAATCATCTTAACAACCCTGTGAGGTAGGTGTTATTATTATCTCCATTTTATAGATGAGGAGAATTGTAGATTGAGAATGTAACACATGGTCTTAGTCCTTTAAAAAAACAATAATTGCTAAGAGGACAGGGGTAGAGGTAGGGAATGACTGTGAGGTGTAGCAGACCATGGCTAAAAAGGGGTTGGTAGCTTCAAAGACTAGTAGGATTATGTCAAAAGAGTTCAGAACAAAACTTGAAGGGGCTCATGCTTGTCAAAAGTAAGAAATTGAACATGAGGAAAAAATAACTTTAGTGAATTGAAACACATTAAAAATTTAAATTGTAATGATACATAAAACAATTATTCACTGTTGGAAGATGCTAGTGAACCAGCTCATTATTTTGACAACAGGTAAGAAAAGGGAAAGAATATAGCATTTATCGTTCCTCTCTGATAGAAACTGTACTACTGGGTAGATGAGGAAATGTTTCTCTTTTATAAAGTATTCCAAATAATAAAGAAAGAAGGAAGCACCATTTTGCAACACATGATGAGCTTGTAGGTATTGGCACTGAGCATTGACTGCTAGCCACATAAGAAGATAAGATCAGATGTCATGGACATTTTGATAGAAGAACACACCACCATCATGAAAGTAGTCGTGCCAAAGGAAAACCTGAATCTTTGAACAGAGTCCTCAGAGTCTGGATCTAACATCTAATCTGCAGAAGATTTAGAATACAGTTAAATTATACCATAGGGCCTGCCTTGTCTTTTAGAAATACAAATGAAATAATCACAGATGAAATAATATAATGTCTGAGATTTGCTTCAAAAATAATATAGTTGGAAAAATATAAGAATATATTGTGTGTAGGAGTGGAGAGTATAAATGGAGGTATGATGAGGTAGGATTTGCCATGGATGTTGGTGGTTGGGGTTGGATAATAGTTACAAGATAGTTACTGTTTTTCTTTGCATGTGTTTGAAATTTTACATTAAGAAAAAAGTTTAAAAAGAAGAAGAAAGAGCTGAAACCTCTGCTCTGGGAAATTTGATTCACTCAGGATCACAGTAGGTAAATTAAAGTTTCCCTAGCTAGCAGTGTGTGTCTTTGGGAATTGTGGGAAGCCAGGTTCTGTGACTTTCTCCTGCAAAATCCTAAGTTGGGGAATAAGAGCAATGGGCAGCAAAGGGGACCCTTTTTTGGAGTCTGTCAAAGTGCAATCTAAAGACCTCTTCCCTCAGAATCATCCAGTACTTGCTAAAAATTCCTGAGTTACACCCTGGACCGGGGGTAAAGGCCTAAGACTCACAAGTTTCCTAGTGAGCCTGATGCTCACCAAAGTTTGATAATAATTGCCTGAGTGTACCTAGAGAGTCAAGGAGCTGTTGCCTCAAGAGAAGGATAGCAAGAGTGCTCAGTATGCTCTCCAGCTTCTCACTGAAGTGGAGACCAGCTCTTTAGCCTGGAATTAGGTGAGAGTCTGGACGACCTTACTCTGGGCTCCCTGAAGATAGCTCCTTAGTGGTGTTTATCTTTGTAGCCTCAGTGTCTGAGGTGGAGGAGGTACTCAGAGAGTATTTGTTGAATGAGGGCATGATTTAGTGAATGAATGGAATGAATGAACAAAGAAATGGGTAAATGTATAAAGAACAGTGAAACTTGTGCTGCGGACTCACCCAGAGCTGCTGAGGCAGGACAGAGCTACTGAGCTAATTGGGAAAAGGGGCTAAGGTGAGCAAAGTGCAGAATCCTGGACAGACAGGATTCTGTCTGTAGTGGGTGGTAACTCAGGCCTGAACACTACTCTGGGGGCTGCCTGCTGACATTTTTGGTCATTAGAAAAGGAGTTTTTTCAGGGGATGAACAGAAACTTCTGTGGTGATAACCAGCACAGACATGTCAGTCTCCTGTAGTTATAGATTTCTTTGTAACAGGCCCACAGGCACCTTAATCTTGAGAGATCGGGAGCTTAGCCCGTCCACAGCACCAACTCCTTATTTCAAAGTAAGTGGAAGCTGGGTACCATGTACCTAAATTGAAGTTGCAGGCCATTTTGAACCCTGCTTGCCACTAAAGGAGTCTTCAGAAGAGGTGATTTCAGGGAGATTCTGGAGTAAATTGCATTCCAAAATGCTTTGATTTCTGACGCTGACCTCACCCTTGGTGAGGCTGTTCCTCCTTCATTATTCTATGGAAGGAGCCTTCCCCAGCCCCAGCTCCGTGCTGAAAGCCTCGGCTGGATTTCCAGACAGAAGAGGAAGTGGTGTGGTCTACCCAGAGCAGCTTGGCACGCGAGGAGCTCTGGGATCTATTATCCTCCAGCATGCAGATTTGATGGGGGACGAGAACAAAGCGCTGAGCCGGCCAGAAACCACAGACCTGTAATCTTTCCAAATCCTGAAGGCGGCTTTTGTGCATCCCTCTGTGCGTGGCTTCTCGGTCTCTGACTCTCAGAGAGGCCTGGAGCGTCTGTTTTCCAGATCACAGCCAAAATGGAAGGGAAGACAAATCTGTTCTGTTTTGTTTCCATAGATTCGACCCAGAGATTAACTGCCAAGGTCTCAATGACACACACAGTATCAATCACAGGCTAAATGTCATAATGAGAGCTGGGCAGGTTGTCAAAAGAGGCCTCCAGGTTCCTGTTACAGCTTCATATTTAAAGGTTTGGTCCCAGGAAACCAAATGCCAAGCCGAAGGCTGCTTGGCCTATGTAGAGCATCAGCCTGTGTCTTCCTCAAAGGATACTAAACTCAAGCTCCCTCCTAGAGGAGCCAGGCAGGTTACACAGAGGAGGGAAATGGGTTGGTTGTTAAAGAATAAAACAATCAAAAACCTAACTGTTGACCTCAGGCAGAGACATCAGGGAGTGGGAGGGACTATGGCACACTGGAGAGCAAACACACCCTCTGAAGGGGCAATAGCTTGCCATTACAAGTGGGAATGCAAGCCGAGATTCTCTGATCTTCTTGTGAGAAGTTAGAAAGCCAGAGTTTGGTGTGAAATCTGTAGATTTTTAAATGTAGGCAGCTGTAGCAGATACTATCCCTGCCCTGTCTCATTCCTTGGCTCAGATCACTGCAGCACAAATGGGCAGTGCCCTTATACACAAAAGTCTGCCTTTCTCAAGCCCCTGTAACTCCTTGCTTGAGAGATTTTTCTGGTATTTACACTGATCAGGCCTATAGTTAGATTTCTTTCTGTTACCACTTATTTGGCCCTTTTTACGAGAGCTTTTGGCTCATCTATCACCCCTTCCCCCTCCTCCCCACCTTCTGGTAACCACTAGTCTATTGTCCCTGTCCATGAGTCTCTGCTTGTTTGTCCTGTTTGTTTCTTGCTTTTAGGTTTATATCCCACATATAAGTGATATCATGTGGTGTTCAACTTTTTCTGTCTGGCTTATTTTGCTTTGCATGATTATCTCGAGGTTCATCCATGGTGTCACTAATGGCGGTATTTCATCTCTTCTTATGGCTGAGTCATATTCCATTGTATATATGTACCCCAGCTTCTTTATTTAATCATCTATCATAGGACACTTCGGTTGCTTCCATGTCCTGGTCAGGCCTAAAGTATGAGGAGTTACCCCAGAAGTCATTGGCAAATGAGGGGCAGGAGTTAGTAGATAAATACTCCAGCTTCCTTCACCCTGAGTGGGACCATTTTTGAAATCTTTCTACACGGTCTTCTGGAGGCTCACTGTGTGCTCCAGCCCCAGCTGTCCAGAGTGGTGACCTGCTCACTCACACTTCCTTTGCTGGCTATCTTCCCTCTCAGTTTCACTTGTTCACTCCACACAGTGCTTTCTGGAGCATCTCTCAAATAATCACCTTTCATGCAATCCCTGGTCTCAAGGTCCACCTTTGAGGGAACCTAAACTAAGATATTGGTAATTTTAAAACATTTTTTAAAGATAAGTGACAACAGAGAATGCAGAAGCCAAGTGGTACTTGACCACTAGGCCTGGAGTACTATTTCCCACTGTGAAACAGTGGCCTCACCTTTGAGGAGCTATTTCCAGGAAGAACCAACACAGGGACCCTTCATCAGTTCTGACTCCATTTCAGAATTTTGACAGTACAGCTTGCATTTGGTTAAAGGTTTCCCTTTGCCCGATGAGGAAAAGCTTTGCTCTGAATTCAAAACTATAATTTTGACACCATGATTTGACTCCTTGTAAAACAAACAAACAAAAACTAGAAAAAAAAAACCCTAAAAATCTCTTATATAGTTTTTCTTTTTTAACTAGGAAAAAAAAATCAAAACTGTCAATACTGTGGGCAAGTGTCAGGACTCAGAGAAGGTTTTTTTCCCTGTGTTCTATTATGGGATTCATTTAGTAAGTAATTATATTTTATAATGAATAACCATGTCTTAATTTTTTACCTGTGCTAGCCAGACAGAATAGTCTGAGCAGGAAGCTTATGACTTCTGATTTATGACTTATGACTTCTGATTTGTGATTTCCATTCTGCCTTCCTTGCTCCTTTGACTTGGCACTTTCCTGGGGCTCCTCTACCTCTCTGTCCCTCTCTCTCTACATTCACTGTTTGTGGCCCTTCTCTGAGGACTCACAGGTTTATATGTCGCATCTTCTCTGAGCTTCTCCTCTTTCTTTGCTAAAGTGGAGCTACAATAGACAAACGAACAAAAAAACCCAACCTGAACTCTTTTGCTCTCTAAGGTGGAGGATGGGAGAGGCCAAGTCAAGAGAGGCATCATTCATTTCAGTGGGACAATTAAATCTCTAAGTGGACCTCTCGAGCCTGCAGAGTCTGTTCCAGTTGCCAGGCTCAGGAATATGAGCCACAGAACAGGCCTCCTGCTTAGTAACAAATATCCATTGAGGATCCTTTTTATGAGAAAAAGGTAAGTCCTGAAGCATGATTCAGAATGTGGTGAAGTGAAACACAGGGAGTTAAGGTGTTCTGTACACAAAAGCAAAGTGAGTTCTGAGTCTTCTAGAACATCCCCAGAGTGGGAGTGAGGGGCCCTGCTGTGGGGTGAGGGGGTGGAGGGCTGAGACCAGAGACAGCCAGGTGAGGAGTGTCCAGGGGACACAGCTACAGGACTAAGAACAAGGTTTCCCAATGCTCAACTCTGAAGTGCCCCACTGTTATGTCAGTTCTCTTTCTGTCACCCTAACCCTTGGGTGAACCTTTTAAACATGATGGACAGCCCATGTCTGTGGTGATTTTGAGAAACCAAAGAGAAAGAGGCTTGCGCCAGTAGATAGAAGAAAGCAGAAGTCTATGAAGCAGCATGTACAGCATGATTCTGTTCTTATGCAAAAATACATTTCACAAAAATAGTAACTCTGGCTTATACTTATTTTAGGATGATGAAATTATATGTGATTTTTCTTCTTTTTAAGGAACCATCTTTTCTCAAACTTCTGTGATGAACAGGTACTATTTAGGTATAAGGAGGGTGATTAACCTGTGGAAGTTCTGTTTTAGAAAGGCTCTGGGCATAATGGATGCTCACCCTGAGCCTGTGGGCTGAGGCACAGGAGGGTGACCTTCAGGAGAAGGCGTGACCAGGTGTTGCTTACATCTTGAGTGGCACTGCGTAGCCTCTCAGTGCGTGTGAGCTCCCCTAAAGCAGAGGTTTGTCCTCCTTGAGGCCTCCAGTGGCAGCAGCCAGACCTAGGTCATGTCAAAAGGTCATTTCAGTTCTTTAGTGCTTCCCAGGAAACCAAAGAGAATCAAGTTTTGTGGGTCCCAAAGCTTATACAATATCTTTAAGAGAAAACCACATAGGTACAGGGCCTTGGAAGATACCAGTGCTCATGTGGGGTTGTGAGGCTTCAGGGTAAATTCGTGTCTGAGGAGGACTTCCCCTCTGACTGGAGACAGATGTCAAAAGATGAGGGCAGCTCTCCTCCTGTCGCCCGTGGTGTCAGAGCCAGTGTCCTTGACTTGCCTTAGTCTGGTCTGGGTTTCAGTCTAAGTCAGCCAACATCGGGGTGCTCTCATGGGTCACAAACAGGGATGGTTCCTCTTTGATTTCACCTCGGAAGTTAGGCCTAGTGCTGCCTCCCGCACCCACCGATCTTACTCACACACCCCTCTCTTAAGAGCGAGTGATGGGCTAGGCTAGAGAGGCCTCTGCCTTGTAGAAGTTTTTGTTCTAGTAGAGTATTTCATAATCTAATCTTTTAAAAAATTCTCCTCTCTCTTTGAAGGTATTCTGTATTCATGTATATGTGTACATTGCATATTTGCATTCCTGATGCATTAGGATCATGGGGGAAAGTCAGTAGCTGTTTAAATTCATGTACACCACATTCTTTCCGTGACACCACCCAAGGTGGGCTTGGAAGGTGCCTTGAAGGAATGGGGAGACTAAAAATGTTATTGTGGTTGGGTAAATGACTCAATTAGGAGAGTAATACCTGCTGCTGCGGCATGTGGGGGTACAGGATTTGGCAGCAGTGTACATATATAAATATACATATTTTTAATTCACTACAAGTCAGTACTTGTCTTTATACATCTTAAAGCTACAAAAAATGATCCCGACCAGGAAATAAAAGTTGTGGATTTTTTAAAAATTAAAACTTAGATGTGAAAACCCAAAAAATTTTTGTTGCCTATAATTTAATTCTTAATGTATCAGACACAATCCAAGTTTAACAGATTTTTTTTTTCTCTTGGATTCTGGCAAGTACATTAACAGGAGGCAATTATGTGAATTAATATAAACTTATTTAATTAAAAAAACAAAAGCCTTCATTTAAAAAGGTAATTTAATATTCCTTCTACGATGGTGTTGATGTCATTAACTTGTTTGATTAACTCTATAGATGGTTTCAAAGTGCTGTGGGTGGTAATTTACGAGCTCCTAATTGATTTCCCCAATCTCGGTTTGGCAGTGTTGGGGCTCCCGGAAACCTTGAGGAGGCTGGAGGCCCACACTCGGCTTTCTTCTCAGACCCGGAGGCCTAATGGGACGGACTTTACCTCTGTGGCTCAGGCCCTGGTCAGAGAGAGGAGGCTCTGGATCAGGAGCCGAGAGGCTCTGACGTCCGACCAGGCCAGCTGTGGTTCCTGACTCCTGAGCAGCTGGGCCTTTGTTTCCTCTGAAGATGTGTGGGGGCACTTTAGGCAGTTGCACAGCTTGTGAATTCAGGAATAAATGGCCTTTTATTTCATGTCTTTCAAAAACCATTTCCTGCTGCGCAACCCCTCAGAACATGAGGCTTCTTTGTGCAGGGAAAGATGAAGGAGGGTAGAGTGTGGTGGTGTGGCCTTCACCAGGGGCCCGCCACTGCTCCATTTCCAGTCCAGGCCACTATTCCTCACTAAGTCTGTCTCTTGATGCTGCACAGAGGAGGCTCTGGGCCTTGGGAGGGCTGGGGTTGGTCAAGCACCCGCAATAGCTGCCAGAAAAGCACACTAAAAAATCAAGGCCCTGGCAGGACTCAGAGAAATGATATATGGTTGGTTAGTTTTACTGTATGCCAGCGATTATCTACTCTTGAAACCTCCTAAACAGGGAAAAGCTGCCCCACTTTACAGATGAAAAAAACAGGGGGCAGAGAGGTTAGTAACATGACACCAAGCTAGCAAATGGTGAGGCTGAGACCCAACACAGGCAGCCAAGCATCCCAACCCATGTCAATAGATAGGTCACTCTAGTCTCGGTCACAAAGTATATGTTCCTGAGAGCAGGCCTAGGCTTTCATTCTGTATGCCCTCCTCCCAGATGCGAAGTGCAGAATGGTGTGAAATCTTGAAAAGGACTCACTGGCCTTGGCATCTCACATACGTGGCCTTGAGCTTCCTTATCTGTAAATGGGAATAATGGCCACCTCCCTGGTTGTTGGATGAAACGAGATAATATAAGTTCTTGGCACAATGACATGGGCTCAGAGAATCTTTCACAAAGGGAAAACAAGGGAACGGGGGTGGGGAGTGGGGGGTGGAGAATTCCCAACTGTTGGGAGCTAAGTTCTGAGTCAAGAGTAGGCAAGAGTGAACAGAGCAGTTTAGCTGGGGCTGAGAGTCTCTGGAGGGTAGTTGAGGCAAATGTGATGGGGCATAAATAAATCTGAACATTCTCCTGCAGGTGATGGGGCTCAATTGCTCCTGTATGAGGCATAAGCAAGGCTTTGGGAGGAGGAGGACTCTTACCAGCCTGTTAATATCTGCTGATGGTGCCTGACGGCTATAAGACTTGTCCTCCTCTTTACTGTGGAAGTGTCTGGCACAGTGCCATCAAGGGTCACTGGAAGTGAAGATTCAAACATCCTCTGCTCTAGAGTCAGGCTAAAGAAGACAGATGGAGCTATGACCGCTGGCACCAGGACCTGGAGTGACTGTTTCTGGGCTTAGGCCCCCAGAAAGTTTCAAAGCCACTGATTCCTACCTAAACCCTCAGACCCCTTTCCACATCCTACTCCCACCCCCATGCCCAAGCCTTTTTCCCTGTATAGGACTCAGCTCAGCAGCCCTTCAGCTGTTGCTTATAAACGTTGTTTAGTGGGACCAAAATGATTTTGTCATGAAGAGACCAAGGAAGAGGCCCCGAGGGAAACGTCAGGGCACCAGAACACGCTCCGAGTACCAGGGACCCTCAGCTGCTGGGGCCTTACTCCACATGTGTCCCCTCCCTCCTTACTCAGAGTTTTTCCCTTGGAATATTTTAACTTTTCTGAACAGTAAGAGTCTCCCACTCCCAACCGCTCTTGGGTTCCAGGCCCATGAGACACCACTGGAGCCATGGGACAAGGGCACCAGAGTCTGGTGGAGGGAGAGCTGGTCTCATGCAGGATGTTTTCCCACCTTCCTACTTACATGCTGCTGTCTTGGTCCAGTGGCTCTGTATCTCCGTGACCCAGTCTCCCTGTATTACCAGGGCCCATCCTCCCAACCAGGACTGGGATAGGCTTCAGAAATAGTCCCTGTGTCCAAAAGATGCTTAGTGTTACCCAGGACACAGAAAGAATGCTCATGGGCGGGTTTTGAGTACTTACTTGTGATTTGTGTTGCTCTACACATGATGAGAGTCATCCCGGCATCTCTATCTCCTGCTCCCATTAAGATTTTTTCCCCTCCACTGGCTAAATGGACAAATGTAGACCTTGCTGGAATGTGATACAATGGCTCCAATGCCTCAGAAGGTCCCACTGAGCTTTAATCCACCCTAATATCCTTTAGAAACGGTCATTGAACTAAAAACTCAGATTTGGAGGAAGAAAGTGGAGAAAATTCCAGAGTCTCTAGAGAAAGACAGGCAACAACAGAAAGCCTTTCCCACTGAAAGGATGTTAGCTGTTCTCTGTGTCTTCAGAAACAGGATAGAAAGGGGGCTTCTAATCCTTATACCCAGGCCCCTTAAGGACATTTGGCTGGACCCACCCAAGGGCCTTCCTTACCTGTGTGCGCCGGGACTCGCCAGGTCAGGAGGTGCTGGTCTGTGAGGTGTATGGTGCCGCATGCCCAGCCACCCAGACTGGCATCTGAGAGCCTATTTTTAGGGTCAGATCTGCTGACACTGACCTTCTGTGCTTTCCAGTCTGAGAAGGGACCTGTGGCATCTGCTTGCAAAATGATTCACCAGTGTGACCTGAAAGCCTTGACTTTGGGAGCCCTGTACCTAGTGCCCAAACGCTTTTTCTGTCCAGCCACAGAGGCAGGGCATGTGGCTGCCAAAGGGGACTTTATAGCTTTGTTTTCTTGGGATGGATGAGGCCAGGTGTCTACAGCGTCTTGCCGTTTGGCTCTGTCCTGAAACAATTGGAATGGGGAGGTTTATGTGCTGCTGCCACAGAGCTTGGCCTGAAGGAAAACTCTGCATTCTAGTCTTTTCTCAGGAGTTTATATCTGGGGGTGGATGGAATGGATGCCACATCATATATGGCAATCAGTGTATGCCTTGTCAGTGTCACTTCCTGTGAGACCTCCAGCAAGTGTCCAACCCTTCTGGGCTTCAATAGGAAAAATAATTATAATGTGGACCTCTTATGTTGTTATCAGAATTAAATGACATACAGTATGGAAAGTACTTAGTGACACACAGTATGGAAAGTACAGTATGCTAAACATTTAAGAAACGCCTGATGATATCAAGATGCCAAAAATATTCCCAACAGTCATTTCCAGGTCTCTCTTCTTGCCAGTTCCTTCTTTCAGCCTCCCGCCTCTTTGGCTCCAGGCTTCTTTGCTTCAGGATTCCCCGATCCAAGCCCTACCACTGTCGCCCTTCTTTTTAGTGTTGAGTGGTGTAGTTCTGTTCAGGCATCTCTAATTTTCTAGTACAATCTCTCCAGGGCTTTCTACAGTTTCTTCCCATCCTTCTTTATCCTTATCACCCCTTTTGGGGCATTCTTTAATGTGTGAAGGATTGGGGGGGTAGGGTGGGTGTCACAGTCTTCCTGCATCCTTCATTTAACAGGGTCTTCTTGTGTCGGGTCATTATATTATCCCCTGCAACTTTGTATTTAGCAAGTCAAAGATCTTCCTCAAAATTTGCTTGTTTAGATCTCATTGGTTTTATTTAGAGTGGTGATTTCTACTAGTATTTTTTATTGTGAAACTGGTCAAAGACTTTGCTTTCACTGATTTGTTGGTGCAAAGAACATACACACTGCAGAGACTCAAGATCTGAGTGTACAGGAGGGCAAAATGTCAGGGTCCATGTGTCTTTGCTGTCAAGTGCTGGAGTCAGAGCAGCACAGTTAAAGGCCCTTCTGCAATCACCCCAAGAACAAAAGGAGTCACAGCTGCTGGAACTGAAAAAAACTAAAGAAAGATTTCTATGTAGGTGGGAGCCAGCCCCAACCCCAGCCCAGCTCAAGGGCTAAGGAAGCAAGAGGGGCCTCTGAAGATGTAGGTTCAGCAGGGGCAAAAATCAAATATCTAAAGACCTCTAAAGTAGATGGTTGATAAGAAAGAGATAATATTTCATTACACTGTTTAGGAAAGTGTTCAAGTAAATAAAGCCAAGAAAAAAAATCAGTGGGTTGCTGGATTATCACCTCCACTAGGGTAGACCCAAAATGTGATTGACTAGAAGACTGGTGACCCCCCTCTGACATCCCACATGCCTTCAATACATCACACTTTAAAGTATGCCCCAAAGAGGGCGACAAGGATGGGGAAAGTTGGAAAACGGCAGCATTAATTATTAGGAACTGTAGAAAACCTTGGATGATTATTAGAAAAGAGTCGTGGTGGCGGCAGGACACAGCCGGTCTGTCTTCCAGTAGCTGAAGGGCTTACCTGTGACAGAAACAACTGCTTTCTCTGTACAACTCTAAAGGCAGAACTCAGGCTGTGGGTCGATGCCCCAAGAGCTGACTTGTGTGGACGTAGCAAGAACACTGTTCTGCCAGGATGAGAGTGAGCCAGTTAACCATAGGCAACGCTCAGACCCGTCTCCAACTACTCCAAATTCCAAGGATGTAGTCCACCAGGACTCTGTGCAACAGCAAGCTGTTCTAGTGCAGGTGAAGTATGATCTGTAGAAACAGCGGTCATTTTCACTGTAGCTTCTTAGGAACTTAACTGTGGCAGGTAAAAATGAAAGGGACCATCTAATTATTAAATATCAAATCAAAATGATATAAATGAACCTAAGAATCTTAACTCACTCCTTTGAAAGTTTTGCTAAATTTCATAGACCATTGTTACAAAAATAAAACTACTGACAATTCTAGTGGTCATTGTAAAGAACTGGCATTATGCTTCACAGGTATTACATCTAGACCAACATATATTCGCTTTAAAGAATACTAAGAATTGTTTAGTATACACTGGGATACTGCTATACACCTATCAAAATGGCTAAAAACGAACAAACAAAACCCCAACAATACCAAACCCTGGGAAGAATTTTAGGAGCTGCTGGAACTGTTTAGTATCTTGGTCATGGTGGTGGTGGCACAGTTACATACATTTGTCAGTAAAACCAGGAAGAATAAATTTTACTACATGTATATTTAAAAATAAAAAGGATATATGGGTGCCCTGTTCACCTGGGACCTGGCTTTTAGCACTGGCAGAATGTGTCTGGTAACTCTATCCACTTTTATGACTAACACCATTTAGGCCACAGAGAATGTGTTTTCTCTTCTCTTGCTCTGTGTCCTCAAACAAAAGGTAACCGAGTCTGAATTCTGTGATAGTTAGTGGGTTGCATTGCTGGTAACCTTGGTGTGCAGGGAGGATTTGAGCTGTGCAAATGCCTAGGTGAGAGAAAAGACATCTTATTCAGCCTATCCAGTCATCTGCTCAGAGAGTGGAAAAACCTGGGAGTGCTGAGCATCTGCTGTGTCTCTGTGTTCAGCTTCAGGGCCCTGGAGGTGACCTGGAATAATGCGTGGTATTCTCAACAGTTGCACAACAGCTGAGGAATATGTTGGAATACTAAACAATTCTTAGTGTTCTTTAAAGTGAATATATGTTGGTCTAGATGTAATACCTGTGAAGCATAATGCCAGTTCTTTACAATGACCACTAGAATTGTCAGTAGTTTTATTTTTGTAACAATGGTCTATGAAATTTAGCAAAACTTTCAAAGGAGTGAGTTAAGATTCTTAGGTTCATTTATATCATTTTGATTTGATATTTAATAATTAGATGGTCCCTTTCATTTTTAGTAGAAACTTTGATTGTTTTAGAAAAAGAACTCTTTAGAGATTAATACATGAAAATCATTTTAATTTTTATTGTTTTTATTTAATTTACATTTTGTAAAAATAATATTTACATTTGCTCACTTTGAATTAAATTATATTCTGTTTTTTGAGCCTTCAGTTCGGTACCATCCAATAGGAATATAATGCAAGCCATGCATGCAGTTTAAAATTTTCTAGTAGCCACATTAAAGAGTAATAAGAAACAGGTGAAATTAATTTTAATAATGTATTTTGTTGAACTGACTATATCCCAAATATTATCACTTCAACATGTAGTCACTATAAAAAATTATTGAGATTTTTGGCATTTTTTTTTCCATACCAAGTTTTTGAAATCTGTGAGTGTTTTATACTACAGCATATTTCAACTTGTGCCAGCCACATTTCAAATGCTCAACAGCCCCCTGGGGCTGGTGTTTCCCATACTGGCAGCTCAGGTCTAGATTGCTGAGAATGGGACAAGTGAGTGTGGCTGGCTCTGAGATGGGAATTGAGATGAGGGTTTCCACTTGAACTCCTGCCTAAACCTGACCTATCTCTTTCCCACTGGATGACCACAAACCTTCTGTCCTCCTCAGCCTGGGTTGCCCAGTTCTTAACTCCTGTTATGTGGGTACCTTGATTTCCATGGTTCACCTGGAAGTTCGCTGGTAGCTGACCAGGCCACATTTGTTGTGGAGCTGTCACTCTTGACTCTCATGGCCCGGTGACATAAAGATATTGTGTTTGGAGAGAAGGCCCAAGGGCCAAGGATGTTTTTCTGAAATCGATACCTTTGTGGATCTCCCGGGCTATCAGAATACTGGGAGTGCCTGCTGCCAGCCTCCTGCTGCAGGCTCTGGAGCCCTTAGGACCTAGGGGATGGGCTGTGGGCAGGGGCCCCCTCAAAGTACCCCTTTCCCAGGAGACTGAATCCCATACGATTCCTGCTCCAGTCTGTCAGTCATCTCAGCAAATGAGTAAATCATGTCTCTATTAGCACCTCTGTCTTCCCACCAAGACTTGTTTACTTTCCAGATAGATAGCAGTTTCCTCTTCATGGCCTGTTAGTGCATCAAAGTGACATTAATGAGGATTGACAGAGTGACTAGTCTGCATGTGGGAGGCAAAAGAGCAGAGGAGTGAAGGGTATGTGCTTTTGAAACACAAGGCCTTGGGTTCAAATCCTGCCCTTGTGACTTAGCTCTGAGTTGGTACAAGTTCTTTAGCTTCTTTGAGCCTATCCTCTCATCTGTATATTGGGAATAATAATGGGATATAGCTATAGGGTTTTGTGTGTGTGTGTGTGTGTGTGTGTGTGTGTGTGTGTGTGTGTGTGTGGATTAAATAAGATAATGCAGGTAAAACTCTTGGCTTGGAATAAGCAACCAATCATACTAGTCACTGCTATTTTTTTTTTTTTTACTCTCCCTCAACTCTGGTTAATCGTTGTAGCTCCCATTGGATGGATTAAGATATCTCTAAAGAGGGTTAAATTAACAGACCATTGGGTTGGGAGCTGAAACCTCTCTGTGGATTCAGCAGGTGAGGCCTTACTCTGTGTCCAGGCCCTGTTCTAGAAGCAGGCAGCAGGAGATTGGGCCTATCTTGGGTGTGTGTACTCACTAACCAGTGGGGAGACAGACCTCTAAGCACACACTAGCAGCTCAGTAAATAAGGTTTGTGACAAGGGAAGTACAAGAGTTGCTGGGAGAGCCAGGGGATTCAGTAAAGACACTCGAAGGAGGCCAACTTTGGCAGTGGAGGAAGAAGCTGGATGGGAGTATCAGGCGATAAAGCGTCATCCATAAACCCAGTAGGCCCTCAAGTAATAATACTTCAAACTGCCGTCGACATATTATTTCAATGATAGGCATTACCCAAACCATGATGGTTTAGTCGTGGCAGGTACCTTGAGCCAACTCTGATTACATTTCAGGGGCATTGTCTGGTAAGGAAAAAGAAAAAAGAGATAATGATAGGCTGGACTGAGCTCAATTTTAGGAAAGGGCTGACTTTGACACATTGCACAGTGGTCCCTGATCGGTCAAGGTCCTAATGGGGCAGAATTCACCAGGGATGATTTAATAAAAAGACTACATACAGAGAGTGAGCAGGGAACAAACAAGGAATGCTGAAGCACCCAGGAAGTAGAGATGGTGGAAAGTCAGAGGACACAGATGTGACTGTGATCCAGCTTCAACCCAACAGACAAGGACAAAACTCTCAGGAATGGTAGGGTAACAAGGTAGAAGGAGCCTGTGTCCCTCCCTACATGACCTCTTGGAGCTAAGTGGCCTTGCCAGTATGAACTGCCCATCTACCACTCTGTACAGTACTATGGGAGAGAAATATATAGCTGTCTGTTTTATGCCACTCTATTTTGGAGTCTCTGTTACAGTAACCTAGCCTGAACTCTAATGCACTCAAAGGCCGGTGTGGTTGCAATAGAGTGAGTAAGGGAAAAAATTTAGCAGATGAGAACCTAGATCCCATGGAGCCTTATAGCCAATATAAAGAGTTTGGGTTTTATTCTAAGAAGAATGGTTATATGATCTGATTTGAATTTTAAAAAGAATATTCTGGAGAATGGAACTTGGTGAACAAAAGTAGAGGCTGAGAGACCAGCAAGGAGGTTATTCTGGTTGTCTAGGCAAGAGATGCTGGTGGCTTGGTCAAGGATGGGAGCAGCAGATGTGAAAAGTGAGTCAGATCTTGGATATGTTTTGATGGTAGATTATAAATTATTACTTGATAAATTTGACTTTGAGGGGTTTGTCTGTTCAGGAATAAATGAAATAATATAAAATGCTTAACACCGTTCCTAGCACCTAACCATTGTTTTAATAAAGGCTTTCTGACTCTGATGATATAACTTTCCCCCTGCACAAGACACTGATTGAGTTAAGAAAGCAACTCACTCCTTTGGTGTCTGTGCACGTGGCCTCAGACTGTCCTCGAGGTTAACATCCAGGAGGGAGGTCAGTGAGCGTGACTGGGACCCAAAGGGACCCTCATTGCTGCAATCAGTCTGGCTCAGAATGTATTGACAATTTGCTCATTCTACCCATACCTCTACAGCACCTATAATGTTTTAGGAACTGTTCTAGAAACTGAAAGAAAAGTAACAAGATGTACCACTTCACTGCCCTCATGTTGCTGCTATTCTTCACTGGGAGGTACAAAGTGTCTATTTTTCTTTAACTCTTCAAACCTTTCCCACAAACCCCACCCCACCTTGCTGGGGATTGAGGACAATTAAATTTGCTGAATATTAACATCCCAATCTCTTCCCAATTAAAATCTCAAGCTCTTAGAATCCTCTTCTGCCCAAGATGGATTATAGGTATAATCAGGGTTTATTGCAAGAGCTAAGGTGGGGAGGCAGGCTTGATGCTGTGGGGCCTCTTAAGTCTGGCTGCTGCTCATGTTAGACAAAATGATCTTCCAGAAGCCTAAACAGGTCAAAAGCAAAGCTTGTCCCCCATCTCTCTCTCTCTCTCTCTCTCTCTCTCTCTCTCTCTCTCTCTCCCTCTCTCTCTCTCTCACACACACACACACACACACACACTCACATGTGCACTTTTTAGTTTGTCCCAGGGACGATGTCTTAGAGAACAAAGGTCATTACCCATAGGCCTCACTGCAAGCCGCCGCCTCCTCTGTCCATTTCCTCAATCAACCACTTTCTTTTCCTTTATTACCAGAATATCCTCTGAGCCTTCGCCTACAGGATTTGGCCTCCTTTTCCCATTTTTCAGGGGCCATAATGGCAAAATGACTTCCAGGTACGGTTGACTGATTTGCAAATACATTTTCAGTATAAGTACATCCTCTGAAACATTTGAGACATATTTATACTAAAAATTTATTTGTTTTTCAGTTGAGACTCAAATTTAATCGATGTACTATATTTTATCTGGCAACTCTATTTCTAAGGAACTTGGTTATGGGGGAGAGGAATGAAAAACATAGCCATTTAATATTTTCAAAATATTGTGCCTGATACCAGGCTTAGCTCCTGCTAGCTTCAGACTTAGAGGGGCTTTGGAAGGAAGGAGGCTGTTGGCTGCCACCTTCCTAGTATGGGCTGTTCCCAGTCCCTCAGAGGGTCCTATCACATGTGTTGTGTCAGGGGCAGGGGGGATGGTGAAGGAACCCACTTTGGCTTCCTGCCTGTCCTCCCCCAATCACACCGAGCAGGCCTCCCTTGGATGTGGGTAGCCCCATCCTGCTGGCAAAGCAATTGCTTACCTAGAACTTTTATGAGGACATTTTTATTGAGCTGTAATTGAAAAGGAAAAAAAAAACTCCAAGACGTTCCAGATTTTTCTCATAAGCCTGCTTCAGGCATGCATGTGTGTATGTGTGTATGTGTGTGCGTGTGTGTGTATGTGTGTGTGTGTGTGTGTGTGTGTGTGTGTATGTGTGTTCCTAGACTAGCCAGACCACACCAGTTTTTGTTGGAAAAATGAAGAGGTTTTTGTGTGTGAGAGAGACATTTAACTTTTCTCTCTTCTTCCCTAAATGAAAGACCAGAATAAGGATAAGCTGGGAGCCTGGAGAGCCTATAAAATCTCCTTTTCATTAAGCAAATATTCCAGTGTTTGGAGAATCAAGGTTTTATGTAAGAGGGCTGCATTTGTCATTACAGTCTAATATCCTAATGTAAGTTTACAACCATATTTAAGAAGCCTATAATCGAATGCAGAGCCTCTTATATATGTAAAACTACTTGGCAAAAGTTTATAAATCATATACATCTATTTAAAAGAATGTGAAAGTGAATCCAGATGATGGCCTTTTTTGAAATAGGCTCGTGGTGAATGCCCTGTTGTGCCCCATTGCTGTTCTGAGAAGCTGCAGAAAAGATTGAGCCTCTCCTGGGGACGGGTATGACCGGTCCTCTCACACCCTACCCAGGAAGGATGGAGATCCAGATCTTCCTTCCCAAGCCCCTGGTTATCCCAGCAGGAAGGAAAGAAACTCAAGCTTTTGTTGAGCACCTACCATGTGACGGGCACCCAACTATTTCTCTAGTTCCGTCCTCAAAGCAGAACTATGCAATGCTGTTATCCTTCCATTTTTATTCTTGAGGAACGTGCGGGTCAGAGGAGTTAACCTTCTGCTCAGGCTCACACAGCTAGTTAAAGGATGAAAACCTGAGTCTCATGTGTCTAAGGCTCCTGTTCTTCCTGCCACTCCAGAGGTTCCCACCCTGGGCTTGGTGGTAGTGATAGTGGAGTATGTTATGATCCCCTGGGTTAGAGACATATTGCTACTTCTTAAGAGGGACAAAGCTGGATTCAGAGTGAGGTAGGTCATACCAATCACTTCTGTATGATGGCCATTTCTGAGATAGGCCTGACCCATTGTCCTGCCAGAGGGTTCTTATTCTTGTCAGGCAATGACTGATCTGATTGAAGTTTATGAAATGAATAGATGAGGTCGTTTAGGTACCAAAAGAAAAACTCAAAATCAAGTGACCTCAGAGATTCATTGTAAGAACACACTTGGAAACGAGAGATCTCCCAGGGATTGGGAATGTCTTCTAGGTTATGCCATGAGCGGATGATCAGGCTAACGCAGGGTCTCGTCTGATGCAGGCTGCTCCTCAGGCTGGAGCTCTGGCTCTCTTGGGACAGGGAACCCAGCTCTTCTCTGCTTGGCCCCTGATATTCCTGCCCCTACCAACTGACTCTCCCTGCTTTTCCACTTGGAGATTTCTGCTGCCCACGGCCCCTGCTTCCTGACCCCTCTGGGTACCTCCCCAACCATCCTGCGGCTTCCAACTCTGATTTCCACTCAGACTCTCCAAGACAGAGGACCTCATTGGGTTGGCAATCTTACCCAGAAAAGAGCACCGTCAATAGCAGGCTTTTACATCAGACTGCTCCACAGGCCTCTGGCCACCTGTGGGTCAGGGGATGTAACAGCTAAGACTGGGTTTGGTTGCAAGTAAAAGACACTTGAAAAACAGTGGCTTCAACACGATAGACATTTTTTCCTCTCTTGTGTAAAGGAAGTGTGGATGAAGAGGCAGTCCAGGCCTAGCAGGGAGCCCAGCTAATGCTATTCACACTCCAGGCAGCGCCATGAAGAGGGGATCAAAGGACATACCTTTTCCTTTTTAGAGAGACTTATCAGAAGTTCCTCATAATTATATCTCAGATATAATTGGCCAGAACATAGTCATTTGGCCACACTTACCTAGCAGAGGTTGAAAGACGTCCTACCATCAACATACCAAGCTAACAACTGAGGTTGTGTTTTGTTTTGTTTCATTTTGTTTTGTTTTGTTTTGTTTTGTTTACAAAGTAGAAGTAGAAAGAAGAGTATTGGGAGCAAGTAGAAGCCCATGCACAGGTGTCCACCCTGATGTAACCATCTTTGGCCAGGACAGCAGAGCCAAGACAGAGAGTGTATGCCACCTGGAATCATTCAGAAAGGGGCGCCGGCATAAAGGGGGCCATGCATGGATGCTACAGAGTACATATCTATGACTGTAAAGTATAATATAAAAGGAGCTAGAAGGTCCCTTCACCCCACCTCAAAGTTTCAGTAGTCCTGACTGCAAATTTACCATTCAAGTGAAGCAGTGCCTTCCCCAGCACCCCTTTAAAGTACACACATGATCCTGGGAAAATTAAAGATCCTCAGTTCTTTATACTTGCGTGTGTATTTTCTCATCTTTCTAGTCAGCAAACCTCCTGCCCAGTCACTACCAAAATCAACAGCACTAAGCTGGAGCCTTGAAAAGCTTGAAAGCTAGTATGATGGGGTTCCAGTTGTAGGTCTCAGTAGGCCCAAAGGGTATAGGAGACCAAGCCAGAATACCTGTACATGGATGTGAAAGGGAAAGGGTTTTGAAAGAGGGTACACACTGGGCTGATGGAAGGCTCTGAAGTAGCAGCTGGGGTGCAGGAAATCTCAGAGGAGAGGAGATTCTAGCAACTCCCAAGGGGAGAGGACCAGGCTGACAAGACATCAAATGGCTCAGGAAGCATGTATAAGGAGATTAATGCAGAAACCTGGGGAATAAACTGGGAAGACTGGAATGACTGAGGACAGGAGAATCATGGGAGCTGGTTCCTCCTGCTGCGAGGGAGGGCAGTACTTGGGTAGGCAGGGGTGGGTGGGACATTTGCCTTTGAGTTGTCCTCAGACCAGGGTTCCCCCAGGCCCCAGTGACTGCAGACTCCATACCGCAGCTGCTCTTCCCACCCCTGGTATGGGAGGAAATGGAGGAGGCAGCTGTAAAGGCCAGGCTGAAAGCTAGAGGCCAACAGACCTTTAGGGGCCTCCTGGTGGCCAGGAAGTCTTGTGCTGCTCAGTAGGAGTCTGTTGGTCTGGAAAGGGAGAGCAGCTGTAGCTTAGGACAGAACTTGGGACAGAACTGAGAAAGGGGTCGTTCCCTTTCTGGCAGCTTCTCAAACTTACTCAGCTCAGGGCAGGGTTTCTAATCAGACCTGGCTTTGCCACTGTGCTGGTTATCTCTTTATATGGCACAAACTATCCTAAAATTTAGTGACTTAAAATGAGAGAATTTTCTTTTATGTCATGATTTTGTGGGTCCTTAGTTCAGGCAGGCTTGGTGGACTGTTCTTCTATTCCACATGGCATTGACAGAGGTCACTTGGTGGTATTTAGCTGGAAGATGTGCTGGTCTGGAGGATCCAAGAAGGGGTCACTCAAATGTCTTGTGCTTTGGCAGGGAGGCTGGAAAGCTGGACTCAGCTGAGACTGTCAACCAGTTTGCCTCTCTAGCATGGTGGTTTGGGGGTAGTCAGACTTCTTACACGATGGCTCAGAGCTCCCAAAGAGAATGTTCCAAGAGACCTAGGCAGAAGTTGCAAGGCATCTTATGACCCAGCTTCAGAAGTTCCAGAATGCCACTTCTGCTGAAAATTGTAATGGCAAGCGAGTCACTAAGACCGACCCAGAATGAAGGTTCAGGAAGTGCTTAAGAACATAGGCTTGCTGACTACATTTGTAGTATGATTCTACCACTGCTAGCTAAGTAACCATGAGAACATTTACTTAAATTCTTTGAGCCTCAGTTTTCACACCCATAAAATGGAAATTAATAATAGCATCTGCCTCTTATGGCTTACGAGAATTAAGTGATTGTTCATAATTCATAGCAGTGCCTGCTGTCAAAACGCCTGCTCATGATCACCAATACTTGTAGTTTCCTTTTCTTCCTGGGCACCCTGCTAGACTACATTTCCCAGCATCCCTTCACTCAGGTGTGACCATGTGACTGTGTTCTGGCCCATCAAACTAGAAGGAAAGTGACATATCTGGACTCTTATATCCCCTCCATGCTTGCTCCCCCTACCCACCATCAACCTGTGTAGTGAGAGAGAAATAGTTTTGTTTTTCAGAGCCATTAGTCTGCCATGACTAATACACTAGCATCTAATAAACTCAGTTAAAGTTAGCTATCTGACTTCTCTGCACCCGTGTTCTCATCTGTATAACAGGGCGACAGGTTTAAATGAAATAACATATAATTTTACTTATGGGTTTAGCTTCTCTTTGATCACAGTTATTTCATCTAAACACTATAAACTGGGTTATCATTACCTTTTTCTTGAAGCAAAATTATCTGTAATAAAGGCTCTTGAAGATTTTGAAAGGATAATGTGACTTTGCAATACTTTAGGCCTGAAGCCAGTAATAATGGTATCATTTTAGTTCAGAATACTTCCTAAAATCCATTTGATGATAGATTTCAAAATGTACATATACAGATTAGGATGTTTCTAATTTTTAAAATAAGTTAATTTATTTTTTATTTTTAAAATCAGAAAAATATTTTTTTTTGAATACAAAGAAAAAGATATAACAAACACCTATATTCCCACAACTCAGTATGGTCAAATCTTAACATTTGGCTATATTTGATTTATGTTTTTTCCTAAGGAAATAAAGCATTATGAATGAAACCTAAAAAAAGAAAAAGAAATGATGTATCTAACACACTTAGCATAGTGCCTGGCATTTGCAAAGCAGTCATTAATTGTCAGCAAATTTTTTAGCTTTTATTTTGAAATAATTTTACAATTACAGAGAGTTATAAAGATAGTAGAAACATTTCTTGTATACCCATCACCCATCTTCCTCTAATGTTAACTTCTTACATAAGCATGGCATATTTATCAAAGAAATTAAAACTGATATAATACTATCAACTAAACCAAAGACTTTTTTCAGATTTCACCAGTTTTTCTACTTATGTCCTTTTCTTGTTTCAGAATCCAATCCAGGATATCTTATTGCATCTAGGTCAACTAATTTTTAATCATTCATTTAATTTATCCAACATACTGAGAGCACTACCAACTTTTAGTCCAAGACTGGGGATTCTGAGTAGCAGATGATGCCAGGAGCTCCTGTACCATGTCCCATGACAACAATCACAGCTCTCATTTTTGAAAGTTGGCCACATGTTGTACAAATTTTATATCCCCCACTTAACCCTCACAACAATCCTATATGTTGGCTATTATTAGTCCTATGTTACAGATGGGGAAACTGAGGTATGAAGAGATTAACTGAGGTCACACACCTGGAAGATTAACAGAAGTAGGATTTGAACCCAGGTCATCTGGCTCCAAAGTCATGCTCCTAACGGTACCCCACTCCTTTCATGAGGCTGCTCTAGAGAAGAGGGGGAGTAGATGTGGCATCACAGAATTCCCAGAGCAAGTATGGCGACTAGGAAGGCTCCCTGGCAGAGGTACCCATCTGGAGCTCAACCTCTGTGTCCTTGATGCTCTGAAAATGTTTGGCTTTCCCACCAACTGCCTTCTCAGTGCTTCTCTCCCTCTTCCTCCTGTAGCCCTAGATTCTGAGACTAACCCTAAGAACCCCAAGAAGGTGGTGACCTGCTGAAACTCAAGCCCCAGGGTGTGGCTTTGTCTCAGCCCCTGGGCACCCCACCCCAGCCAGCCAGCAGAGGCAGATGGCCCATACTCAGTAGACCTCGATGTTGATTTAGAGACTGGCTTCTAGAGCCACTATTTTGGGTCCCACTGATGGTACATGAGCAAGAAATATCAACAAGGCCTGAATTGTCAGGCAGAGGGGGGATCCAAGAAAATCTAAGGTGAGCAGGTTGGGCTACTAAGTTGGAACTAGCTTTGTCTGCTCTGGAGAATTATAGGCCTCAACAACCTGAGGACAAACTGAGAGTAATTCTCCATCTCTAGATTGCAGAGGGACCCTGCCTGGTTGGGCACAGCAGCAATAGCCCTTCTGCCATTTTCTGGCTTTGGAAAAGGCCCAGAGAGCACCTGAGGCAGCCAACAGCCAGTTGGGATTTGGGCCAACCAAATGCTACAGGGAGGACAGCAGAGGAGCTGACTGGGCCGTACCTGGCCTTTGAGACCAGAGCCCAGAGCAGGAGGCAACGTCCGGCTCGATTTCATCTTCTCTGAGCCTCAGTTTGTTCATCTTGAAAAATGGGGATATTACTTCCTAGATCACAGAGAAGGCAGCATATGTTTGTGCAGTTTATGAACTGCAGAAGGAATGAGTGGGGACTAAAACACAGCCTGCATTCAGCTCGCTCAGTTGAGTACCCTGACTTGGAGTTACGTCTCTGCTTGGGAGGACGGGACACCTTTTCCTTCAGCAAGTCCAGGAGTGCTTCTGCCTGAGAAGCTGGTTTGTGCAGACAGGGCACCTTCTTTTGATTTGCACAAAGGAAAAGCACTTGCCCTCTGGAAATAGACCAGATGGCAAGAAAGAGCCAAAGCTCCTCAAGCCCCCAAGAAAGGACAGGGCTGGCTCCAGAGAGCCTTGGTGGGGAGTGAGGAAAGGGTTAAATGTGGCCCAAGGGGACAAGACAAGCTGGGAAGAGGGTGTTAGGGTGACCAAATGGTGAGATGCTGCATGCAGGTAGAGCTGGGAGAGGAGCAGCTAACCTCTGGAGGCGAGGCTAGTCCTGGGGCTAGCTGTGGTCCACACCCTCTGGTGGCCTCTCTAGAGAGGGTGGAGTGGCAGTGGTGCCAACCTCTGGCTGCTGGTCCACGAACCACAGAGCTGTACCTGATGCAGGGTCATAACCAGAGAGTTTGGGAGCTATGGGGATATTGAGCCCAGGAAAAGCCTGGTCAGAGACAGCCAGATGAAAAAGAATGACAAGGCACCAGGTGATTATAACTTGGAGTGCTGGGAATACCACAAGGGGTGGATGGACATTCTGATAGCCCAAGGAAGAGCACTTCTCTCAGGTTGGGGGCAGGGTGGGGGGCATCTAGCAGGGCTTCCCAGAAAAGACATCTAAACTGAAACCTCAAGGAGGCCCCAGCAAAGAGTGTTGAGAGTGGTGCATTCAGGTGGAGCAGCCTGAAGCATATGCAAGTTACAGAGATAAGAGAGTGCATTGCATTCTGAAAGCTGTAAGTGGATTTACTATTTCTTAGTGATATGTGTGTGAGAACAGAATTGAAGGAGAAAGGCTGGAGGTATAAGAAGTTCTCAGACAATGAAGCATCTTTAGACTTTTTCAAGGTGTTTGTACTTTCAGATTGTAAGCAGGGGAGTGACATGATCAGATTTTTGTTTTAGTAAGATGTCTGTGTGGAGATTGGAGGGGCCAGGCTAGATAGAGGCAGAGAGACTATCAGTGGGCTGTTGCAAGAATCCAGGGGAGAGGTGAGGGTGGCTTGAACTTGAGTAGTCACAACGAAGATGAAGTTAGTGAGCAGATCCAAGTGGTATTTAAGAGATAGAATCGATAGGTCAAATGGACGAGAGGGACACCATCACTGACTTGGGTAACGGTGCCTATCAGACTAGGAAGAGGAGTGGGGTCTGGGTGAGGGTGATGAAAAGTTCAGCTTAATTTAAAGTTCAAGGTCAGTATTCAAACGAAGGTGGCTAGTGGGTTACAAAGGCTTTGAGCTCAGGAGAGAATTGGGCCAGCCATAAGCGTTTGGGAGTCATCGGCCTAGAGAAGTAAACAGGCTGTGGGAGCAAGAGGATCCTCAGGAATATGGGGACACAGGGAGAGAAGAGGCAGAGGACAGAACCCTGAAAAACCTTGATGTTTATAGGTTAGCTGGAGGCGGCAAAGGCCAAATAGAAGCAGCCAGAGAAGCAGAAGGAAAGGCAGCCCATTTAATCCTCATAATACCCTGTACCACTTACAGGTGAGGAAACTGCGGGCTTTTATAATGTTTTATTAGGGCACAAGTACTAAAAAACTCAGAGTAAATGTTTTCCTTTATCATATAACTGCCCTTTGCCTAGGATTTCTGGGGTATCTCCTCCTCAACTCTTATCTTCTCATTTAATGCCTCTGTTTTTCAGGTGTCTGTAATTTTAGTCAGTCCTTTTGAAAGTAGAGTGTAAATTAAAAGTTACCAGATGCTATTTGTATACAGAAAGTTTTGATGGTCAACTTTGGATAGGGTGGACATGGAGAGGATAATGATGCATCAAACCTTTTTTTGTTTGTTTGTTTGTTTTCAGACGACCTAGCTCTTGGGTGATGGTGTGAGGACAAGATGAAGAAAAGGTTGGCTAATTCTCAGGACTGGTACCCCACTCCTCCCTCTTGCATCCAAAGCTGGTATCACTAATTGATCCTCACCTGCCCTCCTTCTTCATGAAGGCTTGACAAGGACTCAGACTCTGAATCAGAGCTGGCAAGCTTTCTGGAATCTCCTGCTGTCCCTGGAGTAAGCCACCACCCCCACAAACTACCAGAATGTCTCCTGTCTTTATTACGATGAACCTTTTATTATAGAGACAGACTGAACTCTCTTTTGCATAAAGAATCTCTGGATTGGGTCAATAAAATCCACTTGCTAAAGGTTACCACCCAGCTCTCCCTGCCTCTGCCTCAGCTAAGCCCCCACTTACTATGTACAGCTCAAGGTCACTGGAAACAGCAGAGGCTGCTGTTCCCAAGGCCAGGCTGATTGGGTTGGGCCGTGCTGGCCAGAAGGTCAGGGCTTCTGGCTGCCCACCAGCTCAGAGCCGCCCTGTCTCCCGCCCCAGTCGATTGTCCAGAACCTGGAGCTGCCGGAGGAAGCCCGAGTTGGGGCAGATATCACGGTGGGCCTGCACCGTCTGGATGGCCTCTACCAGTGTCATGTGCTCGTAGATCATGAGGAAGGCAAGGACGACTGTGGCGGAGCGGCTCACCCCCATGGCGCAGTGTACCAGCACGCGGCCTGTGGGAAGACCCAACCTAGCATCAGCTACCTGCCCTCATACCACCCGCCCTTTTGGGAATCAGAGATCTTTCTGGCCATCCTTCAGTGCACCTATTCCAGCATCCTGACACAGTTTTCACTGTTAGATGAAGCAACTGGGACCCAGAGACGGAAAAGACCTGGCTTATGACCACACAGCAAGTGAGTGGCAGAGCTAAGATTAGCAGCTGAGATTCCCTTCTGCTGATTCCCTCCTCTGGCAACTCTGGTGGGCTGGTGGAGGATTGGTGGGGGGCAGTACTCCTGGAGACCCCTGGGGTTTTGATAGATTACAGGGAGTGTCTATCTCCCTCTCTTTCCCTCTAGTTCTGCCTTCTCCGCTGCCACCCTATGCCAAGCCTGTTCAAGAGCCTTGGCTAGGTCCTGTACAACACTTAGTCTCTTACTGACAGATACTGATGACTACATTGGACCTTGGTTATACCTGTGGCCATTGGTTTCCAGGGTGTCCCCAAAGGGGATGCTCATGAAATGGTAGAAACTGTTTGTCCCATAGGGTGGGAGGGTTGCTGGGGAAGTTTGTGGCCCAGGAACTCCATCTCTCAGTGCTACTGGAAAAATGGAGAGCCCCGGGTCCCACCCCCATCTTCGCCTCCACCCCAGTCCTTTCCCCAGGAGCTCACCTTGGGGAACACTGAGGGCAGTTCGGATGTATCGAGCAACGGGTAGAAAGTAGACACTGAGGTCGAAGAAGGGGTTGTCATCCGCCTCAATGCCATAGTATTCCAAGGGCAATCCGTGGTAAAACTTGGCACCTGTGTCCACCTGAAACTTGCCTGCAGCGACATTCACAACATGGGTGATCCCCAGCTGGATCAGCTTGCTCTTGTCCCGGGCTGCGTACCTGGAGAGAGGGCACAGGGGGAGTTGGGAGGTGGGGGTAGGTCTCGCTGTGTCAGCTCTGGTTGGGCTGGAACTTGCCCCCTTCTTTCCTCTGCCTCCTCCTTCCAAGAGTAGAGTTTGGAACCAGCGAACTGGCCCGGGTTAGTGTTCAAGACTTCCTTTCACTCAGGCCAGCTTCTCTGTAGAATAGTTTGAACACACGCATCAAAAGCCTTAGAAATGTACACACACTTTACCCAGCAAGTCTCCTTGTAGGAACTTAATTAAAGAAAGAATCCAAACTGTGTTCACAGACATGTAAATTGGATCTAATGATATTTAAGATGGTGAAAAACCAGGGGGATCACTAAATATCCTCTAGTAGGTAAATGAAGTACTATGCAACCACTAAGATATGGTAGATAATAGGTAAACAAGGAAATATGCAGAATACAAAACTGTGAAAAATGCAGAATACAAAACAAAATGTTGTTTAAGAATGTTTTAAAAATATGTAGTACGACTCCATTTAAAAGGCTTTCTATATAAAGCAGATTATAAAATGGGACTATAAAATGAAACCATTTTAGTAAAATAAAATGTGAAAAAGCATTTATGTATGTATGTGTGTATGTATTTTTTAAAAGCCAATGAGAGTTTTATTACTGGTTGTCTGTAGGGGATAACATATTTGCCATATTGTTAACAAGATACTATTCCATATTTCCTAAATAGAAAGGAAAATTTCTAAAATCCACATCTATTGGTCTGTATGTTAACAATTCTAAGAAAACTTTTAGGGAAAATGACTCACAGTTCCACCCTGTACATATACTCCCTTGAGAAACCCATGTGTGTTCCCAGGACACATGTACTAGAATGTTTCTAGGATCACTGTTCAAAATAACCTCAAAGTGGAAACAACTCAAATATCTATATGAATGGATAAACAATAGAATGGATAAACTATGGTGTGTTGTACAGTTGGATAGTATACAGCAATGAAAAATGAATGGCTGCTGCTACATGTAATAATAAGGGTGGATCTTACAATTTTGAGCAAATTATGCCAGGCACAAAACACACATTATGATTCCATTTACTTAACTTTAAAAGATAGACAAAATGAATCATTGGGTACATAAGTAGTAAAACTACAAAGAAAAACAAGAAAATAATTCTTTCAACACTTAGTGATTCTCTACAGGGAAAAGGGTTATGATGAAAAGGGTTCAGTGGTGGCTTCTGGGGCACAAGTCATGCTCTATTTCTTGACCTGGGTGGTAAAACTGTTAACATAAGCTTTATGTACTTTTCTTATGTGTGTTCTACTTCCATGATTAAAAGAATAATAGAAAAGGGAAGAAACATGTGCAAAGTGATAGTGGGAGGTGAGCAGGGGCCACCTGTGCCCACCTACCCCCAGGATTCCAGGAGAGGCTCCCCTTCTGCTCCCTCCACCCTCCTACATGGGCTGTACTTACGCATCTCCCAGGAAGAGGTTGGGCCAGACCTCGTTGATGTGGCTCAGCGTGGCAGCCCGTCGGACCCACAGCAAGCGCTGCAGCGAGGACAGTGTAGGTGGCTGGTAGGGGGCCCCTCGGACTGCCCCGTGGATCTTGGGCCTTCGGAGATCCTGCTTCTGCAACGAGTCCATCCTAGAACATAGTGGATACCACGGTGGTTGGAGGCAGGCTCCCCAAAGATGGTTCCAACTGACCCAAAAGCCCGGGAGCAATGTAGAGCCCAGGCGTCCCTGGGACGATGCAGGAAGGGCCTGGGCTAGTTTCCAGGTTATTAACCAGATCAGCTGAGGCCCCTGGGATGATGCAGGAAGGGCCTGGGCTAGTTTCCAGGTTATTAAACAGATCAGCTGAGGCTGAGGCCTAGACCCTTTCCTAAGGAACAAGAGAATAAACCACTTGTCACCATCATGGGGCTGAGAAGCCCTCTCTCCTGTCCTCATTCCTAAAGTTGCGGGTCACTTGAGACTGTGTAGAAATAGAGACCTCAGATGACTGTGGCTCTCAACGACTCAGGCCACTCATCTCAAGCTCCCTCCTCTGCTCCTTCCAGGGCTGGTCCTCAGGTCCCCATCCTCTCCCAGTTCCAGGTGCTTGGAGAGCAGAGCCCATCTGTGAAGTGAAGGGCCTGGACTATGAACATTCATTAGCATTTCCATAGCGAATGAGCTGATGCCTCATGTTGTAGGTCCCTGTTTTACATAGGAGGAAGCTGAAGCCTGGACATAATTTTTTAAAGTGATGCCCAAAGCCATATGGCCGATGCACAGCAAGGCTGCAGTTTCAATCCAGTTTTGTGATCCTGCATTTCTGTCCCCAGGCCTTCCAGTTACCATCTTTGGGGGCTCCAGAGAGTGGTCATTAACCCATTCATCTTTACAGGGGAGCCTGGTGTTGCTGTTCCACATCTGCCTGTAGATCCTGGGAATTTCCTCCTTACCCCCACGACTCAGGCAAGCGCTGCAGGTCAGGCCTCGCCCAAGTGGGGCGGTTTGTCTCAGGAAGCAGCTGGCTGACGGAGTCCGGGACCCTGCAGAGCTGGGACGTCAGTGGCACCAGAACTGGAGTCTGCTGCCGTGCTGGGAATGAATTCCTATCTTGACTAACTGTCCCTGGCCCCCTCAACCAGTGACTGGGAAAGGTACAAACTGGGAAAAACATCTTTCCTCTTTGGTAGGCGGTGCCAGGACCAGAAAGAGAAATAGGCAACCAGGAGGCCACTGGCTTGGCCAAGCTCACCCAGTGGGCAGCTGGTAGGCAGGATGGAAGTGAAGACCCAGTTTTCCCCTTCATCCCCCACTATGACCTCTCAGGGCAGGCTGAGTAGCCTGCCACCTACCTAGGGCATGGTCTGGGACCAGAAGTGGGGGAGTGGGTGTAGGGACAGGACTTAGCACGGAGTGGGAGCGGAAAGGGCCCGGGGCAGGTTCCGCCCAGAACACAAATACTGTGAAGCGGCTAGAATTCCAGGTCCTCCCCTTGGAGCCCGTGGGGGTGGAGCCTGAGAGCAGACCTAGGTTGCCATGGAGGGAAGCACAGTTCTTCCAGGCCCCTCTCTGCTTGGCATCTCTTTGGGATTAAAGGCTCTTGGGCCTGCAACTCCCCACAGAAGTGGAAGGCTACCCAAAGTAGTGGAAAGAGAACTTTAGAGGGAAGGAGGAAAGCCTGGCCACCATCAATTCTGTGGCCTCAAGCAAGTCTTTGCTCCTGTGCTGGCCACATTCCTCATGTTAAAGATCCTGGCCTTTCCTGACTGAGGAGCTTCTGGGGGTCTGATCTAAGAATGAGAGAGGAATGGTTGGGTGTGCAGCAACTACGAGTTAGAGAGTGATATAGGGTGTTGGAGTAGGGTAACCCCAGAGGCCCCAGGGTTGTCCAAAAGCCATACTGGTCTGGAGCCATCAGCTGGGGCTGCTTGAGCTCCAGCTGGGCCAGACTTTGCAAAGCCTGGCAGGCCTGGGCTCAGGCCTCTGAGTTTGGCATAGGGTAAGGCTGCCCCCTGGTGGCAAGTGGGGTGTCTTGCAGTCCAGCTGTGCCTGAGAACTTCTAGTTGAACCAGCTGGACCTTCCTCCTCAGGAAGGTTCCTGAGCAGAGGAGGAGAAGGCAGAGGGGTCAGGCCACAGCACCCCCATCAGTCTCCTAGCAGGGCCCAGATCTGGATAATGTGGCCTTTCCCTTGGAGTAATGGATCCTTTCCCTTGGACTTAGGGGTACTGCTTTCAGGTCCAACCAAGGGCCTCACTCCTGATGCTCATGGATGCATCTCCTACCTGCCTGCTCCATTCCGCTGATGATCCAACCTACATTGCTAGCCTGTGTCAGTCTCAGTACCCTACCCAGTGACTCATTCTTCACGTTTCAGGCACACCCAGACCTGGGCTGACAAGGACCCTGCCTGACAATTCCTCCTACAGCTCCTCAGCCACCAGAGAATGAAGCAGGGCCCAACCTCCAGCAGGGACAGGGCTGGCCTGGTTCTTCTCCCCACACTCACTCTAGCCCTCATTCTGCCTCCTTCCTGTGTCTTCCACTAAGCTGAAAAGCTGCCTCTGTAGGCAACAGTTTTCCTGCTCTTACATCGCAGCTGTCTGTAAGTTCAGACAGTTGTTTTCTGTCTGTGTGTCTCTGCTCCTCTCTACATTGCTCTACTGGCTTTCTCCGTCTCCCACCTCTCACAGGAGCTCATGCTGCTCCACAGCCTACATACTGGTGGCCTTCAGCCAAGGCACAGGCCTTCTCGGGGCAGAGGGGCAGCTGTTTGCCATTCACTTCCTTAGCTGCAGCTCCAGGAGATGTTCCTCCTGACCTTCCCTTTTACCCACTCTCTTTGCCTCTTCCTCCCCACCAGGAAGACCAGATGGGACTGTGGCCACAAAAGAGGTGAGACTGGGGATCTCAGGGCAGGACAAGTGAAGAGTCTGGTGAAGGAAGCCTTGCTTTGCGGAGGGTGGCAGGCGAGCTGCCAATGGTGAGATGCCAGTGGGTCTGTGCACTCACTGTTCCTGACTTGGAGGAGGGCAGACCTGGGCAAGTTTGGCGCTTGTATTTGTGTGGGCTTCTCTGAGCCCCACGCTGTGAGAGTCCCACGAGATAATAAAAATAAGGCACTTCCCACAAGGTCTGCCTCATGGTAGATGCCTGATAAATGGTGGGTCTTACTATTATTATCACTACTATTATTACTCTTCCCCTTTCAAGCCTTAGCCATATCCTGGATAGAGGGTAACTTCCCCACAGGACAGCAAGGTTTGTTCTTTATTTCTGTGTTTTCTGATGTTTCTTTCTCTGTCTAATGATGATTATTATATTCACTGCTAACTAAAAAATGTGCTATGTTCCAGACAGAGCTAAGTACTTACATTTTCACATTGAACCCTCACTGTTTACTTATGAAGCAGGTAATATCCCCATTCTACACATAAGGAAACTGAGGCTCAGAATGATTAAACAATAAGCCCAAGGTCACACAGCAAATAAGCATGGGAGTCAGGATTCAAGCTCAGGTCCTTCTGACTCTACTATGCTTTGCCTGTGCCCCAATCTCTGACACAGTCCATCCCCCAGTGTAACCCAATCCCCTCCCTGCCCCCATCACAACACACACAGGCACAGGTATCCTGGCCCTCATCAGCCTGCTCTGTCTGCCCCTCCCTCCAAAAAATTGGGGCATTCACACACCTGTGGGGGTTTCTGGCCCAGACTGTGGTCTTCTCTGACGAACACTTTGTGCCGCTGATTTCCAGCTGCTTGTCTCTGCACACTTGATGCTGATTCTATTTTTTGATTTGAGTTTAATTATAAGCATGATGCACTGCTCCCCTCTTTTGGTCTCCTCCTGTCACTCCCCAAGCCCAGCCAGGCACCTGACCCTCCTGGTAGTAGAGGCAGCCTATCAGGGATTTGCCTGTGGTATATGTGTATGTGTATGTTGAATGTGGGGCAGGGAGAAGGAAGATCAAATAATCCATTTTTATAGCTCCCTTGGTGGTGTGGAGATAGGCAGAAAGTTAAAGCTGGAAGGATCTTCTACAGAGGAAGATAGAGAGAAACCAGCCAAAATCACACACACACACTGGCGGCATCACCAACATCAGAGCTCAGGCCCAGGGCCCTTTAGTCGGGAGCTGAGGATTACAGGACTGGCTCAGGATTAAGAGCTAGAAGACTTAGGCCGAGGGAAGCATGGGAAGTCAGACAGACAAAGGTATAAGTTGGGTTCAGAGCAGATCTTTAGACCAGCCCTGGCCTGCAGTCAGAAGCTGTGTGTCCAGAAGCCACTCTGCCTTCCACCAAGCTCCTCCTTTTTCCAAAAGGCATTCCTGGCCCAGGTCCCACTGCCCCTTGAGGCCAACGAAATGGTCTTTAAGGTCCCTCCTAAGTTTAACCGTGGTCAGTTAAGAACCTTGGATTTGAGCCTATTAAGAACCCTCCCTGTTCTCTAAAGATCCTCTTCATATACCCAAACTTCAATATTCTTCCCCATTCACACTCCCAGATAATAGATGCACAATAAGACATATGTGCACCAACAGCCACTTACATGGGTCTCTGAAGTCTGAGCTCCGGGGAGTAGGGCTCAGCCCTTCCTGGAGCTCCCTGAACCTTGAGGAGAGCTAGTAGAGGTAGCTGTGGCCAAGGGCTACATGAACACTTAGAATTCCCTCTCACTCTACTCCCATGTTCCCCCCACCCGCTCCAAAGGAACTTGGGGTCCCTGGCAAAGGAACCTCAAGGCCTGGCTGAGAGGGCAGCCCTTTCCCACCTGTGGGGACAGCAGGCAATGGCTGAGAGGGAATGCAGGCAGCCGGAGGAAGCGGATGGAGTAGAAGGCTCTAGGGCGGACCTTGCATTGGGCTCTTACCAATTTCTGGATGTCTGCCTGGGCCAGAGCCACCAGCAGGGCCAGTGCCAGTGTTGCAAAGTGGCAGAGCCCCATTGCGGGGAGTAAGGACCAGCTCTGTGGGAGAGATGCGCTCCATGTTACAGGAAGGTAAATCAAGGCCCAGATTGCCTGGGGCCACGTCATTAGGTCAGGGGTGAGAGCTGTCACTGAAACCTGTTTCTGTTCTGAGCCCTCTGAGTAAGGTCAAGTAGATATGGGTGCTGGGAGAGATGGGGAGGCAGGTTTGGGGCCTAGGGCTCATGGCGAGTGATGACCTCTCCCCACTGCCCCCTCATCTTTCAGAGTCCTCAGCCCCAGGGCTGCTGTGTAAGGCTGCACAGGGTGTGCACTGAACGACTCCTGGGGCTCCAGTCTCACAGACAATTTGGTGGATGGCACCCCTGGGAATCATGCAATGCTGTAGGCCAACTGACACACCCCGAAGGCAGCTGCCTGACAGGAAAGACAGGCTGAGGTTGGAAGTCAAGGTATCTTAGAGCCCCAGGCCGAGGAAGTGGAGTAATTGGACTTGATCAGAGGTCTGCTGCTCTGCCAGGTTCCTGAAATCTGCTTAGACAGAAAACAGCAGAGTGGGAACATGCCATTTCTGCCCTCCTCTTGGCTCCCCACACCCACTGAGCTCCCCACAATAATTTCCCACCCAACTCAGCCCAGGCTTTATTCCAACCCCAGCTATAACCCAAATTTTCTTCCATTACGCTCATCCCCCACACTCTAAACCTAGCTCTCTTTCCTGTCCTAATCCTCATTCTCAAGATGCTCATTCTCCTGAGAGCATGTGAGAAGGGGTTGGTATTGCTAAGGTGCTTCCCTTGGTTGGGTTGGCTATGCATTCAGGCACCAAAACAGCTCTTCCGGGCAAGGGTGGGGGAAGAGTCGGGCCATGTGCTGAGAAGCTCTTAGCAGGAGGGGAAAGCTGTTGCTCTTCCATCTTCCAGGAGAGCCTAGGCCAGTCACCCGTCCCCACTGGGAATCCCTGTGAACCAGTGGGTGTTGTGGCACAGCCAAAGTCAAGGTTGAGGAGAACTGAAGGAAGGAACAATGTGTAGAGCAGGAGCTGGAGGAGGGGTCGGGGGAATGGAGGGCAGCTCTGGAGGCCTCCCCTCACCCCTCAGATGGTCCCTGGGGAGGTGGGGGATGTGAATGTGAGGAAGGTGGGCTGTTGGGGCCAGACAGGCACAGACCCAGGCTGGGAGTGGCGGGAGAAGAAGGGCAGTGGGCACTCTGCAGCTCCCTCATAATCCTGGTGCCTTCCCAGGAAGAGACACCTCCTCCCAACTGAGCTAGTGGAAAACACAGGGCTGTGGCCAAAGAAACTGAAGCAGCACCTCAGCAAACACTTGTAGGCTGGAGCCTAAGAAGCAGTGTTGCCAATGGGGTAGCCCATCTTCTGCTGGGTGGCTGGGGGCATGAGCCTCCAGCAGGAGGTAAGTGGCTTGGGGAGAGGCGGGTATTAGAGACCTGTTCCCCTTGTGCTATTGCTTCAAATGCACTGAACACAGAACAAGAAGCCAGGGATAAATGGAAGCAGGAAGGAGTCTGAATAGACTTTATTTAAGTCCTTTGTGTGCTAAAGGGGTCACCGGAACCAGCGAGGAAGGGAGGTTAGGAAGGGTACTCTGTAGGTCTCTGAGATCAGATTAGGTTGCGGGCAGGTAGGGAGTGGGGTGCGGGTCTAAGGCAGAGAACTGACTGGCATGATGACAGGAGAACTTTACATCAAGCAGGGTTGTGCAAGGTCATGGCTGGTGACAGGAACACCTCTTCTCTGTCCCCATGTGGAAAGGATGAGGCAGGGCTGACATACAGATTAACTAAACTTGGAGAGATAGCTGCAGCCACACTTTTCTTGCAGGGCTGTAGCTGGGGTCCTGACCTAAGGGGAAGTATGCAGAGGTATGGAAAAGTCCAGGACAATCCACAGGTGCTGCTGCCTTGCTGGGTTTTAAGTGTGTCCCCACAGGCTTTTGGCTGAAAAGGCAGGGCAGGGCAGGGCAGCATCAAGACTAGGTGCGAAGGCCTCACCTCTTCTAGTTTATGCTTTCTATCCCTTTCTTTCCTAGTCTTTTCATCCTCTGGGTGGGCTGGGAAAGAGAGAGGGACTTACTAGAGGGTTACCTTGGCCAGGCCCTGTTAAGATCTTGGGTTGGTGAGGGGAGACCAGCAGGTTGGGCAGTAGGCCAGGCCCCCTTTGGCCCTCACTGCCAGCCACACACAGCCCAGACAACCAGCTTCTGAACTAGTCCCATCCCATGTCCCCTGCCAGCCCATATCTGGACCTTTCACTTCTAGCCCTTGTTGGCTTCCTGCTCCATGTTCCCTGTCCAGCTCTCACCTGTCCTCTCACTTCTAATTGCACCCAGCCTTTCCCTTCCTTGACCCCCTCGTATGTGGCCCAGCCCTCACCTGTCTCCTCAGCTCTGGCCTGTACCTCGCAGCTTCTGGTCCAGCTGGCAGAGCTGGCAGAGGAAGCCTCGGTTGGGGAAGACCCATCGGTGCTGCCTCACGGTGACCACTGCCTGCCGTAGGGACATCTGCTGGTGCAGCATGAGGTAGGCCAGGACCAGTGTGGCGGAGCGGCTCACACCTACCACGCAGTGCACCAGGACCTTGGCTGAGGAAGACATCCTGGTGAAAAATCCTTTCCTGCCAGCTGGCCCACCCAGGGACTGGAGTGGGGACTCAAGTTCCTCTCCCTGCTCTGCCCTGGGTGTAACAAACCCTAGACAAATCATTCAAGCTTTATGGGCCTCAGTTCCCTGATCTGTCAAATATATAGACCAACACCGATTTTGCCTACCCTTGGGATAGGGTCCAAAGTCCTTAATGTGGCTGCTAAGACCCTCCATGAGCTGGTGCCTGCTGATCCTGCAGCCTCATCTCAGGCTGTACCACCCCAAGCCTCAGCTCTAGAAACACGGGATAACTTTCAGATCCCTGAAGCTTTCGTGGTCTCTGGCCTCCAGCCTTAGCACTTGCTATTCCAACTTTCTGTAAAATTTGTCCCCTGCTCTTGGTCTGACTAACATCTACTGCTCATTCATCAGGGTGCAGCTGAAACATGGCTTCCTCACTCAGGCATTCCTGACCCCTCAAGGTATCACTTGAATCACAGAGCAGCTGATCCTTTTTGCCGGTGGCCCAGTGAATACTGTTGTAGAGGGAAATCCCCCTACCTCCCTCAGCCTCTGAATTGAGCCTCCTGCCCTGTGCTCCCATAGCCTGCCACATTTGCCCACTCACATACGTACCACTCATAATACTTTACATTTTGACTGGTTCACCAAATATGTAATAAGTGCCATGAGGGGAGGCACCCTGCTTTGTCTAAGTGTGACTTCTCAGTATCTAGCTCAATACTTGGCACAGAGAAGATAATAGATAGCTGGTGAACGAATGGATGAAGAACAAATGGATATTAAGAAGTGTTATGAGCCATAGTCTTGTCTCTCCCATCGCACAGATGAGAAACTGAAGTCAAGAGAGGGCCACTGGCTTGCCAGAGTCAAGTAACAAGGGACACAGATCTCACCCAGAATGAACACAAAGTAGGGGCTCAGCTCCCCCCACATCCTTTGTTATACCCTAGGTATTAGAAGTTTTTTCCATTTGAAAATATTTTGAGACAGAAACCAGACATCTAGGTACCAAATGGTGATTTCCCAAGGTTGAGGGATGCAGAGAAAGAACTGTTTTGCTGTTTGGGAGACCTGGCTTCCTAGGGCTGCTCCTAACTCGCAGTATGGCCTTGTATTTTAGCCTCAGTTTCCTTATCTGTGAAGCAGTGTGGTTGGATAAATCACTGGAGCACAGAGGAGAGGATTTTTAAAAACCTGATGGCTTTTTAAAAACTAGGGATGGGAGGGCACTGATGCTTAAAGGGAAACTGGACATCCCCCCATGACTAAACAGGATGAGATGTGAGATCAGACCCCAAGTCCTACCCCCAGGTGTGCTGAGGGCATGGTGAATGAAGTCGGCTGCAGAGGAGAAGTAGGCACTGATGTCGAAATCAGGGAGGTCGTGGGCTGGCACCCCCAGATAGCTCACACTGCTGCCGTAGAAGTCAGGGCCACCCTGACAGTAGAGGCCCCCATGGGCGGCGTTCAGCACGTGGGTGATGCCCAGCTTCCATAGCTCAAAGCGGTTATTTGCTGTGGCCCTGGGAAGGGGAAGAAAGGGACTGGATGCTGGCTGGGCCATAGGTCCAGGAAGGAGGCTTTGTCAGTCCCCCTACTTTAGAGGGATGGAGCCCTTAGGGTCCAATGGAACTGGAAGGAACACAGCAAGCTTGAGCTGGGATTCACAGCTCACACCACCACCCTCAGAGGTGGGAGAGTTGCTGGTATGGGTAGTAATCTTTTCTTCCAGAGGTGATCTGTCCCCCCCCACCCCGCCCCATCCCCTTTGGCCAGGACAGGAAGGAAAGGATTGCTTCACTCCTGAGACCTTGCTGCCCCTCCCTTCCTGCCCCATGCCTGCCCACACATTTCTGGCCTTTCCTGGCCACTACTCATACCTGCTTCTACTCTGCGAATGTTTAGAGGTGACAGCTTTCCTGATTCACCTTTAGTCAACCTTCCTCACCCACTCTGTGTCCAGAGGAAAGAGGCCGGGACCAGGAAGATACACTCTCTTGCCACTCCATTTCATACCGCAAATCACTATTCCCCAGGCCTCTGTCGCCCAAACTAGCCGATTGTCTTGGCTGTGCCAAGACTCCAGGAACTTCTCTGGTAGCGCTCCTCTTTAAGGCAGGAAAAGTTCGTGCTTCCCTCTGGTGGCCATATCCAGTTACTGCACTCTGGTCAGTACACAGGGGTCCTGGACAAAGTCCCTGGCTTCTGCTGCTCAGAGCAAAACTATTTCTCCTTATCCCCACCCCTCCCCCATCTCTGATAAAGCACCAAAGAGAATCCTCTCTCCTTGTTCCCACCCTCACACTTCCTCCGCCAGCTACCACTCACGCATCTCCTATGTAAAGGTTAGGCCAAACTTCATCCACCCGGTTGCAAGAAGAAATTTTCCCCGCCCTCAGGAGCTCCTCCAGTTCCACGATGCTGGGGCAAGGTGTGGCTTCAACATCTCTCGTCAGCTCTGGGAGCGAGGCCTCAGCCATAGGCCAGCCCACCACCCCTCTGTCTCTGCAGTCACTCCTCTCTGCCTCTCCAATGTCATTTCATCCTTCCCAGAGATTGGCAGGGACAGGTGGAACAGGAGGAAGTGATTCAGCAAGTCTCAGGGGCCTCCAGAGAGAATAGGACATTTTCCTCTCCAAGTCACCCTTAACCCCAAACTCTGTGACCAAGATTCAAGACATACCTCTATAAGTCACTTTACCGCTCCATCTCAGTTTCTTTATCTGTAAAGGATCGTTTCACTTACCTCAAAGAATTGTGAGGATTAAATGAAACTAGGATATTCTGTCTCTAACACATCGTAGTTGCTTAAGAAATATTTTTCAACAGGTTGAGCCCTGAGTAGGCTATTTGGTTCTGAGGACTGAATTAGAGATCCAAGGTAGAGAGGAGGTGGTTGGCTCCAAGGATGAATGATAGAAAAAGCTCTGCAGATTTGGGTGGGAACTACATGGCTGTTGGATGAGTCTCTAGATTATAGGGCTCAGGGGAAGTTTCCTGAATTGTAGAGTTGGAAAACTGTGGAGAGGTGGTGTGGAAGACCTCATCTAAAGGGTGCCCACAGGGTTCATGGGTGAAAATTTGAACAATGGTTCTGTAATGAAGATGGCTGATTTCTCAAAAAAGAAGTCTGAAATGGGAATGTCAAAGGGGGAGAAAGGAGATGAGTATTGCTCCAGACTTTGTGAAGAGCCCAAAGGTCTTTCATCAGAAACATTTTGAGCTGGGGGGAGATTCCTAGATTCCTCTAATTACAAGGGCTTTTGTTCCTACAATAGAAAGGTCTCTCTATTTGTCCTACCAGAGCTAGTAATTGGTAAAAGAGGTGAGATGTCTTGCCCACTCTCAGATGACTTCATGAAGGCCCTGATGGGACTAGGAGGAGTATGAGCTACAGTGGGAAGCTTCTCAGCTGCCCTTGGCCTTGAGTCTAGCTTGAGGGTAAAGCCATACCAGGAAATCTCATGTAAGGGGTCTGCACTAATATCCACTCCCATCAGAGCTACTGAAGTCTGGCTTGAAGTCTTGCACTGCTTGGGGAAGCAAGGCCCAGATTACAGGTGATTTTGGACTTGGTTTATGCCAATGCTAGGCATAGACTGGGATTTCTCTAAGGGTGGGGTTGTATAGCGGAGTGAGAAGAGCACACGTTGAAGTTAGGCATATTTGTATAGGAACACTGGCTTTGGCACATATTAACTGCCATACCTCTAGCAAGTTTCCTGGCTCTGTAGAGTTCGTTCAATGATTAAGTGAGCTATAAAAATGGCATGTGGCATAGCAACTGTCAGTGTCAAGGAGCAATAAATGAAACAATAATCATTTTGAGTTGGATCCCAGAGAGGAGCTGGAACCCTCTAAAGGAATTGGGATAATTTCCTCCCGTCCTCAAGTCGCATTTACTACTCGCATAGGCCGCGACCGTTATGAGTTTGCTTCGGCCTGTGGCATGCGCTCTTCAGTTTTCTCGCTGCGGTGCTCCCGCTCCCATCTTGAGCTGCGCGTCTTTTCCGGTTGTGGCCCCGCCCCGTCCGCAGGGCCCCGCCTCCCGTCCGCAGGGCCCCGCCTCCCGAAGCAGTTCCGGTTCGGTTTCCGAGTGGCTGCCGGATCCGTAGAGCCCGGGCAGGAGCGATGCCTGCGCGCAGCCGCCACCGACCCCGCCTCCACTCCGGCTCCCCTCCTCGGGCTCCGCCCCCACTGCTCGAGGCGCTGCACTCCCGGGAGGCTCCGAGGGCCCCGGACTCCGACGGCGGCTCGGACGCCGACTCGGAGGTGGGTCCGGCGAGCCCGACTTGGACGGCGGAGGTGAGAGCGACCTGAGGCTGAGGAGAGGGGAATTTGGGGGGCACCTGCAGCCAAGGGTGAGTGGGGTGTCAGGGTCGGCGCCGGGGGCTGCCGAGGACGGGGATCCGGAGGGGCCACGGGAGACGGTTGGGAGAGCCGGGAGAGCCAGCTCTAGAATGGAATCCGAGGGAATGGAGGTTGTTGAGCCAAGGGCCTGAGGGGGATGACAATGGCCAGAAGCTGAGAGGTAAATAGAGCCTGAGGGGCAAGACGGAGTGGGAGCCTGAGGGAGAAGTGGCCTTGAAAAAACAAGCGCCTGGGGGTTTTTGAAAGCACGGTAGCGAGAAGATGGAAGAGGTCTCAGAGGAAGAGATGCTTCTGGATTTGGCCGTGGCAACGAGTGATCAGAGAAGCAGGACCAGGGTCGATGTTACCGCGTGGTGAGAGAGAGGAAACAGATTTGGGACTGACGAGACAATTGACCAAAGTGGGGGTGGTGGTAATTAGGGGAAGGGTTTAGGTTTGACTGGAGCGGGGCGGGGGGCGGTTATCGGGTGGGAAGCCGTCTGGCCCAAAGGTTCAGAAAATGAGAAATGGAGTCCAAAAAGAAAAGGAGCCCTAATTAGGGGATCTAATTAGGGCTTTGACGTTTTCACAGGTGTCTTTGAAAGCATCGAAGATCACTACGATAATATACTTGGATTATGAGGCTTTCTCTTTTGCAGACAGTGGGTCCTTTTAAATCTGGGGTGGGAGGAGCAGTGTTAAACACTGATTTGTCCAAAAGACTGGGGGAAGTGTGAAAGGGAAGTGATGTTTGGAAAAGACAGTGAAAAGAGTGATTCTGAAAATAAAAATATCTTTGGATTTCATCTAACACTATGCTTATTTTTTCTTTGTATTTCTTTTTTAAATTTAAGTTTATTTTAAATACCAGGCAAGTTTAGAGCTTAAAAAATATTTAATACATTGCCTCTAAATTTAAATAATTAGAAACATGCACTCTTAGGTTTTACAGATACTAAGTATTGATTGTTCCACTTTGACAGCTTGAATTGATACAAATTTACCTCGGAGTAAAAATATACTCAATGCTGGTGTCTGTGTTGAAAGGAATCATACAACTATTTGTAAAATCACTACAGCCCAGGAGCCTACCGTATCTTCCTCTTACCCATAATTCATGAAAATTGGAAGAGTACTTTTGACAGAGTTGTAGGACCAATATTAGTGCAACTTTGCAGATATCGTATGAATATTTTTAATAGAGTGATTTAGAAAAATAATAGAGGATGCTTGTAGTTGGCAGTTAAGAGAATGGGAGTAGGAGGGCACACAGGTGCTTTTTATAGAAGACATAGTACCAAAACCATAATTGTGCAGAAAAATGATGATTGCAATATTTATATTCACTTTAATAGAAAGTTAATTTCCTTTTGTAATTGCTAAATTATATCATGGCTTCTTGAAATCTTTGACTTTAGCCACTTGTCTCATATGTTGTTTTACTTTTACAACTTCTTATCTGGTTATAAATTTTGCAAAGTTTTTGACCATTTCAAAAAAAGTTTTCATCAAGTATTTCTCTAAGTGAGTATCAATTGTTTAATCTTCATGAGAGGATAATTTACTACTTGCTACAAGCTTTTAAATATGTCATATTATCAAGTGCTCAGTGGACTAGTAATTAGCTCCTCCAAGAAGAGATGAAATCTTAGCTTTGTTTTTAGCTGTTGTAAAAAGATCAACTCCCTTTTCTTTAACTTAATACAAATGATCTTTAGTTGAAGTTTACATAGCATTTCTATTGTTTATTTGTGTTTCACTTTATCCTCACTAGACTGAGATTCTCTAGAGAACTTGTCTTCATACTTAGCTCTTAATAAAAAGTCTTTGCATGTAAAATTTTTTTGCACTGAACTGCTGAAATACAAGAACTCTCTGTTAAGGTCACATTGTAATGTTACTTCAAAATTAAATTGTTATATGGCATTGTACAATTAATATATTAGCATGTATAGTAGTTATTTTTGTTTCCCTTTGACAGTTGTTACAATTACTTAGTTGTTAAACAATTAGTTTTATGGTAGAGTAGTTTCTCTAAGGCAGGAAAATCTATATTACTCTAGAAGAAACCATCATGACTGCGATGGCAGAACATGCAGACAAATTTAGATGAATTAGTTTTGATTTTACTAGCAAAATTTTATTCTGCAAAGATTCTTATATTGAACAACTATTTGTAAGCATTTTTATTTTATCACTAGAGTCTCAAAGCTTTTTCAAAACTGCCATTGAACATTGTTTTTGAGAAATTGTTGAATCACAGATATTCTAATGACTATCATTATTATTTTGTCTTATAAGAATGATCATATTAGCTAGCTATTCTTTCAAAATTCTTATCTCTAGGTGTGAAGTAACGTTTAGGGTGTACCTAGCACAGCCATTAACATGGATAGAAATCTTCCTGTCTTCATTCTTTATATGGTGGTATATTTTTAGTGAAGTTTGAATTCATTTCTTATTTTAAAACTTCTATATCTTTGGTTCTTTTTGTACGTCACACTGACCCATATGAGATATGAATACAAATCCATATTCTCCTAAATTACCAAGAAGATCTTTTGCAAGATTGTGGTATTAGTAGAAAAACACATTATGAGCTATCCGTAACTCTTTAAATGGGTTTAGGTTACAGGGAGGGACTACATATTGTGATGAAATGCTTTACTTTTTACAGATATTGGGGGGAACTTAATGTTTTCCCACTCTTCTCTCAGGTGTTTGTATTTGCTTACAAATAAGGTATTACTTATTTACATAATGGTGCATTTTGTGTTACTAAATTTTATCTGCATGTGGTTTTGGAAACTTTTGAATTCTAGATTTTTTTTTTCTTCTAATGGCATGATGTAACACTTGAGGGATAATAGTTGTACAAGAACAGAGCCACTTGACTAAATGTAATCATGACAGTGATTCTTACTTTGGGGCTTGTGGTTCTCTTGGCTTTGAGAAATCAAGAAGTTAAAATTAGGAAAGCATGGCCAGGCACACTTGGAGAACAATTCAGTGTTTACTTGCTGCTTCTGGTTAAGTTGCCATCTGAATATGTGGCTGTGGATTTGTGACAGACCAGTGGTGTTAATATCCCTGCACCCTTTCTATACACACAGCACCATCATCAGTGGATTTTAAACTGAGTCTAGACTTTATACTTCCATGTTGAAAGCTTGGTTACTTCTCCACACACTGGACCCTCCCAGTAATATAATCACTTCAATATAGAATGTAACGTGAGTATTGGCTCTTGCTTAGGATGGCAGAAACTAAGAAAGCTTGGTTATAATAGTTTTACCACAGTGCTTTATTATAAAAGGATGTTTTATGATATATAGCTCAAAAGAGTGTTGTGAAGGCAGTGATCTATATTTGCACTTGTTTTAAATTTTAATCGTGGGTTTTCATTAAGCTTTTGAATTATGGCAAAGGATGAGAGGGGTGGCAATGTGTCTGTTATCTTGACCCTTTTTCTGTTCTCTTAAAATTCTTGACAGGAAATTCTAGTAAGTGACAACACAATTCTGTTAATATAGGATCTTCCTGTAAGTTAAACTGTACCATTGAGTTATTGGAAATGCCAGCAAATTGGTTTTAGTTTGGAACTTTGAGATAAAATTAAATTGATGTCTGTATTATTAATATAATAATAGCATGAAAGTCAAAGGCTTCCAAAACCATACATTGTTTTGGGTCCAAATCCAATATATTTTCACAATATTATAATGCAATTCGAAGTCTTAGGCTAGTTTCTTATTTTCCATTACATTGATTTGATTATAGGGTATAGCACATTTAAAAATCATTTTTACTAATCAATGTGTCAAACTGTTAGCCTTCCCAAATATTATTTTAGTGATTAGAATAAAAATTATAATTTTATATGCTTGACTTCTTTGCTGGTATGCTCTGGCATGCAACCAGGTCAAGCCCTTCAACAAATTTATCACTAAATTTTGATCATTGTGTAAAGATTTTAACTATAACTCAGAATATAAACTGGACAGTGTTGTTTATTAGATTCTTATTCATTGAGTTAGGATGGTTCTAAAAGTGCTATAGAATTAAGTGCAACCTTGATGGTTTAAAGGCATGTTGGAGCCCGAAAAGTTCTGTGCTCATTGGTATGCAATATAACTTTAAAAAAATACTAGTATGTTGAGTGCATGGTCCTGGCAGGAAAAAAAAAAAAGTGTCCCAGAATTAAGGTATAGAATGATGATGTGACTGAGGAGGCTATTTGATTTCTTCAAACATGCTGCCCCAAATTCTGCTCAGAAGTGGGGCATCACAAAACAGAAAAACGCTGCTAGAAGTTTAAAAATGTATGGTATGAATTGAGTCTTGGAATCTGTTTTATAATTATAGCAGATTTCATAGATATTTTAGAAACAATACCCTGTGCTTTCTTAAAAAAATTATTTTTTGATAAACATCAAGAGAAGGTTTTCGTTTGCTCACTGAAAATATTTTAATTTAGGGTTAAAATTAAAAATGGAATTTAAAAAGCTTGGTAGTCTGAAATACTACAAACGGTAGAGCTAAATGCCCAAAGTAAACCTTGTCCTCCTCCATTGTAGGTTAGGCTTTCTGCTTTCATAAAAATTACTTTTATGCCCCAGTTTATGGATCTACAGACTAGTGTATATTATGTGCATATTAAGTGAGCTTTTTAAGGTAAGATTGAATTAAGCTTATTTCAGCATAGGTGCAAATGTAATGTATAATTGTCCTAAGAAAAATATACTGTCACTAATTTTACACAATTTTAAAAAATTTCTTCTTTTTTTTTTGGCCCAGGGATATAGATGTTGTTCTTTAGATTTTGTATATCACTTAGAAATGATACATTTTTAAAATTTTAATTGTGTATCAAATCAGAAGAAACTTCCCAAAACAGCACATTTTGCATTTATGAATTGAGTTTCATCAATAGTTCTAAATTCCTTTAGGGGTATTTGAATTATGGTCTTTAAAGTCAATGTATGGTTTTTAAAGAACACAGTTGCTTCAGACAGCTATACTTTAGTATTTTAGAGTACTTTGTGTATACACGCAACATACAAACACACACAATCAGGTAGACTACAAGAAAAAATACAGCATATTTAAATCACTTATGGTCACCATCTGAGCATGGACGTTGATTCTGTAAACAGAGAGAGAGTAAGGTTTCACTGTGTTGATATATTCTCTGTACTCTAAAGAATTGGTGCCTGTCACTTTAGGAAATTTTTCCAGTTCTTCCAAAATTCTTAAGTGTAGAAGTACTTTTAGGTATCAAAAATAATCAATTGCCTATGACATACTTTTAAAAAATGTTGATGATTGCAGTGCTTCTGTTGAAATAGTTTTATTTAGTTAAATTTGATATTAAGTAAGTCTTTATAATTCTGCATTGGTTAACTAGAATCACTATTGTACTGCTATTCCGTTTCTTGGTTAATGTTACTTGATTACATCGTTTTGCTGAAAGGTGATTCTACTCTGAGCAAAACCTATAAGATTTAAAAGTTGTTTTTAAATACTCATTTATTTTGTATTAACCCAAAGATTTCCTGAGTCGAAGAGTGGGTTTGACTATTAGTCAACCAACAGATGACTATCCTAATAATTTCATTTCAGTCCTTGGGCAACACTAGCGGAAAGAATCGATGATGGTGGCAATACTAGCTTACCTTAACCGAGCAGTTTCTATTTGCCAAGCATTATTTTAGATGCTTTGCATGTATTGTTACATGTAATCTTCACAAGATATTTCCTATAGTGTAAGAACTAGTATTCTCTTCATTTTACAGGTAAAAGCAAAGAGGCCCAGGGAGGTTAAGTAACTGCTGCAAGGTCACATAGCTTGTAAGTGGTAAAACCACAAATTGAACCTAGGCTGTTTGATTCCAGAGCCTATGCTTTCTGGGTTTTATATCAGATTCTGTTGCTGAATACCTGTTTGATATTTAACTCTCTAGCCTTAGTTTCTTCAAGTATAAATTGAGGAATTGTACTAGATTTCCCAGGTCTCTTCCAATTCTAACACTAAGAATTCTGTCATCTTAATTTACAAGATGTGATGTGCTTAATGTCTCTGGTTAGTTTCTGTTTGTAACCTCTTCGTCTCAAAGTAGAAAGGTTAAGTCATTTTCCGAAGTCACACTGTTTATGGGAGAGGGAGGTTTATCTATAATCAGATCTTCTCTTTGCCTTTTTGACCTTGCTAGTTGACTTGCTATTTCTTTTATTTAGTGTGTCTAAATACATACATGGGGTAATAATTAATTGAATTTAGTTGATTTTCTTAATTTCTGTTCATATCTATTTAAGTATGATGTGCTTCAGTGAAAAACAATGTTTTTATTTTCCTAAAAGGACCTTTTCCCTTTCTGATAATTAAGCATTACATGTTCAATGTGTAACATTTAGAAATTTTAGAAAACATTTAATTTACAGTGAAAGAGTCTACTAGAGGAGTAACTATTAATAGTTTGATATTTTATTTAGTTAAAAATATGTACATATGCTATTTTTGAGGACATTTTGCTCCTTTTTAAAAAAAAAACTTAAAACTTTTTATTTAGAAATAATTATAGATTCATAGGAAGTTGCAAAGTTAGTACACAAAGACCCCATGTACCTTTTACCTAGTTTCCTGCAATGGTTACATCTTACATAATTATGGTGCAGTATAAACACTAGGAAATTGACATTTGTTTAATGTGTGTGTAGTTGTGTGTCATTTTATCATGACTGGATGTGAGTAACCATTGCCCCAATCAAAAAACAGATATATTTTATCACTCTAAAGATCTCCCTTCACCTACCCTTTTATTGTTGGCCTCCCAACCTCTGGCAGTCTCTAATCTGTTTTCCATCTGTATAATTTTGTTGTTTTGAATATGTTACATAAATGGAATCATACCATAATATGTGACCTTTTGAGATTGGCTTTTTCACTCAGCATGTTGTCCTTGAGACCCATCTAAGTTATTATGTATATTCATAGTTTATTCATTTTTATCACTGAATAGTATTCCATGGTGGATGTACCGTGGTTTGTTTAACTCTTCACATATTGTGGGATGTTTTGGGTTTTTTTTACACCTTTCAGTTATTACAAGTAATGCTGCTATTTGTTTCGAGGTTTTTGTTTGGACATAAAATTTCATTTCTCTGAGATAAATATCCAAGAGTACAATAGCTAGGTTATACAGTAAGTGAATGTTCCATTTTTTTTAAGAAACTGCCAAACTATTGCCAGCATTTCAAATTGTCACAATTTATTTTAACTGTTCTGATACCTCATCGTAGTCTTAATTTGCAATTCCTAGTAGCTAGTGATGTTGAACACTTTTTTTATTTGCTTATCCGCCAATTGTGTGTAACCTCTTTGGTGACATCCCTCTTTATGTCTTTTTGCCCATTTTCTAATTGGATTTTTGGGGTTTTACTGTTGAATTTTGGGAGTTCTTGATGTATTCTAGATATGTTATTTTTCCAGATATGTGGTATATAGATATCTTCTTCCAGTCTGTAGCTTGTTTTTGCATTCTTTTCACTGGATCTTTTATAGAGTAAAAGTTATTAATTTTGTTCAGGTCTAATTTTCATTTTTTGTTTTGGTTTGTGGTTTTTTTTGTTTTTGTTTTAGATTGTGCTTTTGAGTGTCATGTTTAGGAGCTCTTCGCCTTAGGTCCTGAAGATTTTCTCCTATGTTATTGTCTAAAAGTTTTGTAGTTTTACACTTTATATTTAATTCTGTGATCCATTTTGAATGAAATTTTACATAAGGTGTGAGATTTGGTCAAAGTTTATTTTTTCCTATGGATATTCAGTTGCTCCAGCACTGTTATTCAACTACCCACCAGGGAATCGTTTTTGCGCCTTTTATCAAAAATCAGTTGGGCGTAATTGTGTAAGGCTATTTCTGGGTTCTCTATTCTATTCAGTTGATTTATGTGTCTCTTCTTCTATCAGTATCTTATAGTCTTGATTGCTGTAGCTATATAATAAGTCTTGAAATTGTGTAGAATGATTTTCTTCACTATATTGTTGTTCAAATTGATTTAGTGATTCTAGTTTCTTTACCTTTCCATATAAATTTTATCTACAAAAATACATTGCTAGTATTTTCATAGAAATGTTTTAAACTTATATATCAATTTGAGGAGAATTGACTTGGCTAATCCATGAATGTGAAATATTTCCATTTATTTAGGCCTTTGATTTCTTTCATCAGAATTTTTAATATATGGATCCTATACATGTTGTTAGATTTATCTAAATATTTCTCTTCTTTTAGTGATTATAAGGGGTATTATGTTTTAATTTCTTTGTCCATGTGTTCATTGCTAGCATTCAGAAATACAACTGATTTTTATATGTTGCTCTTGTATCCTACAACCTTACTGAACTCACCTATTAGTTCTAGGACAATTTGGGGTTTTCTTCTTGTAGATTCCTTGAGATTTTCTTTGTAGACTGTCATGTTACCTGCAAATAGGAATATTTTTATTTCTTCATTTTCAGTATGTACACTTTTTATTTCCTTCCTTGCCTTATTGTGCTGGCCAGAACTTCAGTACTATGTTGAGTAGCAATGTAGAGAGTGGACAGACATTCCTGTTTTTCCTAATCTTTGGGTGCAAGCATTCAGTTTTTTATCATTAAGTATGATGTTAGCTGTAGGACTTTTTTATAGATATTCTTAACGAAATTTAGACTTTGATTTCCCCCTCTCTTTCTAGTTTTCTGAAAGTTTTTTTTTTTTATCATGAATGGGTGTTTTGTCAGATGCTTTGTCTGCATGAATTAATATAATGTGCTTTTTTCTTCTTTAGCTGATTAACATGGTAGATTACGTTGTTTGATTTTTGACTATTGAACCAGCTTTGCATCCCTGAAGTAAACTCTCCTTACTCATGGAGTAATATTTATATACTGCTGAATTCTATTTACTAATATTTTGTTAAAGATTTTGCATCTACAGTCATAGAGAATATTAGTCATATACTGTAATGTTCTATAGGCACCACCTCCTTACTGTGCAGGTAGAGGTTCAGGTTTTTCTTTCTAGTGGCTGAGAGGGGGATGGGGATGTCATTATTATTATTTTGGGGGGAGTTGGAAGAGTGGGAGGATGGGGTATGTACTTGGCCTCCTTACCACTGGGCACCACTGGGCAATGGTGTTAGTTCTGACTCTCTGCTGGGCTTTCTCTGATAGCACCTCAGCAAAGAGCAGAGAAGGGTGTTTCATCAGTGCTGGGTGGGGTCCAGGGTCCCCATCTGGTCTCCACTAACACTATTAACAATGGGGAGAGTCTTATTCCTACTACACAATTATAGCAGACGGCTTGTTAGTTTGCCTTCTCTGATATCGCCCCGGTAGCAAGGGAAGGAGGAGATATGGCCTAGTTATAGTCTGACAAGGTTGAAAACCTAGGCTTTCTGCTCTGTCTTTGCTAGTGGAGGTGGGGCCATAGTTTTTTCTATGATGTTTGGCTGGAATAGAGCAGTTATTGTTTAAATGTTTTGTCTTGTTAGGCTGCCTCTTTTCTGGTCCTTTGGCTGGAGAAAAAAGGCTTTTCTTGGGCCCTTTTTGTCTACACCCATTGGCATTTTCAGATTTCTTCTGGCTTCTTCAGTATCTGGTCTGGGGTATTTGTGGCAAAATAAACAAACAAAAACACCCAGACAATTCACCACTGTGTTTTTTCTTCTATTCCAAGGTACCTAGCCAGTCTGCCTTCCACTCTTCACCTTTCAATCTTCTTATCTTTGTTTTATACACAATGCCCAGGGAGTAATAAGGAAAAATATACTTACTCCTTTTTCCTGAAAGCAAAAGTCCACGTAATGCTGTTTTTAAAAAATGTACTTGTCATAAAGTTTTAAGAGTGCCAACAGTAGCGTCTTTCATCTGCTGTAGTATTTCCTTCATCTCTTGCCTCTACTTTTTAGAAGCTGTTTTCTTCATTTAGTCTGTCATTACTTTTCATTCTACTTCTCAGCCTCACTATCTGTTTTATACTCTTCTAACAGTTATTCTTTCTAAAGCACAGTGATATCATCCTCTTGTTCAGTAATCTCCAGTGGTTCCCCATTGTCTTTTGAATATCCTTAACTTGACAATTAAAAGTTTTAATGATCTGGCCTCAATTTATATTTTCAACTTAATATCCTAATTCTCCCTTGTCTCCTATGGTTCTCCATTGTTTTCTGTTTTCACACCTTTGCTCATACAATTTTCTCTGCTGGTATATTTTTATATCTCCATCTCTATCCAGTTTCATGCCTCCTTTAAGACTTAGCTCAAATATCATTTCCAAGTACTCTTCTCTGATCTCACAAACTGGAAATAGCCTCTTTTCTCCAACTACCTTAACTTCTCAGTTTTTTAAAACAAGTTACAAAAGTAAAAGCTTTCTTAGTGTTGTTTTGAGGATTGAGTAGCTAATGTTAAGAACTAGCAACTGTAATTTCTTTTACCTTCTTTTTAAATAAATTTAATATTCCTTCCTAGACAGTAAAATCATTGAGGGTAGGGTCTATTTCAGATTCATCTAAGTAAATGTCACATTGTCTAGTACAACATCCTTCATATATTATTTGTATGATGAATATTTAATAAGTGAATAAATGTAACATGAGAACATCTTAAGACTGTCACTGGCAAATGCCTTAGTATCTGACATCTGTATATAGTAGTCAGTAAATGTTTGAAACTGAACAGGGCATACGTGTGATTGAAAAAGCCTTCATTAACTAGTAGTCTCATTGATATAATCTTTATCCAATACAATTGAAGACCTTCAATAAATTTCTTTACTGATAACTGGAAAGTATTTAATACTTATGAGATTCATCCCCTATGTAAGTACAAGAGCCCTGAGTTCATGTGAGGTGGTGTGATGTAGTGAGTGAGACCATGGACTTTGAAATGAGATTGCATGGGTTGAACATTTGTCTGTACTAGTTACTAGTGCAAGTTCATCTTAGGTAAGTTACTTAACACATCTATTCAGTTATCTGATCTGTAAAGTGAGGAAGATAATATTGTTTACATTATATGGTTGTTGTAAGGATGATTTGAGCATGTAAAGTAAAACACTTAGAACAATTCTTGGTACTTTGTAAATGCCTTAAGTATTAGCTAACTTAAGTATTCCCTGTTGTTACTTCCTGGAAATGTACTGAACACACACAGTTCAATAATTTAAATAATGTTTGTTAGGATATATATTCTTTTTAAGAAACAGCACTCTGCAGACATCAAATATCTGATGTCCTGCAAGATACATCCTGCCCTCTGTATTCCTACACTAGAAGATGTTAGTTGGATAGCTGATAATCCTTGTTGCCTCATTGTATTTATCATAACAAAGTTAAACAAATCCTTCTGGAACTTTTTAGCTCAGAATAGATGAACTAGTTCAAACTTAGGAACAATATGTACTCTTATAATCTTCCTTTGAAGGATATAATAAACTTATTCTGGTTGAATATGCTTTCCTATTTAGTACAATTAACTCTTCCTACCTGATATGTCCTTATTTTGTCTCCATGAACAAATTAAAATAACTATTAAACATTTTCCGGCATTTTAATCTTAAGTCTGTTTTTATCAATTTAAGAGTCCTCTAAATTTCTTCAAATTAATCTAGTTTAGACTTGGTTTTATAGTAGGTGAATTTTGCAATCTAGTCTTGTATGAGACTTGAGGAATACATACAGTATGATTTCATTCATACAAAGTACAAAAGCAGGAAAACTAAACTATATTGTTTATGGATACATGTTTAGGTGGTAAAAGTATAAAGAAAAACAAAGGATTATCTCAAAGATGAACCCATCTGATTATGGGGAGAAGGTTATTGATTGTGGACATATACAGGGTACTGGGCTGGTGACCTGGTCATGGTTATAAAGTTGAAAAGAGATGAATAGTTGCAAGCTTGAAATGGAAAGGTTTGGTTTTTGTCTAGCTCTTTGTATCACATTATTAATACATGCATTTACCTGACTTTGGTACCTAAATAATTTAGCACAGATTTCCAGACAGACAATGAGGAAAATGTATTTTTCTATCTAAGAAAAAGTCTTTAGCAAAAATTGATACTTTTATTAAAAAAAAAAAAACTACTTTCCTCCATAATCCTTTTCTATTACAAATCATCTAAAAATCATCTGGATTTTAATTCTTGTTTTATCCTCTTTTGAACTTCTTTAAAGTTAAAATGACTACCTAGTCTCATTGACATCTTTAGATTCGAATTTGTCATCTATATAGGTAAAACAATGTCTTAGGGATAACAGAAAACGGTTTGTTTATACAGCCTTATGTATATAGTAGGTAAAGGTTAAAGTAATGCCATTAATGTTTTAAGAAACACTTCCAATGCCATCAGAATAGTTACATGAATCCTTATCTTTGGAGGTCTGTGTTAATTTTAGCTGCGATCTTAAACCTTGACATCATATTATAATGGTTAAGAGTAGAGAAAATTTGTAAGCAACTAGGCAAATCCAGAATTTAGGTCAATCTACAGAAGAACTGCTCTGAACTCATCTCTTCTCTCTCCTTCCCCCATCTTTTGCTTGTTGAGAACTTATTATGTGCTAATCGTATAGGCCTTAGTAATCTTAGTTATCCCTACTGTCTTCTCTAAGCAGAAACAAAAATAGCCTACCCAAAACCCCCTAAGATGGCCTGCTACTCTAGGTGCCAGATACTTTTAAAAAATATATATATTCTTATTTTCCTTTTTCTCCCCTTTCATTTGTAGTGTGGTATTTATCTACTTTCTTATTCTTGATACTGATGAATCTACTTAATAGATGAAATGGCTGGATCAGAGCCTTTGTTTTGTTTAAATTATTAATAGGACATTTTACTACTTAAGTCTTTTTCCACTGACAGAATATCCTTAGTTGAGGAAAAAAAGTAGTTGTACAACTTATTGAAATAAAACATCATTCATTCCAAAGATAATGCAATAGTATATATTTTTAATGAGAAGAGAGGATAAAAACCATAATCTGCTTAATTAATTTTCCATGAAATTAAAGGAAACAACATAAAGTTACTTTGCCTTACCTAGAATTGAACTTTATGAGAGAGCTTGAAGCTTTTACTTTGGTTACTTTACTGGATTTGAAAGGCAACAACTTGAAGGGCCTATACTGGCATATTCAATCAGGGTTCACTTGCAAGAGACAGACTACTCTAGACTCGGGGGTAGGCTGCTAGGAATGACTTATAGAGCAAGATTTGATCTGGTGGGCCAGAGGAGTGCTACCTTTGCCACAGTCGGCTAAGGTTATTAGGTAGGATATTAGAAGGCCAGCATGAAACCATTAGTTTAAGAACACCGCATCTCAACAACAAAAAAACAAAAATGGGCAAATGGAGAGTGGCACAGGCTTTAGTGGCTAAATGGAGAATGGCACAGGCTTTAGTGACTAAAAAGAGCAGGCGGAGGCCTTGGCAGCTGGAAGATACTGCACTTTGGTGTAGATTGCTATCCATTAGGGATCGTTTCTCAGACTCAAGTTAGAATTAAGAGTTCAGATAAGTTCAGTTGCCATTGCTGCCTTGAACACCTCAGAAGGGGAGACTGGATTTATCAGGAGTGAAAAAGAAGAGCTTGCTAGGAGTCAAAGAAAATAAGAAGTCCAGCATTAGTGCTTTTACCAGACACAAAGACCGTTCTGTTGAAATGTTCAAGGATCACTCTAAAGATAAAGGGGCCACCAAGGAGTTGAGCAAGAAAGATCGTGACAGGGATAAAACTCAAAATAGGCATAGTGCTTAGAGTGGTAGCAGCAGCACCAGGTCTCAGTCCAGCTTTACCTCAAGCTCAGGCTCCAGCAAAAGCACCAGCACCAGCAAGCAGCAACTCTAGCTCCTCATCGACATCAAGCCACTTGGGAAGTTCCAGCACATCCCGCAGCTCAAGCTCCAGCAGCTCTTCTGGCTCTCCGAGTCATTCTCAGTGCAGATATGACAACAGGCAGTGTTACCTTCTCAGTGCAGACATGACCAAACCACCCAAAAGAGATGACAAGGAAAGGAAGAGGCAGAGCCCTTCATCTAAACCCATCAAAGTGCCTTTTGGAAGGCTCATGAGGAATGAGACCAAGGATCACATCATGGAGATATCCTCCACCTATGGGAAAATTAAAATGATTTACATGCCTGTAGAAAAGATGCACCTGCCTCTCCCCTCCACCCCATCTATCTAAAGGCTATACATACCTGGTGTTTGAGAATCCAGATAAAGCTGAAAAGGCACTGAAACACATGGATGGAGGACAGATTGATGGCCACAAAATCATTGTCACTGTTGTGCTGGTCCGTTGGCCTAGGCTACCTCCAGGCAGTTCAGCCCTCCCAGGAGATACTGCCACCACCTCGCATGTGGTGCTGATCACCCCCACAGATGAGAAGGTCACGTTCCCTGAGCAGCAGGTCCCCCGTGTACCAGTGATCCCTTTCTGCCATCACCACAGGAACTACTCCAGCTCCTCCTAATAAGCAGGCCACTGAAGCTCTGAAGTAACTATATCCCATCCAACTCAGTTGTCACTTTTCTAGCTAAAGGAGGGTAAGTAGGAAAGGCATCCTTACTCAGGGGCAGACTTGGAAGGCAGCATTTGGATACATGCTCTGAAGGCCAAATTCAGCTGCAGAAGTGTTATTGGTTTGGGTTTGTGCCTATAAAGGTGCCCTCCAGTTTTCTGGTCACCTTTCAGTTCAGTGGTGAAACCAGCAGAGACAAGCAAGCCTCCAGGTGTCATTGCAGCCCCAGCCCAGAGCACATTTTTCCATTCTACGGATGAGCTGGAGCCAGTTTGATGGCCCATGGGAACCTTCAGCAAATGGTGCTCTATGCAGCTGAAGTTCATGTTAGCCTTGCCCCTGCTCCCCTGCTTGAGTCCTGATCTGTAGAATCAAACACCCCATGTTAGTTGCCATAAATGGTGCAGTTTTTACATGTACTCAAGCACCCATACCCATGGTCTCCTTTTTCTCTCTGAAATTGGTAAGTTGCGAACCAGCTCTGTAGGGTTATCATGCGCCTTTCCCCAACCCTCTTGTGGCTGTTAGTCATGGTGGTTTTTTAGGTTACCTTCGCAATGTGTACATTGCTTTTTTGGCTTTTAATTGTACAGTCAGTATGATAAATTTTTTGTTTTTAGGGGTTTTTTTTTGTAATTTTGTAGCATTTTAGGTAATATTTGTATTTGTACTTTGTTGTGTAGAGTGAAAGGATTGTCTTAAATAAACCTAGGATTAGAATAAGAAAAAAAAAGGGCAAAGGACTTGAATAGACATTTCTCTAAAGAAGCTATACAAATGTCCAATATGCACATGAAAAGATGCTCAACATCACAGATCAAATCAAAACAACAATGAGATACCTCTTCATACCAATTAGAATGACTATTATTAAGACAACAGCAACAAAGAAAAAATAAAACAGGGTCTGGATGTTGGCAAGGATATGGAAAAATTAGAACACGTGTGCATTACTGATGAGAATATAAAATAGTGCAGCTACTTTGAAAAAAGGTATGGTGGTTCCTGAAAAAATTAACCAGAATTACCAAATGACCCAGCAATTCTACTTATGGTTATATATCCAAAAGAAGTGAAGACAGGACTCGAACAGATATTTGTACACCCATGTTTGTAGCAGCATTATTCACAGTAGGAAAAAGGTGGAAGTAACCCAAATTCCCACTGATGGATGAATGTATAAACAAAATATGATATGCACATGCAATGTAATATTATTCAGCCTTAAAAAGGAAGGACATTCTGACACAGGCTACAACATGGATGAACTGTGACGATATTGTGCTAAAGAGAATAAGCCAGACACAAAAGGACAAATATTGTATGATTCCATTTATATGAAGTATCTAGAATAGTCAGATTCATAAAGACAGAAAGGGGAATAGTCGTTGCCAGGGCCTGGAGGGAAGGAACAGTGGAGAATTACTGTTTAATGAGTATGGAGTTTCCATTTAAGATGATGAAAAAGGTTTGGTAATGGTTGATGATGATGGTTGAAAACAGGGTGAATGTACTTAAATGCCACTGACATGTACACTTTAAAATGGTTAAAATAGTAAATTTTGTTATATATAGTTTAACACACACATAGAACATGCCATCATATCTGTGATATAGGTATTAGGAAGCCAGTACTGCTTCTCCACAATTACAGCTGACTCTTGACACTTAAAAAGTTAGTGAGTTAAAATTGAAGTGTTATATGTGTGCACGTGCACACCACACACACACACACACACACCAACATTTTCAGTCTTTCTTGTGAGATAGCTAAAACTTCAGTAAAATGGCCCAACTTTCTACTTTCCTCATCTCATGTCAGAAATCTAGTTGGCTGAATTTTATTTACATTTAGAACCCTACTTGCAAAGTATCCTGGGAAAAAATTTTTACCTTTCAACCTACCTAGTAGCAGGAAACAACTAGAGGAAGATTGGAAAGGATACTGAATACCAGTTCATCATATTTGTCACAGATTCTGAGTCAGTAGTGATTCATAGCAGTCATAAGTAATGATCCTTTTAGTCAAGTCATCATTTCTAGTAGTGACCAGATTGTTCAGCTGCTAGTCAGGCACAGAGGTAGGGTGGGGCAAACAAATAGCTTCAACAATTCAGAATAAGAAAAGTGTTTGTTGATAGTCAGTACCTTCTTTTGCAATTCTGGGTTGATTGTGCTTAATTAAACCTAACATGCAGTGTTTGCGGTGTTAATATGGTAAAGAACAAAAGAATTATTTACATTATTTTGAAGAGATATGGGTCATTCTATGGGATGAATGACCTTCTCTAGGGATACCCTAAAGGCTCATTGATTAAAGAATAGCTATATTAATGTTAAAGAACACCAGACTTAAAGTTCTTATGCTTATGATAGACTTTTTCATTTTATTAAATATAGAGATAAGAACATCAGAGGAAAGAAATATACTAAGCTTTTGCTCTCAGGCTGCCAAAATATCTAATATGAACTAAATTTGGAAAGAAAAGAAATAAATTCGCTAGTAATAAATACAAGAGTTGATATGCTAAAAATAGCATTTTTAAAATCATTTTCAAATTCTAACCACAGTCCACCCAAAGATATCGTTTGTTCCGCTTTGTACAAAGCAATCAGCTACTTTTGTTCATCCATTATTTATGAGTTGGAACTAAGTCTGAATAATGCCTTTTGATAGTAAGATTCTGTGTAAGAGGACTGTTCTCTCAGTGCCTTGATAATACAGTATTGACCTTTGATAATTATTTCTTAATTGCTCATAGTTCAGAATAAACTTTTAAAAATTTTATCTCAAATTGAAATTTTTTTTTTTATACATACCAGTTAACATTTTGGACATGTACCAAGCTTTGCATGCAGCGCTTTTTAATGTGGATCAGACTTTAATGACATACCTGGTAGTTATCTAAATCAATGATCCCCAACATTTTTGGCACCAGGGACTGGTGCTCCTATGAGAATCTAATGCCTCATGATCTGAGGTGGAGCTGAGGCCAGTGATTCTAGTGCTGGAGAGCGGCTACAAATACAGATGAAGCTTCTGTCTCTTGTCCGTTGCTCACCTCCAGTACTGGTCCACAGCCTGGGGTTTGGGGATCCCTGGTCTAAATAACACCTCAGATTCTTTAATACAGTTTTCTACCTCTAGAAATCTAACTTAAGGCACTGCAGTACTATTTGTAATAGTAATAAAATTGTGAACAATTGCCAACAATGGGGAGATGGGCAAATTTTGTTACTTTAGAGGCACACGATGGAATGTCGTTTTCAGAGGATAACTTAATAACATTAGACATGACTTAATAACATCAATACCCTACGTAGACAAATGAAATCCATTATAGATTTGTTCTTTGATGAATTTTACTCTTGGTGTCATGTCAGAAATCTTTACCTAACCTAAGATCAGAAAGATTGTCTCCTGTTTTCTTCTAGAAGTTTCCTATTTTTAGGTTTTACATTAGGTCTGTGATATATTTTGAATTAATTTTTATATGTGTTGAGAGGGATGTATTGATTATGGATATCTATCTCTTCCAGTTCCATTTGATGAAAAGAATATTCTTTTTCCACTGACTTGCCTTTGATTCCACTGACTTGCCTTTGATTTGATGCAGACATTTAAAAACAATTTGATCCTTTTGGGTTTTGCTTTTAAGATTTGTTTGGCGGGCCAGAGATGTAATTAGTGTAGAGCAGCATTTCTCAATATCAACACTGTAACATTTTGAGTCAGATAATTCTTTGTTGTGAGGGGCTGTCGTGTGCATTGTAGAATGTTTAACAGTATCCGTAGCCTCTACTCTTTAAATGACCCCCCAGTTGTGAGAACCAAAAATGTCTCCTGAAATTGCCAAATGTTGGGGGAGGGGTTTGCAAATCTCTCTCTCTCTCTCACACACACACATTGAGAATTATTGCTTTAGAGTTAATTTTGCCTCATTACTATGGCAGGATCTTCCTGTGTACTCTACCCAGTGCTCTGTGAATCATGAGATTTTTTTTTTTATTATTCAATCTGGCTGTTTGGGGTAGGTACTTTTATTGGCCCTGTGTGAGTACTGAGTTCTATTCTCTCTAATCTTTCTAGGTGGTTCTTTCAGTCTTGTTTGGTTTACTCACATATATGCACTGATCAGCATTCAGTTGCATATTCAAGGGAGACCCCCCTGTAGATCTCTGGCGTTTCATCTTAGTCCATTTGAGCTGCTATAACAAAAATACGATGGGTGGTTAAACAACACACATTTCTCACAGTTCTGGAGACTAAGGAATCCAAGATCAAAGCACCTGCAGATTTGGTGTCTAGTGAAGGCCCATTTCCTGATTCATAAATGAATATCTTCTAATTGTGTCTTCACAAGGCAGAAGGGGTTAGAGAACACACTGGGGTATCTCCTATGAGGGCACTAATTCCATTCAGGAAGGTTCTACCCTCATGACCTAATCACCTCCTAATAAGAGCTCAGTGGGGGTTAGGATTTCAGCATATGAATTTGGGGGAAAGGAGGGACACAAATATTTAGTCCATAACATGTTCTCTGTCTATACAGCTTTCTACTCTCCAGTATTATATTCCATGAACACTAACCACCTTGATCTCTTCAGACTCTCAACTCTGCCTCATACAGTTTCTGTCCTGTGCTACTCATGGCCTAGAAACATTGAAGGCAGTAAGCTGGGGCAGTAGGGCTCATCTTGTTTCCTGTCTCTCAGGGATCCCCTTTGTTGTCTGAGTCCCAGTCTCTTGAAGCTGTTTGTTTGTTTGTTTTCTCCCATATATTTTGTCTGTTTATTTGGTGGTTTCAGGTGGGAGGGTAAATGTGGTCCTTCTTATTACATCATGGTCAGAAGCAGAAATCCCTTTAACTGATCATTGATTTGTATTATTTACTAGTTAAAGCTGAAAGTGTTCTTAAGCATTTACTAACCTAATTTCTTTATTTTGTGGATTTATATGAGACCTATAGCTGTCATAGTCTTCGTTCAAAGTCTCCTGTTCCCTGTACTTCCTCTGGCACAACATAAATATTAAATTGGCCCTAAAGCCTTCTATCATCTTTTAATATACCTCTTTAATGCAGGTTTTCACAGTGTTAGCTAAATATGGGCCCCTAACTATACGTAGTAACATACAATTAAAGGACATGCCCTGACCTGGTGAAGCACAACAGCAGAATGCGTCATGGTTTTAGGGCATTGGCACAGCAGGCTCAGAGACTTTCAAGAGGCGTGTTTATATGATCACTCATATTTTCTAGCAGCTAAAGCACCACCATCAAAGCCTCTTTGTTAGCCTCATTGAGGGTGTAAAGAACTGGTGATATAGGACAGGAGGGAAAAAATGTGAAATAGAAGATCATTTTGAGCAGTTTATGACATGAAACTGTACTAAAGAATAATGCTACAAGGATGGGAGTGACGTGGAACCCATTGATGGTAAGCTATTGGAGAAAGGAGAAAGGTAGCAAAATAGAAATAAAACGACAGAAGAAAGAGAACCTTGTTATGTATGGGATGAGCTTCTCAAATCTGCTATATCATAACTGCCGCAGAGTTTGTAGCACGTGCTTGTTGGATATTCAAATATGAAGTAATTTATTCAGAACTTACCTTGGGGAAATGATATGTATGTATTATGTAGAATGAACCCATCTGGCTATGTATATAAACTAAAACATAGCAAAACCATATATTAATGGAATTTTATATATATTTATGTAATCGATATACATTAATGTATATAAATTCCATATGTAAAAATGAATAAATCACAATTCTTTTACCTTTGGGATGTGATGATATGCTGTAGCTAAAAAGAAGGGTTGAGTTTTTGTAACTACTGTATGTAAGAATTTTTTAGACTTTTAAAACATGCAGATAACTAACTTATAGGTGGATATGCTGTTAATTTTCTAAGACTGAAAAGCTATTGTGTATGGATAATATTAAAAGCTCAGTTTTGAAACAAAATGTGATTTAAGCCTTCCGAAAACTAAGATTGCTTTTTAGTAATTAAGAAACAAATATTTAATGAGCATGTTCCTTTTTTGCTGAATATGTTTGATGGTGTAAGTGGTGCTTATGTAGTTAAGTATTTGCCTTTTTTAAATGATTATAATTCTTCATGGCAAGAGTTTGTGTGAATGGAGGAGAATGCAGAACAGTAGCAGCTTTTTACTTTCCTTGGCATAAGGAAGCATGAAAACTTTTTCATAGCCAGAAATGCATGTTATATGGGAAGGGTAAACACTAGAATCGGGAATTATTACATCTGGGAGGAGAGGAAGTAGATGCTTATCAGGGAATGACAGTCACTTGTATTGATGTTTTTAATTTTTAATTAATTAATTTTTTATGGTGACATTGATTAACGCAATCCAATAGGTTTCAGTCGTACACTTTTAACAGTAATGCATATACATATTCATACTGTGTGTTTATCTCCTATAGTTAAATTTCTTTCTGTCACCACATATTTGACTCCCTTTACCCCATCTACCTCCTCCTTCTCCCTTTTTTTTTTTTTTGCTTTTGAAAGTAAACTTGTAGAGAAAAGTGTAGATTGTAGGTATATAGTTTGATGAATTTTCACAAAATGAACATACCAAATAACTGATACCCAGGTTAAGAAACAGAACATTTGTATGGAAACTGGCTGATTTTTTTCGCTGAGTAATGGCATATGTGTGTTTCCTGTATTATTCTTTAGTCTTTTTTTTTTTTTAATGCTTTAAAGTTTGCCTAATACTTTTTTTAACAATCATCTCAGAAGGAAATATGGTCTTCAGAGATCTGGAAAATGTCAGAAAACCCACAGTTTTCCACAGGCTCTAGTAGTTGAGAAAGTACTGCAGGGAAATAGGTCTTTTCTATGTAGGCCTTTGTCTCCCGTGTATCTGATAGTTTATAAACCTGGTATCAGGCCAAGTTACTGAAAGTTTTAAAATAGAAAAAGAACATAAATAGTGCTATGTGAGATCAAATAGTAAAAATTATTAGTACTTTTTGAAACAGTACAGCCTTTCATAATTGCAGTATAAAGTTTGAGTCCTCAAATTTATGGATACATTGAAATGACAGTTTTATCACTAAAATCTCTGATAGTTTAGGAAGGAAATTCCTTTTCATTTCTATAATGGAACATTCAAAGTATAGAAAAAACTAAGCTATTAAGATATTTATATCTAGTATTAAGGCTTTATGTCTGTTACAGGAATTATTTCCTTAGTATTTAGAAGTATACTTAATCTAAAGGGTTTCCTGAAATTAGTTATCTGTTTGCCTTTGTGGTGTTTTTTTTTTCTTTTTAGAGAAAGGGAGATAGTTACTTCATAAACATGAAGATTTCTGAAATTTATTTTTGCATATAACAAATCTTTCTATATATCTCATTTCATGAAAAATATTAAGATGGGATTTTTTACCATTGTTCTCAACAGTAGGCTTTATCTAATTAGGTTATGGCTACTATGATGTGGAAAAGCCATTTGTAAATTAACATTTTATAAAAATGTTTGGTCATTAACCTTTCTGTTATTGAAGTTATGTGCATGAAATTATTAGAATGTTAATGTGTTGAAAACAACTTGAATAATTTTTGTTTCTTTTACTCTCTTCTTCTCTTCTAGAAGCCAGTAAGGCAATGTTGGTAAATTATTGTTTCTGTTATGTATATGTGTATTTGGTTTTTAAAGGAATTCTTAGGACACACTGAAGTTTTTGTTTCGTTCCTGTTTTCTCTTGACAGGCAGTGGAGGAGGAAATGGCAGGTCCTGATCAACTCTGCATCCGTCGCTGGACTACCAAGCATGTAGCTGTTTGGCTGAAGGATGAGGGCTTCTTTGAATATGTGGACATTTTATGCAATAAGCACCGACTTGATGGAATCACATTGCTAACATTGACTGAATATGATCTCCGGTCTCCTCCCCTGGAAATCAAAGTCTTAGGAGACATTAAAAGGTTAATGCTCTCAGTTCGAAAATTGCAGAAAATACATATTGATGTTTTGGAGGAGATGGGATACAACAGTGACAGTCCCATGAGTTCCATGACTCCTTTCATCAGTGTTCTTCAGAGCGCAGAGTGGCTGTGTAATGGGGAGCCTTCACATGACTGTGATGGACCCATCGCTGATTTGAATTCTGATCAGTATCAGTACATGAATGGTAAAAACAAACATTCCATTCGAAGATTGGACCCAGAGTACTGGAAAACCATATTGAGCTGTATATATGTTTTTATAGTATTCGGGTTTACATCTTTCATTATGGTTATAGTCCATGAGCGAGTACCTGACATGCAGACCTATCCACCACTCCCAGATATATTCTTAGACAGGTAAGTTTTATTTCTAGTGCCAAGTTTGTAGAAGATTGCTATGATAGCAATAATAATAATATATTTATGATAATTATGTTGTTTATTATTGTTGTTTTGGTTGATGTATACTTTCCATTTGCTTTATCTGGTAATATAGAAAGATATGCTTTGAAATTGCTTCTTTATCAAAGTAAATTAGACCTTAAGCCTAGGTGACTAGGCACTTATAGTTCCCTGGGCACTTTAGATTTTTAAGGGATTTTTTGGAATGTTGTTTGTAATAAATGGAATATGGTTACTTTTTTTAAAAAATGATGTCAGGGTCCTGCTTTTCTAAAGATTTGGGGTGGTCTCCTGTATCACCAGGTAACTTGAAGTTATCACAAATAGTACAAACTGATTCACTGATAGTATTCTGTTGTTTTTACAGAATAACTAATATATGCATAATAAAGAATATAGTGTATGTATATGAAAAATAAGATTAGAACAAACCTTAAAACTATTTTTATATTTGTGATTTTAAAATATCTTTTTAAAGTTTGTAGTACTTTCTTGCATAGTTTTATAAAAGGTTTTACCCTCCTAAAAGTACCTTATAGTATGTTTTTTTAATGAAATAGATTAAAATGTCCACGTTAAGATGGAAGAATGACATCCATATCACATTTTGTCCCTTGTCAAACCCCAACTAAGAGCATAGTGAAGAGGTTTTTAATATTTAAGTTGCAAGTCAACAAGAATGGGGCAGATAGGAGAGGAGAAAATAGCCATACAGTTTTGGAAGTTTGAAAGCAAATAGAAGACCTAAAAATAACCCAAATCTAAAACAGCAGTCAAGAAAACTGAGAACTAACCAGATCTATGTTTCAAATTTCTCAAATCTCTGGACATTGAAGGTGAAAAGGTGGCACTAAAATAAGAATTGTATTAAAACTGTTTAAGAAGCTGTTAGATCCCTGTATGTCCTTCCCTATTCTTAGTTTTCCTGCCTGTGAACAAAAACCCCAAATAAGTAAGGAAGAAAGCATGTAGATATCTGGGAAAGCATACTCTGGGCCGAGGAACAGCAAGATGCAAAAATCCAGAATTGTTAGTGTGGTTTATTTAACATGTTTAAGGAAAAACAAGTAAGTAATGGGAGAACTGTTGCAGATGAGGTCTTACAGGAGACAGGAATCCAGATTGTATAGGGACCATTGTAAGGACTTAAGCTTTCATTCTCAGTGAAAGGAGAGCCATTGGGAACTATTTAGGAGAAGAGTAATGTGAACTAATTTCCACTTTAAAAGGTTCCTCTAATAGTTGCATTAAGAATAGCGTGGGGGTGGGGGCAGGAAAGCAGGGGTTAGTTTAATTATCTAATTCATCTAGGCAAAGATGAGGTAGATTTTAGGATAAGGATAGTAGTGGTAGAGATGGTGTGAATGAGTCAAATTTATCTATCTATCTATCTATCTATCTATCTATCTATCTATATAGTTTTTTTTTTAAGCACAGCCAACAGATTCATTGATGAATTTGTATGTAAGGTGTAAGTGAAAGAGAGAAGTCAAGAATTATCCCGAGATTTTTGACCTGTGCATCTGAAAGGATGGAGTTCTCTTTTACAGCAATGGGAAGACTATAGAAGGAGCTGATTTGGAGAGAGAAATAAGGGTTTGGTTTTAGACATGTCAATTTGAGATACCTTTTACAACAATCAGATGTCAAATAAGAGCTAGAAAGATGAGTTGGAGTTCAGAGAAATCTAGGGCTGATTTTAGGGAGTTACCAGCATAGTTGAAGCCATGATGTCTGATAAGGTCTCCTAGGGAGTGAGAAGGGTAAAGAAGATTAAAGATTGAGCCCAAAAACATTACAACATTTCGACGTCAGAGAAGTAAGGCAAAACCAGCAAAGAAGACTGAGAATGTCAAGGCAGAGAGATAGTGGTATCCTGGAAGCCAAGTTTAAAAAGCAATTTAAGAAGGCAGGAATAATTAATAATTAGCTGTCAAGTGCAGCTTAGGGGTCAAGTAAGATGAGGATAACTGACAATCAGATTTAGCAACTATTTGGTCATCAGTGACCTTGACAAAAGTGCCTGATTGTAATGGGTTTAAGAGAGCATGTGAGAGACTTACTGGAATTGTCCTAAAGATATATTTCCATAAATATGAAACAACATTTGTACAAAGTTATTTGTTGTGACATTATTTGTGACAATTACAAATTTTGGAAATAATCTAAATGCTTATCCATGGAAAAGCTAGTTGAATATACTATGGTACAATAAAGATGGTTTAATTGTAAAAAAGAATGAAGAAGATTTTTAGGAACTGATATGAAATAATTTGCAGAAAAAACTCAGGAGCAGTGAGCAACATGAGCATCCAGATCCTGGTTTCTAAATACCAATCCCTAAAAGGAAACTCAGACCAAGGCTTCTTAGGGAAAGGGCTGATTTTAAGTCTGGGGCAAAGAAAGTGAAAAAGGAGCCTGAAGCAGATCTTGTGCCATAAAGCAAGGAAGTGCATAAAACCAATGGAAACATGTCAAAAGGACATAGGAACTGGTTCATAGGGGCTCCCACTGATCAAATTAGGACAATTATAACATCAAAAAAAATAGTGATGGTAATGGATTATAATATGTCAAGTAAGAAAAAGAATCCATGAATCCATAGTTATAAACAAAACAAGCAAAAAATGGTGGGGTAAGAAGAAAAGTTCTCCAGGAATAATACCAGCAAATAAATGTGGGCAGCCTGACTATTTTGCAACTTCCAATGTAATAATTGATTCAGGCAAATGGATGCTAAAATCTATTAGGTGAAAGGCCATTGGGTGGCAAGATAATCACGTGATCTGAAAGTATCATCTTACATATTACTTAATTACAGGGAGAATAAGGTACCTTTACAATGGCAAGCTCTAACATGTGTCATTGTAACCATATGATCAAATGTAGCACCACAGTGGGACAAACTGATATTATGTGCACTGGATGTAATTTTTTTAAATCACCTATGGAATAATGCAAAAAAAAAAAAAGATATCCTATATTTAATCATGAGGAAATTATCAGACAAATCTAGAACGTGGAACATTCTACAAGGCAGCTGATTTAGACTCACCAGAAATGCTAATGTCATGTCAGACAAAAGCCAGGCAGGGAGAATTGTAAGGGAAATTAAAGAGACATAACCCAGAACAAAGCATGAACTTTAATTAGATCCTATATTGAGGAAAAAAAAATACTGCTAAAAAGGACATTTCGGGGACAATTAGAAAAATTTGAATATGGACTGCATATAAAATGATGTAGTGTAAAACCAAATCAGTGTTATGGTTTTCTGGGTTTAATAGTGTATTGGATTATGAAGAGGATATCCTTGTTCTTAGGTGGTACACGTTAAAGTATTTAAGGGAAAAGTGTCATAATATCTGCAACTTACTTTGGTGAGAGAGGATCCGTTTTCTCAAAAAGAATATATGGGTATGTGTATATGGGTATTTATAGAAATATTGAAATAAAGCAAATATGGAAAATGTCAATTATTGTAAACAATTGATAGATTTAGGTGAAGAATATAAAGTGTTATTCCTTCAACTTTTGGTATGATCAGAATTTCTCAAAATAAAAAAAAATGGCAAAGAAAAGATAAGAGAGAAAAAGAGAATGGGAAGAGAGAAATCTGAAACAATCAAGTCTTATATGTTTTCCTTTAAGGGCAGTAGAGAAATGAAGATACAGGTATGGAATAGTTGGATAATTGTCTTTTTAGCAGGATTGAGGTTTTTCAAGGCAGTACAAAGAAAGAAAAAGAGTCAAGGGAGTGACTGACTGTTGACTCCGGTAGATAAGGAAGGATGTGAGGATATGATGAGGTAGATGAAGGACAGTGAAAATATTATAAGATCAATGGATTTTAGGTCTCAGATTTATTGAAGTTGGAGTACTGGAGGGAATAAGCTGGAAAGACAAGAGGTAATGGTCAGTATAGAATTCCTGAAATTGATTATGAAGAATCTCGGTAAGGACAAGATCCAGATTATAACTATGGGTGTAAGTTGCTGAAGTAGAGTAAAAGGCAGGGTCATAGGAGGAGAAGTTAATAGAGAAGTGAGAGAGAAGCACACAAATGATAACAGGAGAAGTTTCTGAGAAAGTGACAGTGAAGCAGAAATTAAAATCTTCAAGAAATGGGAGAATGAATGCTGAGGATCTATAGATGATTATGACAATGAATAATGGGAGAAAAGAGAAAATGGAAGAGCAATGAGGATTTTATTTGAAAGCGTACAATTCATTGGTTTTTAGTATACTTAAAAAAATGTGCAGCCATCACCACTAATACCAGAACATTTACATCACCCCAAAAGAAACCCATATCCATTATCAGCCACACCCCATTCCCTTCTCTCTCCCCAAATCTACTTTCTGTTTCTGTAGATTTGCCTATTCTGGACATTTCATTTAAATAGAGTCATACAGTATGTGGCCTTGTTCTATGTGTGCTTTCTTTCATTTAGCATGTCTTCAAGATTTATCCACATAGTAGTATATATCAGTATTTCATTCTTTTTTATTGGATAATAATATTTCATTGTACTCACAAAATATTCATTAGTTGATGACTGTGTGTGTTGTATCTACTCTTTCCCTATTAATGCTGCTATATATAAACAATGTACAAAGTTTTGTACAGACATATGCTTTCAATTCACAATGAGGATTTGGAACCAAATTTTCCTTAGCTGTAGTGCTACCTACTACAAAGCTTCGTGATCTTAAGTATCTGAACTTTATTCATAGGAGAGTGGTAGCAGGTGCTGCAGTGTTCTTCCTATATCCCCTCAGATTTTCTTGTGCACTGTTATTTTCAAAATCCAGCAAATGTGTCTCTTTGTTGGAGAGCTGATCTTGGGGTGCTGGAACACACTTTGCATGCTTAAAAAGAGAGCCAAACTCTTTTAGGTCTTTGGATCTACACTGTCTCTCAAATACCCCATAGGACTGAGCCAAAGTTACTCTTCCTGAGTTCCCCACAGACTGTGCTTGAGTCTCACCCTTGCCTTGCTTCCTTGCCTTCCTGATGTTGTTTCCCCATTGTCCTATAGTTTTCCCCTGGGGATACTCCTAATCACTTTCACACTGACCTTTATTTCAGAGTTTGCTTCTGAAGCTTATTTGACACACTTCCAAGAGCTTCAGCACAACATAAACAGAAAATTAGGAGATAGGAATGCTTCTAGAGGCCCACTTACAACAGTGAGAATGGGGAGCAGAAAACCATGATAGCAAGGGAGGAAACAGAAGCACTATAAAAAGCAAACATAAATAATGGAAAAACCACATCAATCTGGGATTTAACTGCCCTTCATTTCTCAGTAGTCCTTAAGGTCATTACCATGTTCAATGTAATAATCAGTGTTCACAGTGATGACTCTAAATTACCAAAGAAAATTTAATTCTATCCAGAAAAAAAGGCATATATATGTGTAATGCATTTTAGAAAGCTTTACATCATAAATATGAGATACTGAATACACATTTGACAGTTTCCTCACAAAACTCCACTAAAATGACAGTAAATGTGGGGGGACCTTATAATCCCATGAAGGCAAGAATAGTGATAATAATGAAAAAATGGAAAGCAAACTGCTTGTTGTGAGGTTGGGAGTGGAGACTAACGGTGCCTAAGAGGTGAGTTTATTTGTATTGCAGAGCTCTAGAAAAACTCTCAAAACAGGAGGCACCAAGCATCTCTCAAGACCAGCTATAGATAGAAGCAAAATATGGGAGATTTAGTTGAAAATCAATTTAAAAGCTTTAGACCTGCTGTAAACCAACAGGTGATATATTCTCCAGAGTAGCTGAATGTAAGGGACTCTGGAATTGGGGACATTAGGCCCACATAAGAACAACGGTGCATGTTTTTCAGTATATTTTCAAGAGGATTAACTGTAAATCTACCTATTGATCACTGAGACCTCCAGCTTTTTTCCTGAAGTAGCCAGACTTATTTCCTGTCCCTACTTCACCCAGCCCCAGTACTCCAAGCAGGAAAACAGATTTCTCTCCTTGGAAAACCTGTACAAGAGAAACTATAGATACTGTGGTACGGGAGATAGCCCTATTTCATCAACCAGACCTCTGCTCACTCTACAGTGAAACCCACAACTTGACAAGCTTAGTTCATACACGCATAACATCAATTTTTTTTAGTACTTCATTGTCAGATACGAATGATCAGTCAAGAATTACCAGACATATGAGGAAAACAGACCAATGAAAATAGAAAAGAAGCAAATTGGGAAAAACAAAATAGGGAACAGAACAACACTTCAAAAAAAATTAACCATTCATATTCTCACAAATAAGAGATATTGCAGCCTATGAGAGAGTAATAGTAGGCTATGAAAAAGGAAAGTTCGGAGAAAAAAAGATTTTGGAAAATAAAAAAAGAAAGTAGAAATTTAAAATCCAGCAGGATAATTGCAACATAAATTTGATGAAATAGCGCAGTATATAGAACAGATGATGAAAAGTAAAAGAGAAAAAGTAAGATTTATCCAGTTAGTCCAGCAGTGAACAAGTAGGGTTTCTTATAAGGAATACATAGAAAAAATGAAAGGGAAGGTATTATGTAAGATAGAAGGAAATTTCTCAGAACCAAAGGACATGACTCCTAGATCGAAAGGATCCAGTGAGTAGCCAGAACAAGAAATGAAAACTTTTAGAACATTGAGTATAGACAGAGAATCTTAGAAACTTCTTAAGAGGCTAAACATATAACATACAGAGATTGGAAATCCAAATAGCATTAAACTTCTTAGCAATAGTGGAAGCCAGAAGACAATGGAACAATGTCTTAATATTCTGAGAGAAAACAATGTCTAATCTAGAATTCTGCCCATGCAAACTACCAATTAGATATAAGACTAGACCCAAGGATATTTGTAAATTTGCAAGTCTCAAAAAACTTACTCTCCAACTACATACCTACTAGAATGGCTAAAATGTTAAAAAAAAAAAAAAAGATAACAAGTACTGATGAGGATTAGGAGCAACTGATACTCATACATTGCTGGTGGAAATGCAAAATGACACCACAGCTTTGAAAATAGTTAGTTTCTTAAAAAGTAAACACATTTAACATAGGACTCAACCATTTCACTCCTAGGTATTTACCCAAGAGAAATGAAAATATATGTCCATGCAAAGACCTGTATGTGACCTTTATTCATAATCACCCCAAACTGAGATTAGCCCAAAATATCCATCAACCAGTGACTGGGTAGAACAATTTTAAATAAAGAATGATACATGCAATAATGTAGATCAATCTGAAACATATCCATGCTGAATGAAAATAGCCAAGTACAAAAGATATCTGGATAAATATTGTGTGAGTGTATTTATATGCCATTCTGGAAAAGGCAAACCTGTAAGGGACAGAAATCAGATTAATAGTTGTTCCAGGGCTAGAAGTGAGAGAAGAGATTAACTTAACTGCAAAGGAGCACAAAGGAACTTTTTGGGGTGATAAAAATGTTCTATATCTTTATTGTGGTGGTTTTATGTGACTGAATATGTTTGTCAAAAGTCATTGATCTGTATAGCGGAAGAGGGCAGATTTTTCTGTTTGTAAATTAAACCTCATATAAATCTGACGTTAAAAATAAGTTTATCCTCCAGGCCTTCTTTCTCAGAAAACAACTGGAGGATCTACACCCATCAAAACTAAAGAGTAAACCAAGGAAGAAGAGGACATGGGATTCAGGAAACAGAATCCATTATAGAAAAGAGGAATTCCCAAGATAAGGGTTCAATTTTATTCCAACAAATAGCCATGCAGGAGAACTAGAAAATGGCAACCATTCTAGAGTGGAACAAGAGGGGAAAAGAAAAAGAAAATTGATAGAATATTTTGGAGATGAATTGGTGATAGGCATATAGGAAACAGAACAAATTTAAAAAAAAAAAGTTATTTATTAGCTCCAGAGAATTATTTAGAAGTTGTTCAAGAAAGGATTTAATCATTGTTCTTTGATTCAGGCATGAATGATATTTACAAACTTACGTTAAATAAAAACAAAATTGTGAAATAGTATTGAGAGCATGGGGAGATGGGGAGAGAGAGAATATCTGTGTATGCATATGTGTGTTTGGTGGGTGACTAAAAAATAGAATACCAAATAAAAAGAAAAGTGAAAGTGATCACCTCTGGGGAGCAAGAATTAGGTTTAGGTTGGGGGTGTGGCATATCAATGGAAAAGATAGAAGAAAAGAGGAATAGAAAACAAAGGGGGACAGAGAAATAAAGGAATAAAACAAACTTCACTGTTCTTAAAACAGAACCAAATATAATAGTTCTCTCTTATCTAAGGTTTTACTTACCACAGTTTATTACCTGCTATCAACTATGGTCTGAAAATATTAAATAGAAAATTCTAGAAATAAACAATTCATAAGTTTTAAATTATTCACCATTCTTAGTAGAGTGATGAAATCTCGCATTGCCCTGTTCCATCATGCCCTGAACAATAATCTTCCCATTGTCCAGCATATCCATGCTGTATATGCTACTTGCTCATTCGTCATTTAGTAGCCACCTCAGTTATCAGATCAACTATCACGGTATCACAGTGCTTGAGTTCAAGTAACTCTTTTTTTACTTAATGCCTCATTTACCTCAGTTCATGTAGGCATTTTATTATCTCACATCATCACAAGGAGAGTGAGTATAGTACAATAAGATATTGCATGAGAGAGACCACATTCACATGACTTTTATTACAGTATATTATAATTCTATTTTATTAATTATTAATATCTTACTGTACTTAATTTATAAATTAAACTATATCATAGGTATGTATATGTAGAAAAAAACAGCATATATAGAATTTGGTATGATCCATAGTTTAAGGCATCCATTGGGCATCTTGGAACGTATACGCTATGGATAAGGGGGACTACTCTATTAAAGAAAAGGAGTCAAGTTCAAGCTCTGCTTATCTGGACTCTGAAATTAGCACATCATGGGAGAAGTGAGACTTCCTTCCATTGTCTTTTGTGGGCAGTCCTATATCAAGGCCTACTGTGCTATATAGGGAGGGAGAAAAAGGTTGTTACTTCTCTACAAAGAACCATGACTGGGAGTCATAGACAACAAAGAGGTTCTGGTAAATAGGGTACTTTATGAAACATCTTTCCCCCCACCCCCCGCAGATTTTTCAAATATCATCTCTTAAAAAAGGTAAAAGTTATAGAAAACAATTTTAAGGTCATTATTTGAAGAGTATCTTATAGAAAAGTGATATCATTTATGCACATTATTTTCTAGTCAGCCCAATATGTAATTTTTCTGTTCTAGCGTTCCTAGAATCCCATGGGCCTTTGCCATGACAGAAGTATGTGGCATGATTTTGTGCTATATTTGGCTCCTGGTTCTTCTTCTTCACAAGCACAGGTACCTCACTTATTTTGTTAAAAGACTGAAAGTGTTTTGACTATCTTGTATAAAGGTCATCAAAGCTCTTTCTCCCTTGGCAGTTTCTTTGTTACTTTCCTTCTCTAGTCATTGTGGCATTATACTTATTGACATAGGAAAATGGAGTTTTTTCAACAAAAGAGTCAGCCTAAGGTAATACCTACATATTTACTAATATTCTGAACGTATTTTGCAGGGAAATATCACAGCAATATTCGATCATGGGCCAATCATTGACATCCTAGCTTCATCTTTCATTAGAAACGAAACAAAAATGTCACTATGTAGAAGGATAGAAACCCCTCTAAGAACAGTTTTGGTCAGATGTTCGGATGGAAGAAATTATTCTCTGTTTGGAGGAGGCCCATTAAAAAAAGAGATTATTTTGCACACACCATCACACCTATTCAGTGTTGTTTACTTAAGATTGTATAGGAAATTGCTGAAAAGGGAGAGTGTTTCTTTGGTACTTTCACCAAGAAATATACAGGGAATAACTTTTTCTCATTAAAAAAAGGAGAAGCATAAAGGGAGGCTCTGTTTCTACTTTAATAAGGGGAAATTACTTGATTTAAATAAAAAATAAGGCATAGTGAAGAAAAAAAGAACTAGAAAGTATGGATCTGCTATCATTGTCTTTAGACACTGAAGGAGGAATAGGGTTACTTTCTTGATTTTTTGATCTTTTCTCCTCACAGGTAAAACCACAGTGATGGGCTTTAGATCCTAAGCAGCAGTTATTTCGGTGTTGTGAAGGTGAAGAGAAAGGTTGATTGTTGCTATTCTTGTCACATTTTTAGGCCATATTGGACTTCATTCTTTCCTGTTTGCAGCAATATTTTTAATTGGATTGCTTAAAACCAGAGGTGGTTTTTTAAAAAAAATACTTGTATTACTGCTGCTCTCTGGTTTAACTTTGTCTTGTAAGACTCTGTGGATTTGAATTTATTCAATCTTCACAAGAGTTTACTTTATAAGAAACCTTGGTAGATTTAGCAAATCAGAGCAGTGGCCAGTTATATGCAAATTTTGATGTTTAATTAGACAAAGAAAGTATTTCTCAAAGTGTGGTCTTTTTGCCACTTAAATTAGAATCACCTGGGCTATGGTTAAATGCAGAATTCTAGGCTCCATCCCAGAAGTACACACTGAAGTTTGAAACATACCATAACCTTGCATCCTTTGCTCTTTTTGGGGGTGGGACGAGCATTTGGAAAATACATAAAACAAAGTCCCTGTGCTTAAGAATAAGTCTGTTTTGGTTTAAGACATTTAAAAAAATAATATAACTGTGCAAGTGATGTCACAATACAGTTCAAAATTTTTATTAGCGATGTACTTAATTTAAAATTTAGTATTTAAAAAACTTAGTATTTTATAGCTTAAGTTGAAGTTAGGAGAAATTAGAGAACGTTTATTAGATAGCTACTATCATTAACAAACTTAAAATGTTCTAACAACAAACAAAAAGTCTCTACAATCACATTTAACTTTATACCTTTCAAAATAATTTATGAGCAACATATGAGTAATAGGATTAACACTCAGCTAAGAGTCAGGCTAGGTACTAATCTTCTCTTTTACATAACTCTTGCTTTCTCTTAGCCATATTTTCTTATGCTCTCTGATGCTCTTAGGTCTGCACAGTCCCACATTACAGGTGCTGGCTTCATGTGACTATTTAAATTTAAATTAGTGAAAATGAAATAAAATTAAAAGTTGGCACCTCAGTCGTACTAGCCACATTTCCAGTGCTCAGGAGCCACATGTAGATAGCTTGTTGAACAGTTCAGTAGTGGAACATTTTTCATCATTGCAGAAGGTTCTACTGGAAAATGATGCTTCAGATCATCTATAAAATCTCTGTCCTCTATAAAGAATCTAGTGGTTTTCCTCCTTGCTTTCCCTTTAAGTAAGCATTTGATGCCTGGGGTGTTTTGGTTCGTTTTCTGCTGATCTTTCTCCCTTTTTGGTCGCTCTGTTCACAGGTCAATACTTCTGCGAAGGCTCTGTAGTCTGATGGGCACTGTGTTCTTGCTTCGCTGCTTTACCATGTTTGTGACCTCCCTCTCCGTGCCAGGACAGCACCTGCAGTGTACTGGAAAGGTAGCCTGCTACCTTCTTTATCTTTCTTTTTGTTCTTGGTGGGTTGATGGCACCATAAATGCAGTAGGGCTAAGACTTTGCTTTTAATATTAACATGTAGTTCTCAATATTTTCAATATCTGTGATAAATCTCCAGAAATAATTTGTTAAAAATTTAAAGACAGAATCTACCTTCCTGTTACTTCTATCTATTTATACTAGTTCTACACTATGGATCTGTAGGAAAAAAGTTTCTTTTAATTACCATTCTCCCTTTCCCACCATCCTCAGCATCTTTAGTTCCTCATATCACATGACTTTGTTCCCTTTCCTGTCCTTAGTACTTCTTTTTAAAAAAGTGTTAAAGTTTGACCATATTCCATTTAAAATATAGTACCCCCTACTCTTTCTGGAGTATACTAAATAATGGCTGATTTTTTGTTTTTATTTTATACTTTGTAGCTTGTTTGGTACACTGTAGACATCCCTTCTGGTTAAATTGGAAAGAGAGATTATATATATAGGAACAGAAGAACTAGGTAATGGATAACTTTAAAAAAATTTTTTAAAAACACACAAAAACCCTGCACTTTATATACAAAATTGACTACTGTAACTCGTTAAATTTGGACAGAAGAATTTATTATCCTACTTTTCTAAGCCTCCAGGATTTAGTAATGTATTCCCAGACAAATAACACCTTTGTTATTTTAATGTTGTTTGTAAAGTGCGAAACAAAATTAAGTGTCAGTTCTTCTACTGCAATATAAATAGCTGAAATGCCAACAAGGGAAGGTTAAGCAGCCAAAGGAGATCAACAGCTAAAAATACATCCCTGAGCCAAAGGGTGACAAAAGTTTCTCCAGGTATTAGGAGACTGAACAGTAAGAAAGGGGGAAGGTTTATATGACATTTAGGATTTAGCATAAAGGAAATGTTTTATTTTTAAGGTAAAAGCTTTTTTTAAATAAAGGTAAAATAATGTTTTATAATTATAAAGTTATTTGCCTATTAGAAATTTTCAAATTTTATGCAAATATATAAATTAAATATATATGTAAATTAAAATAAAAGCTCATATAATTTCCTCTTCTTTCACCCTGTCCCATAAATCAAAGTGTTAACAGTTGTGCATACAGTCACATAGACTATTTTTAAGCATGCTTACACATTCAAATAAGTTTATATAGATAGATACTTTTTAAACAAAAATAGGATTATATTGCAGGCATAGTTTTTTAGCTTATATTTTATTTAATAGTATGTTGTTTACTTTTTCTGAAGAAATACTCATGTAGCTGTACTTCATCTTTTTAATAGCTGCAGAGTGTTCCATTGTATGATTTACCAGTCTCCAAGTGGTATACATTTAGATTATTTCCAAATCTTACTATTTATAAATAATGCTTTCATAAATATCCATGTACACTTATGCTTTTTCACTATTCAATCATCTCCTTAAGGTAAATTCTTAGAAGTGGAATTAGGAAATCAAAGAACACACACTTTAAAAATTGTGATATGTATTGCCCAGATGTCCATTAGAAAAGTCTGGTTTTTCACTACTGCCAACAATGTAGGCACACCAGTTTTCCCACCTCTCAGCCAGCACTACTTATCAGTCTTTTGAGCCACTGCCATTCTGATTAATGAAAGATGATATCTGAGACTTTTATGGGTCTTATGTTTTATATTTGAATCTTTAATAATCTATTGAATTTATTTCTGTACCTGATGTGAAATAGGGATAGAACAATTTCCCCAAATTGTGTGCTAATTAGGAGAAATTTAAAAGAAGAAAAATGTAAACTTATTACACTGAAGAGAGAGTTTCCTATAGTTGAAATATTTACTTGTGGGTCAGCCAGTAGAGGGAAAGATATTGTGCATAGGGCTGCAGCATGTGCTACAAAAATAAATTAGATATCATCTTTCTGTAGTATGGACAGAGCTTTTTCTGTCACAAATGACCATTTTTCATTACCAGTTAGTTATATATGAACATTTCTATTCAAATCTGGCCTAAATGCTGTTAATTGCTTTGTCTTTTAAGATAACCTACTTATTGACCTATATTATTTGCAGCAGTCATTAAAAATTGAAAGTTAAGGTGATCGTAACAGCAATCAAATCCCTTATTGTGAACTCCCATAGGGCATTTTCATTGTCACAAATTAATTGCTTGAAATCTCATTCCTAGAAGTAAGAGGCATGGGGATAGAACCAAAAATATGCCTGCTTTTAAAATTAAGTAATGCATTCACCTTAAGTAAAGAAATACTTAAAGCAAATTTCTACACCTTTCGCATCAAAGCATCTTATCCATTCTGTTGTGTAATAATTTTTATTTTTCTGGAAGAAAATTTGGGATATTTAAGATTATAAAGGATAGGGAGTCTTGAGTAACTGAGCAATAATTGTTCCCTTTTGACTGGCATCACTTGTTTCTTGCCTTGACTGAGACTTTCTCCTAGCAGTCTCTGTTCACTGCCTGATTTTTATACTTTAGTAGAGTAACATCTCTAACGCCATTCCCATTAAAGGTCACAGAAGAACAAAATCCCATGTATTCTAGTTCCTTCTCTCCTTTTCTCTAATAATAAATTCATCTTCCTCCCCTGCCCTCAAGTAAGGCAGAGACAAAAAAACTGCACTGTGAATAATCAACAGATGAGCTTTCTAATGAGATTGTGATATCCAACGAGGATGTTTTGTTACCAAACAAGGAGTCCACCCATTCCACATGCAGCAGAGCAGAACACCAAACAAATTGGAGCCGTTTATTGCCATGGCACCAAGCCAGGAAAATGGGAAGCTGTCTTGTTAAACCCAAACTCCCTGATGGCTTTTAATCAAAGGTTTTTAAAGGCAGAAATTGAGGTTTAGGGGTTAGGGGCTGAGGGTGAAGCTAATTGGTTAGTTCTTATGCAAGCTTCAGTGGTTTTCCTTCATTCTGTTCCTGACATCATCTTTATCACTGTGATTGGGTGATCTAATTGGTTGAGGGACCAAGACTCTACAAAATATCTCATAATTATTTGTCAGTGATGTTAACTTTAAAAAAAATAAATTTATTTATTTGAATTAGTTTCAAGTATATAGTGCATTGGTTAGACATCTATACTGTTCATAAAACAATTCCCTCAATTGCACCCTCCCTCCCTTGCCCTCCACTTAGCCATCATATTAATGCTATCTGCATTCCCTGTGCCATGCTCCCCCTCATCGTGCCCAACTATCAACTTCTAATTTGTACTTTTTTAATCCTACACCCTATTCTCCCAGCCCCGCAACCCCCTTCCCCTCTGTCTGTCACCAAATTATCTACTATTTTTGTTAGTCTGTTTTTGACTAGTTTGTTCTTTTTGTTCCTTGGATTCTACATATGGTATTTATCTTTCTCTGACTTATTTCACTCAGCATAATAACCTCTAGGTCCATCCATATCATTGCAAATGGTAAAATTTCATTTTCTTTTAATGGCTGAGTAATTATCCATTGTATATATGAACCATAATTTCTTTATCCAGTCATCTGTTGATGGACATTTAGGTTGCTTTCACATCTTGGCTATTGTAAATTGTGCTGCCATGAATATTGGAGTGCATAGATCTTTATGAATTACTGTTTTGGTTTTTTGGCTAAATATCCAGAAGTGCAATTGCTGGGTCAAAAGGTATATCCATTTTTAATTTGGGGGGAAACCTCCATACTGTTTTTCATAGTGTCTGTACCAATTTGCAATCCCACCAACAATGTATGAGGGTTCCCTTTTCTCCTCATCCTTGCCAGCACTTGCTGTTTTTTGATTTATTGATAATAGCCATTCTGACAGGTGTGAGGTAATATCTCATTCTGGTTTTAATTTGCATTTCTCTGATGATTAGCAACCTTGAGCATCTTTTCATGTGTCTGTTAGCCATCTGTATTTCCTCTTTGGAGAAGTAGCTGTTCAGGTCTTCTGCCCATTTTTCAATTGAATTGTTTGGTTTTTTTGCTGTTTAGTTGTATAAGTTCTTTATAAATTTTGGATATTAACCCCTTATCAGATGTAGCATTAGCGAATATCTTCTCCCACACAATCGGTTGTCTTTTTGTTTTGTTGATAGTTTCCTTTGCTGTACAAAACCTTTTTAGTTTGATGTAGTCTCATTTCTTTATTTTTTTCTTTTGTTTCCCTTGCCCGAAGAGATATATCTGAAAAGAAATTCCTGTTAGTAATATCAGAGAGTTTATTACCTATATTTTCTTCTAAAAGTTTTATGGTTTTGGGTCTTACATATAAGTCTTTAATCCATTTTGAGTCTATTCTTGTATACGGTGTAAGAAGATGGTCCAGCTTCTTTTTTTACATGTATCTGTTCAATTTGCCCAATACCATTTATTGAAGAGACTGTCTTTACTCCATTGTATATTCTTACCTCCTTTGTCATATATTAAGTGAGCATATAGGCGATTTCTGGGCTCTCTATTCTGTTCCATTGATCAATATATGTTTTTATGCCAGTACCATGCTGTTTTGATTACTGTAGCCTTGTAGTATAGTTTGATATTAGGTAGTGCGATACCTCCAACTTTGTTCTTCTTTCTCAAGAGTGCCATGGCTATTCGTGTATTTTTATGACTCCATATAAATTTTAGGATTATTCATTCGAGCTCTCTGAAAAATGCCATTGGTATTTTGATAGAGATTGCATTGATTTGGGTAGTCTGGCTATTTTAACAATATTGATTCTTCCTACTCATGAACAAGGTATATGCTTCCATTTATTTGTATCTTCTTCCCAATTTCTTTTTTCAATGACTTATAATTTTCTGAAAACAGGTCTTCTACCTTCTTGGTTAATTTGATTCCCAGGTATTTTATAGTTTTTGACGCAATTATAAATGGAATTGTTTTCTTAATTTCTCTTTCTGAAAGTTCATCATTGGTGTATAAAAATGAATATTTTTTTTGTAACCTGCTACTTTACTGTATTCATTGATCAGTTCTAACAGTTTTTTGGTGGAATCTTTAGGGTGGAATCTCTATATAGTATCATGTCATCAGCAAATAACAAGAGTTTTATTTCTTCCTTTCCAATTTGGATGCCTTTTATTTCTCTTTCTTGTCTTATTGCTGTAGCTAAGACTTTCAATACAGTGTTAAAGAGGAATAGTGAAAGTGGGCATCCTTGTCTTGTTCCTGATCTTAAGGAAAATGCTTTTAGCCTTTCCTCATTGAGTATGATGTTAGCTATAGGTTTATCATATATGGCCTTTATTATTTTGAGGTATGTTTCCTCTATTCCCACTTTGCTGAAAGTTTTTATCATAAATGGATGCTGGATTTTGTCAAATGCTTTTTCTGCATCTATTGATATGATCATATGGTTTTTATCTTTTAATTTGTTAATGTAGTGTATTACATTAATTGATTTGTGGATATTACACCAACCTTGCATCCCAGGAATAAATCCAACTTGATCATGGTGTGTGATATTTTTAATGTATTGCTGAATTTGGTTTGCTAATATTTTCTTGAGGATTTTTGCATCAATGTTCATAAGAGATATCAGCCTATAGTTTTATTTTTTGTAATGTCTTTGCCTAGTTTGGGAATCAAGGTAATGGTGGCCTCATAAAAGGAGTTAGGAAGCCTTCCCTCTTATTGAATTTTTTGGAATATTTTGAGAAATAGGCAATAATTCTTTGAATGTTTGGTAAAATTTGCCTATGAAGCCATCTGGTCCAAGATTTCTGTTTTTGGGGAGGTTTTTGATTACTAATTTGATTTCATTAGTGGTAATTGGTTGATTCAGATTTTCTGTTTCTTCTTGACTTGGTCTTGGGAAATTGTAGGTTCCTAGGAATGTGTCTATTTCTTCCTGATTGTCCAATTTGTTGTCATATAATTGCTCATAGTATTTTCTTATGATCCATTGTATTTCTGTAGAGTATGTGATTATTTCTTCTCTTTCATTTCTGACTTTATTTAAGTCCTCTTTCTTTTTCCCTTGATGAATCTGGCTAAGGGTCTGTCAATTTTGTTTATCCTTTCAAAGAACCAGCTCTTGATTTCATTAATTTTTTGTATTGTTTTTCTAGACTCTGTTTATTTCCACTCTGATCTTTATTATTTCCTTTCTTCTATTTACTTTGGGCTTTGTTTGCTGTTCTTTTTCTAGTTCTTTTAATTGTAAGGTTAGATTGTTTATTTGAGCTTTTTCTTGTTTCTTGAGGTAGGCCTGTATTGCTATGAGTTTCCCTCTTACAACTGCTTTTGCTGTGTCCCATAAATTTTGAGTGTCTCTAAGTATCTTTTAATTTCTTCTTTGATCTCATTAATAACCCATTCATTGTTTAGTAGCATGTTATTTAGCCTCCAAGTGTTTGTGTATTTTCCCCTTTATTTCTTGTAGTTAATATCTAGTTTCATACCATTGTGATCAGAGAAGATGGTTGATATGATTTCAGTCTTCTTAAATTTATTAAGACTTGATTTGTGTCCTAACATGTGATCTGTCCTTGAAAATGTTCCATGTGTTCTTGAGAAGAATGAGCCTAGTGGCGCACTCTCCCTGATCCTTTGTGCAGGGAGCTCTGGACCTGACCTTTATGTGGGTTGTGTGTGATCTTCTGTTGTTGCCAAGCCTTTATTATTGTTAGAAGATCAGTGGGTGGGATTAACGTTCAGGCTGACTAATTGTGTGAATTGGTTGCACCCTCAGGATAAGAGTTGTTGTGCAGAGGCTGACCTCACTGAGTGGGATTTGCCCTGGCAGGCTTGTGAACTTGTTGCAACCACTTTGTGTGTGTATCATTACTGGAACCAGTCAGGAACCAGTTCTATTGTGGTCTGGTGCCAGCCTACAGATGTGTTGGTTTTGCGGCCCCTTGGCAAGGTCAGCCGCTATTTTGATTGCTACAAAGCTATCTGCTGATGGTTGTTGTCTATGCTGGATCTATAGGTAAATGGAAGAGACACCCTGTAGGCAGCTCACAGTTTTCCTCAGTCCCTGACCTAGGGCAGTTTAGCAGAGGGAGCAGTGCTCCTCAAGGCCTGATACTGCCTATCAGATGCCTGTAAGTCTCTGAAACTGGATGAGTCTCTGGGTGATATCGTGTAGAGTGGCGCAGGGACCCTGGGAGTCTCCTGGGTCTAGCTAGTAAATTTACCCTTGCCGCTGCAGTGTCAGTTTATGTGCCCTCGCTGTCTCTGTGGCTCGCTGTACAAGTTTCCACTTATAGCAACGTCGACTGCTGCCCACCCTGGGCCTAAATGTGCTACCCCAGAGCAGAGGCAGCTGCCTATCAATGTACAGCGGGCACTTTTTGTACTGGATGGGGCATGAGCTCAGGGAGTCAAGGGCCGCCAGGCCAGTACAGACCCCTGCAATCCTCTTAAGAGATAACACAGCTCATACAGACAGCAGTGGTCTGTCCACAAGTGTTTCCTTCAAAATGTACTCACTGTGCTGGCCAAGGTCTGTTGCTTGCATTAACTGCTCAACCCCAGAGCCAAGCAGGGCACAAGAGGCGGCTTGTCAATGGGCTGCAGGCCCTTTGTGGCTTGTGAGAAGTGGGATCTCAGCGAGACAAGGTCTGTTTGACCAATACAGCCTCAGTTTTGCTACAACTTCTGTTCCTGGGTGTTCCTACTGTAGACAGATCACAGTGAGACCAGCAACTCCTGCAGGTAGCAGAATTCTGCCTGCTATTGATTTCTGAGCAGTGCCCACCCTATGCCAGCCAAAGTTTGTTACCTGTGTGGATTAGGCAATCGGGAGGGGAAGGGCCGGGCTGTGTCAGTTCACTATCAATGGGCCACCTAGGGCAATTTGTGGGTAGGATATGGCGGGGTCTCAGAGAGACAATGGCAGTCAGATCAATTCAGCATCAGTCTTAGTGCAGATTTGGTAACTGTTTTGGGTTCCCGCAGAAGACCCAGATCACAGTAATACCAGCTGCTGTCTGGGCCTGGCCCACAGGTCCCTGATATCAGCCTAAATTCACTTTGGCAGCAATGATCTGCCTAATCTACCTCTGAAATGTGACTCACAGAGCTGGTTGCCCTCTGGGAATGGAAATATAGTTAACAGAGCTGGTACTGTTGCTGGGATTAGAAATGCCTCACAGTGATGGCCTCCCTGCTATGAATACTTTTGGTTCTGAATCAGTCTGAGCAGGGCTTGGCAACAATCCAGCAACAACTGCTCTGGGCAATCTGTAGGTTGGATGGGGCAGAGTCTCAGAGAGACAGTGGCAGTCAGATAAATTCAACCTCTGTTTTACTGCAACTTTGGTAACTGTTGTGCGTTCCTGCAGAAGATCCAGCTCACAGCAAGACCAGCTGCTGTCTGGGACTAGCCCACAGGTCCCCTATATCTGCTCAAGTTCGTGTTGGCAGCGACGATCTGCCTGACCCTATCTCTGAAATGTAGCTCCCAGCAGCCACATTACCGGGATTAGAAACACTGCTCTCAGAGGTTACTAATGGCCCTGTGGGAGGGGTCTGCACTGTCAAGGTGGTAGGTTTGTAGATTGCCCAGTAGGGGGGCCGGACAAAGGCACAATGGTGGCTGCTTTTCCATCCCTCATTCAGACACCAGGCAATGGAGACCTTTTCAGAATGAATCCTGTGTGAGCCTTTGACCCACCACCAATGTCCCGGGTGAGTGTCCGCAGGTCAGAAAGCCTTTGTGTGGGTCCTTCAAAGGGACATCTAAGGGTTCAGTAGTCCTCCATTTCACGTAGACGGCCAGAATCCCCTCTAGTTTCTGCAGTAAGAGTTATTGGAATCTCCTCTTCCCTGGGCTGGGACTCTGTGCCGGAGAGTCCTCAAATGAGACCAGGACCTCCCTCTCCCTCAGGTGAGCCTCTGCAGCCTCCCTCTCCCTCCCAGTGATCCTCTACCACCCGCGGGTGCGGGTCCAGCCCGATTCATGACTTCACCCCTCCTACCGGCTTCTGTGTGGCTCTTTGTTATTATCAGATGTATGTGTTATGATCAGCTGGACTTCAGGTGACCCTCTGCATTGGTTATTTTGTAATTTGGTTGTAATTTCAGTGCAGTCCTGGGAGGAGATGAACCCTGCTTTTACCTGGTCCACCATCTTCCCACTATCAATGATGTTAACTTTAAAGCAAAGAGCAGAAGCTGAACATCTGGTGACTTGTTATTGTTTAAGCTATCTTTGTTTTGTGCTTACTAGCTACACTTTTCTATTATCTCAAGCACAGTGTACTTGTACAAATTTTTCTGCAGCTTGCTTTACAGGTGGGCTGTCAGGATATGGCTAACACCCTTTATAATCTTTGACTATAAGTGACTAACATATTTTCTTAATCTTTAACTATAAGCTATGTGATAACCAAAACAATTAAAATATTTAGTTAAAACCTATTCCTGTATCTCTAGACTGTATGACCTAATATCTAAACATGTTTACTGTTAACTGCTGGTTTCAGCTTCCTTTTGTCCCTTAGTCATAATAGAATATTTAAGACATAGGGCTTTGGAATTGGACTCCCTAGGTTCATATCCCAATTATGTTACTTACTAGCTGTGTGACCTCTCTCAGTCAGTTTCCTCATCTGCACAATTGAATTAATTCATGGGATTGTTATGGAAATTCAATGTAATAACACATAAAACACTCAGCAGCATGCCTTTCACATAGTAAATGCACATAAAATTTTAGCAAGTTTTTGTATTCTGTGTTAAATGAATGCCCTTTGTGTGTGTGTGTGTGTGTGTGTGTGTGCGTGTGTGTGCGTGTGTGCGCGTGCGCTTGTATGTGACTATTGCTCAAACTCTCAAAATGGATTATATTTTTAAATTTATGTATGGGAGTCGGGATTAGGTTTGGCTGCTAATAACAGGAAGTTCAAGATGGCTATAGTTTAATAAACAAACAGTGGTTTATTCTCTCTCAGAGAGAGTAGATATTCTAGGTCAGATATGGAGCCATCAAAAACCCATGATTTTTATGACTTCCTGCTTTCTTATTCTAACATTTGGCTCGCATTCTTAAGGCCGTTTTGTGGTCCAAGACAGCTGCTAGAGCTTCAACTATCATGTCCAAGTTGTAGGCTAGAAGAAGGAAAGATAGAAAAGACTTCCTCTGAGCTGTTGTCTCTTTCCTTTGTAAATAGCCTTCCTAGATTCTTTTACACTTCCGCTAAGATCTTCTTATAAAGAACTTAGTCACATAGCCATACCTAACTGCAAGGGAGGCTAGGAAATGCAGTATTTTGGTTGAGTTCATTGCCATTTCAAATAAATTGAAGATTCTGTTACCACTGAAGAAGGCAAGAATGGATATTGAATGGCTGTCATCATTTCTGTCATAGCCTATTACTTATTGGCAAGAATAGCCAAGCAAATACTACTTATTATATTAAAAATTTGGAAATATTTTTGTGTTATAGCAACCTTTTCATTATAAAGAAACTCCTAGTAGAGATGTTTGAATTACACTGATGTCATTTAATTACCAAAATATTTCTGAGAATAGTCAAGCTTTGATCACCCATTCTTGATATCTGGAATTATTTAGACTGGTAGTCTTAGATCTTATTTTGAAGTCATTCAGCATTTGAATTTGAATGGATGCTTGGAAAGCTCCTACCTTCCTAAGCATTTGAAGCACTAATTCATAGCTTTCCTTATAGATATATGGCAGTGTGTGGGAGAAACTACATCGGGCCTTTGCCATTTGGAGTGGCTTTGGTATGACCCTAACCGGCGTTCACACTTGTGGAGATTACATGTTCAGTGGCCACACAGTCGTCCTAACTATGCTGAATTTCTTTGTCACTGAATGTAAGTATCTTTTAGTGCTTCTATGCATATCAGATGACTAACTGCTGAGAAGGTTGCAGGAAGGGTATCAAGAATCTACGAAGGATGGGAGAAACAGACTGATCTAAGAAATGTGACTGAGAAGCAATGGAAAGAATGTGGTTTTAAAATAATCTTTCTGTCTTTTTCCCAGATACACCAAGAAGCTGGAATTTCTTGCACACTTTATCCTGGGTTCTCAACCTCTTTGGAATCTTCTTCATTTTGGCTGCCCATGAACATTATTCCATTGATGTGTTTATTGCCTTTTATATCACAACAAGACTCTTTTTATACTATCATACTTTAGCTAATACCAGAGCATATCAGCAGAGTAGGAGAGCAAGAATTTGGTTTCCCATGTTTTCTTTTTTTGAATGCAACGTTAATGGTACAGTACCTAATGAATATTGTTGGCCATTTTCAAAACCAGCAATAATGAAAAGACTAATTGGATGAAGACTATCTTTGTTATGGGTTCATGATTAAATATACCGTACATGTTGAAAGTGAATAACTTTGCTTTCTCCCCATAGGTTGTTCCCGGATGCCTTGCTTTTTGGCTTATATGTTGACAAAGTTAAATTCCCTGTTCTGAGCAAGGCTGCGATTATAGAAAGCAAGAAAGAAAAATCAAGAGTCCTTATATATCTATTTGAACAGAGAGCTTAAGTCAATGTTTTCTGCCCTTTCTCTTTAGGCAGAGGTAATGTAGTGGTTGAAGTCAGACTGTTACCCTTAGCCTGTTGAATATTTGCTTATTGAACTTAAGCAAATCAATTTAAGCAGTTTGCTGGTTGAAAAAAAAATTTTTTTTTTAAATTTCCAGTAGGACTCCAGTCAGGAAATAATATTTTTTGAAGCTCCTTATTATCTTCAAAGGAAAAACCCCTGCCAAGTGAGCAGCACTTGTTCTTTGAACTAATTTCTGTGTCTTTTTTAAAATTCAACTCTGGAAAGTGATTCATTTTACTAACAAATAATTTTTGTCTTCAAAACCATCTTTAAGAAGAGTATATTGAACATAGCAGGATGCCTGAAACAAGAAGAGAAAGGAGCCATACATGAGGTGGCAAAGTACAAATATAGTACTGGCATTTTTCACCAAAGATGCAACAAAAGTTACAGTTTCTATTTTGTTAGGAGAGTTCAGTATTCATGAGGGGAAAATGGCCTATAAATGTAAAATTGGCTGAATTTTAGTGATGTAGTTACCTGGAATAACTTTGTGCTATAGCTGTTAGATGACAGCCCAATTTTAGGCTTTTTAATGGTAATATTTAATGAGCAAAATAGTCAAGTGTTTTACCAGATGTTAGATAAAGTTCTTATGTCCTTAAGTAGGGAGATATGCATGCAAAAATTTTTTCTCTTTCTGAAAAGAACTTTATAAAAGGGTGCAGGCATTAATGTAACCTTTTAGTTTTTGAAATTTCTTGTTCTTGACCATCAGAAGTAAGCAATCACAGACATATATGGATATGAGAAGATTTTGTTTTTTATCTTTACAAATACAGTTGTGTACATACATTCTTTCTATTTAGTCTTAATTTGGCATTCAGGAATTGATATAACTTAGTTGCTATTTACAACACTAGAAATTTGTACCTTATGTAATTTAAAATTGGACTTGTGTCACTTCACTTTTAATGATTTTATAATGTAGTTATGTCAATAGGATGATTGTATAATTGGAATTTGAATCCCAAATGAGTTTAGCCACTTGGAATATTAATTGTGTAGTTTTTACATTCCATTTTAAAACAAGGAGTTAGAAAAGGTGCTGGCATATTGAAGTCTAAAATCAGGCCTTCTTAAAAGGAGCCTGCACCTTATATGAGTAAAATATTTTATTTTTGCACTTTGAGTCAAATTCCCACCCCTGTATAAGCTATAGAGGATCCTCGAATGGTTTGGGCAGGAAAGGAATATTATGTGAACAAGTTTAGTCAATGCTAAATGACCCCAATTTGGATCTGCTCTGAGCATCATTTTTTATTTCTCACTTGAGAAATGGTACAAGGCAATTCAAGTTTTATTATGCTTTTAAATCTCATACTTCAGAATCTTATCATATCTTAAACTGTTGTTTCTATTACATGCTGAGGAGAAACATACCAACATTTCATCTAAGGAAATTGCATAATTATGAAGGGTGAAGAATACTTCCTATGCCAGTTAGAGTAGTTTGACCCTTGAGGTCAAAAGATGTGTTACTGCCATTTTTTTGCAGATGACAGAACAGGACTGAATTTAGCTATAGAGAGGGACTAATATTGGCTTTTGGAAAAATGTTTGAAAAAAAATCTGTGGTGATATTAATTTAAAAATGTTAAGTAGCTACTTAATAGTAAATATCTTAACATCAGTCCTCTTTCCTTGATATGGATTCTATTCTAGAACAAAATAGAAAAAAATAAATTGAAACAAATTTGCAGAGCTATTGATGTTGTGAATGCCTAACAGCAGACTGCTGTGAAGACTGTAAAATAACTTCTCAGCTTTGCATTTATCATATTTGTTTTGAAGAAAAGGTAAGCTAGACATATAATTTATTGTTATAACTCTTACAAAACAGTGTTTACATAAATCAATCATCTCCAAGTCTCTTTCTTGGAAATTGAGACAGATTTTTTTTCTTTAATGTGAAATCTATATTTTACTCATTTTTTGTTTTGTCCAGAAATTTCCAGACTTTTTTTTTTTTTCCTTGTTAAAATCTAAACCACAACGAAGGTTTTTACATTTACATTTTGGGTGTGAATGTGGATAGGTAGAGAAGTTACATTCCCTAAATCAACATGTTTTTTGACATTGTATTAAGTTCTACAGACTTGTGAGAGGTTTATATCATTAAACACCAAGACTTCAGTATAGAAGGCACCAAGAAGGTTTTTGGTTTGAGGATGTAAACTGGAGATTATATTGAAAGTTCTTGATGCATTTTCTGTGTTCCTGGGGGCAGTGTGGACTTTTAAAAAATTTTTTTACAGTCCATTACAGGACAGTATTACTGAACAGTAGAATTTTTTGAAGATGGCATGTTTGCTGTTATCACCAAATAATTTGGGAGGTACCTTATATTGGCTATGCTACAGAATTCTTAGCATGCCTATCCTCTCCTTATTCTGACCACAATTATTGGAGTAAAAAATGCAACTTTCAAATGCTGGATCTGTTCATTAGTATCATTTTAAATCAGAAAGCAATGAACTTAGCCTTAGAATCAGTCAGCTAATAACTGGACTGTTCACCAGAAAAAAACCATTGACTGAGAGACCTGCTGGTAGTGTAACTTTGACACTGCAAGTGGCATTCATCTCTACCCTGTACTTGCCTGGTTGTTGTTACTTAGAATTCCAACAATTCTTTAGCTTCAAAATGGAGAACAGGAGAAGCAAATGCTTTTATGGCTGATATGAAACAGTCTGTTTTAGGGACATCTGTTTGGAAAGTATTATTTATATATTCAGAGTCATATTAATAACACTAACTGCTTTTTAATCAGCAAAATCATTTTCACCATTATGAAACATCAAAAAGTTTCATAGTAAACTTTTTAAGGATCCTATTTCCAAAATACTTGAGAACATTAACTATATTATTGTTTTAAACCCTCTGACCTAATGAAGTTAATTATTTGTTAGTCTTTTTGTAGACAAGTTATCCTTTACTAAAAGTAACTATGGTAATAGTCATTTGTCTGATCTTATGGTATTCAGGTATTTGAGACAAGAAAGCTCTCTTTTAGAATAGTCTAATAGCTTTCTTAAACAGTATCGGTTTCATTTAGATCGTTTTAATGCCAACTTTACTTGATGTTTAAGACAGTTTGTATTTGTAAAAAGTTTAGCCTGAATTATCCCTATCACTCTGTAGAGAATTATTAGTTAACATCAAAAGTCAGGCTGCTTCAGGTGACCGATGAGAAAGGAGAGGTTGAGGTTCTTTTTCCCTCTCTGACATTAAGTGGCTTTGAATGACTGAAATTACTTTGGAAGTAGATTTTGGTCCCCCTCTCACCTACTCTTTATCCCCAGCAAATGCCACAGTTTCAAGGAACTAAAATGTGGCCTGTTGCTTTGTATCAAGTTAAATAAAAATATCTATGAAATCTATAAGCCATAATTCAGCTACCAATAAAGTTGGTTTTTAGAATATGTCCTGCCCTAAATTAACCAAAGGACTTTTTATTCACTGTACTCCATGTTTAAGCATAAGAAAGCTTTGTGCCAGTTGTGGAGAGAGAAAGAGTACTGTTAATTTCATCATTATTCAAGTCTGTTTAAATCTGAACCACTTTGTTGTCTGAACCTAACCAAGCAATGATATTAGTAATATTATCTTTTAAATGCTTAATTTTAACATTATTTTAAATTTAGAGAATCTATGGATTGTTAGGATAATTGAAGTATTTCTGATATGGAACAAAGGAAGTGGAAACTGGTACATGATGGTGGAAGCAAAATTAGCTTGGATTAAAGTGAGCATGTTTTAAGAATTCTACCTAAATGTTACCCTATCCACAGAAAAACTAGTATTACTTGAAGATGTGAAAGTTCCTGTGGTAGCCATACCTTGAAGCACACACAGTGTTGTATATAAATAAATATCTTGATTCTAAATTAAATCTAGATTTAACTAATATATGTTATTTTATATCTTTGTTGTATTAAAATGTTTTAAAACACTAAAAATAAAACATTTGAAAATTGGTTTATAGTCTCTTATTTGTCTTTGCATTATTAAGGCAGCCAGCCTATTTTTTATACAGTGAATTTTTATTTTTGTAAATGATTAGGCCCTTACAACTTTAAATCCAAATGTAGTATCTATTCCCAGGCATTTTCTAATTCTTAGTTGTTCCTTAAATAATCCATTTTCTCTTTCTCCTTTGTTTTCTGTAAACTGGGGAGTGACCTTTTTAAGGATATTAGAATAATTATAGATTAAGTTGAGAGGGAGCAAATAACTATTCCTGGACACATTAAAGTTTTTCTGTTATTTATTTAGTTAGCTAGTTTTAAAATTTATTTTAAGTGTAGATTATGTAGGAAGATAACCATCATCCTGTCAGGTCAGCTTTGGAGATAATGATGAACAGAAAAAGAAGGGAAGCAGTTGTGAGGAGTAGTCCAGTAGCCTAGAATCATGGAGAAATGGAACCCTAAATATTGTCACTGATACAGGACCACATGAGCTTAATCCACAAGTGAACTTGTCTTGGTTCCATAGTGTAGCAGTTAGCATGTCTGCTTTACACAATTGAACTTGTCTTCACGATTACTAATAACTGTAGCCTCTCTGGCACTGGCCCCAGCTGGTCTTTCTCTCAGGAACTCTAGGAAAGAATAGTCCAGAACAGACCTAGAGGCTGCTTGGTGGAGAAGAAAATGCACTGGATTTAAACTCTGAGGACCTGGGTATGAGTTACATCTCTATTGCTGAGTAAAGTTGGCCTTTTCTTCCAGCCCCACTTAACCTTATGTGTAAAATGTGGGGGGAAATGCCTACCTCATAGATTGTATTAAAGGCCAGATTATGAAAGTACTCTAGCCTTGCAGGCCCAGTACATGGTTCATAGTGCTGAAATAGTAATTGAATTTAGGTCAATAAAATAGGGCCTATGTCCCAGGGAATTAATAGTCTAGCTGGCAAGATGTCATAAAGGGGTAGCTAATGATATTTATTGGTGGAATAGACCAGCATTTTTAAAATTTCTTGGCTGAACATCTTCAGGGAGAAGGGAAGGGAATTGGAGCTTGTACCATTTTCTCCCAAAGTTGGTGTTTTACATATTTAACTTTCCCAGTTTAAAACAAACACACAAAAAGGTGTGTGTGTGGGTGGGGGTGGGTGGTATAGATAGGGGAAGGAAATGTTTGGAAATGACTGAGGCAATAGACAAATTTATTTTCTTCATTTAATGGTAGCTTAAGAGAGGAAGAGTATACTGGAGGCTGGGGATCCAAGAAGAATTCACTAAGCATGTAAAACTTGAACTGACCCCTCCTTAAAGGATAATTCATTAAGAATATAATGAAAAGTTTAGAGAGTTCTAATTATGCATTTTTTGGATTTATTTGTGTGTGTATTAGGGAGCTGTTGACAGGGTATGTGTTCGATTTTATAATAAATAGAAGCATTGGTAATGCCTGTTGCTAGAGTCTAAATTGTGGGGAGAAATATAAGTAGTTTTCTAAAACAGGAATTGGTAAAAGGCAAAAGTGTAAGCCAAAAAGAGAGAGAGAAGTACACAGATAACTGGAGATGAAAGGAAGGCTAGAGACCCCAGGATAGTATAGGTCAAGGAATCAGGACCAGGCACAGCTTGTAGGAGGCCTTTGCCCCTAGTCAAGGAAAGTCAGGACGCCAAACAAATGATCTACCAACTGCTACTGGCTGGTGTGTTATGAATCTAGAATATATAACTACATTGTATCCAAAATTGTCTGTCTTGTAGTCGTGCGCCTAACCCACCCATCAAGTGGGGTGAGAGCCGGCTCTGGTGGAGACTTGAGGAGGGTGCTGGGGTAAGAGAATGTCTCAAGGGGGCTCAGTTATCACCTTCAGCTCTAACTTTGAAGAAGACCAGATGATAGCTCTAAGGCCTCTGCTAGGATAGCATGCTATTTAAGTGCTATATGTTCTCAGCTCACAGGGCTCCCTACGAGAGCCAGAAATAAAAAACCACCATGACCTGTTCTATCCCTAAGAGCCCTGGATCCACTCTAAAGAAAATACCTACAACTAATGGTTTTTAAATATAGACTAATCAGCAGTCTTCATCACTAAGACATCAAAGTGCATGAAATTTGATCCTATTTTTCCACCAGAACTGATTTTGAGGCTTAGCTGGAGAGCATTTTGGCAGTAGTGATGTAATTCAAGGGACTGCAACACGGTTGAAATTTCACATGTAGAAATTTGATAAGCCTAACTGTCCAGGCAGGATTCTGAATTTTCTTCACTATTGATTTCACAGTAGTACTTGTGATTCCTACTATATTTTTAAAAAGTTATTAATTTTAAGTAAATAATTTATGAACATGGCAACAAGCAGTATATAGTGAAAACTCTTTTCCTCTCAGCCATTTGCCTTTTGTTCTTCTTCCAAGAGGCAACCATTTGAACTCGTGTGTTTTCTATGCATATATAAACAAATAAGTATCTTTAAATTTTGTTTTTACATATTTTACACAAATTGCAGCACATACACGTACATGCATATATGTACACATATATACATGATTTTGCACCTTGCTTATTTCACTTAATGTGCTTTCCCCTGCAAGGACACACTTTAGTTAAATTAGTTGGGTTTATTGCTCATTGCCGTGAGGAAAGAACACACACCATGAAGAATTGTAGGGCATTTCAGTTGGACGGTGTTGGAAAGGACTTATTATAATTTGAGTTTGGATTAGATGGTTTGGGGGCAAAGTTTCAAGGAAGCGTGGATTTACTCTGGATTGGATGCTTTCAGGATGCTGGGGGCAATTCTATGATTGTGTATCTTAATCTTAGCAATAAAGCAGGAGGAATGAATCAAGGCTAATGTTAAAATTGGTAAAGAAACAGTAGTCATATTAGCCAGGATAGAGGGATATTTGGTTGTTTTTGCTGACTTGGTAATACTTATGTTTTTATCTGTGTTCAGACATGATTACTGAGTAGTCTTGTTTTTGTCTTTATCACAGTCACAGATCTCTTGTCTGATGTTGGTGTTGTGTGAATTTTATGCTATGGGAAAACAATAAGGCCCATCTGTGAGTGCCAGGACAGCCTCTAGTGACACCTAGTTGTGGCTAATGATAGCAGGAGCTGCATTTCTCTTGCTCTCATGATATATTGGTGTTCTCTCCATTCAAGTACATAAGGAAGGAGATTTGCTTCATTCTTGTTAATGATATTCCATTGTATGGATGTCATAATTTGTTACTCATTCCTTGAAAGATAGGCATTTAGATTGTTTACTATTCAAATAGTGCTGCAATAAATAACATGTTACTTTGCATGTATACAAGTTTATTAGTAGAATAAATTCCTAAAAGGGAAGTTGTTGGATCCAAGGCTTTGTGCATTTTAAATTTTGTTAGATATTGTCAGTAGAAGTTGGGCCAATTTATTCTCCCACTAGCAACGTATGAGTTTTCCTGTTAATCCACATATTACCAAACAGTGTAATTACTAAATTTTTTATTTTTTGCCAATCTGATAGGTTTTAAAATAATATCTTAATTCCCTTTCTACATTTTATTTTTATTTTTTACTTTAAATTTTTTATTTATTGGGGTAACACTGGTTAATACAACTATATAATTTTCAGGTGTACATTATAACTTGACAACTATATATTCTATTGTGTAATTACCACCCAGAGTCTAGTTTCCTTCAGCTACCATATATTTGATCCCCTTTACCCACTTCACCCTCCACCAATCTCCCTATATCTGACCTCCTTTACCCTGTCTGCCTCCCCCCCCCACCCTCTGGTAACACTAGTCCATTGTCCATGTCCCTGAGTCTGTTTGTCCTGTTCATTTGTTGGTTTTAGGTTTATATCCCACATGTAAGTGATTTCAACTTTTTAAGTCTGGCTTATTTCACTTAGCATGATTATCTCGAGGTCCATCCAGGTAGTCGCAAATGGCAGTATTTCATCTCTTCTTATGGCTCAGTAATATTCCATTGTATATATGTACTACGGCTTCTTTATCCAATCATCTATCATAGGACACTTCGATTGCTTCCATATCCTGGCCACTGTGAATAGTGCTATGAACATCAGTGTGCAAATATCTTTTCAGATATGGGTTTTCAAGTCTTGAGGTAAATACCAAGTACAGGGATTGCTGGATGCTATGGTAGATCAATTCTTAGTTTTTTGAGGAACCTCCATACTGTTTTCCATAGTGGCTGTACCAAGCTGCAGTCCCACCAGCAGTATATGAGGGGTTCTTTTCGCAGAAGTATTTTTAAATAGTAATATAATAAAGGAATGGTGAATGGTTACAACTTTTAGTATGCAAATCATTCTGAAGATTTAACTGAATTACAGACTGTCATCTATTTTGCTAAAAACACATGACTATAAGATGTTAAACGGGAAAGGAAGGTAATTTAGAAGATCAAGGACTGTTTCTCCCATTTTATTTGTGGCATAATCTTTAACTTGGCCATCGCTTGTCATTGGAAAATAGTGTTTTTTTTTCTGATAATTGTTTTCTTTAAGCACCCAAAGGAAGTTAAGTTCTGTCTGGTCTAAGGGAGAGTCTGGAGAACTCAGTTGCTCTCACTTTTTAAAGTTCTGTAAAGTGTTAATACCTCTCTGCCCACTAGCAGCTACTGTTGGCTCTACCATCACCTATGAGACATTCCAAGGACCCAAATTTACCTGTCTCAGGTATAGGGCTCCATTATAAATGTATAGAACCTGAGGTATGGAAGATGTTTTGAAAGAATATTTAGCAAATATTTATTAAACATCTACAATACACCAGGCACTATTTAAACACTGGTACATTAGTGTTTAATAAAATAAAAACAAAACAAAGTCCCTGCCCTCAGGAAGATTGCTTTTGAGACAATAAACAAATATATGAGAAAGGAAAAGCATCCCTGACAGAGATTAGTTAGTAACTGGCTTAGTTACAGTGGTGTTCCCCTACTGACATAAACAGTGTTATAGAATATCAACATAGGAAGAAGGTTCTGCATGACCTTCACTTATAATCAGGCCTGAACAGATACTGCAACTCAAAAATAATCATATATCCCTCTCTCCCAATTAATATGTGTAACTAAGATACTGAATTGCCCCAGCTTTCTAAAAACACCCACTCCAGAATAGCACCCCACTTTTTACCTGGAAGCACTAAAAGGCTTTCAACGGAGGTGACATTTGAGCAGAGGGTAGAACCATGTGGATATCTAGGGGGAAGAGCAAGTGCACTGGCCTCTGGGGGCATGTTCTACAAACAATTTAGAGGCCAATTTGGCTTAAGAGTCAACGAAGGAAAGTGTGATTGGAAGTGAACTTAGAGAAGTAGTGGGGCTCCAATCATGCAGGCCTCAAAAGTTCTGATAAGGACTAGATTTTGCTTCAAAATGTTCTAGGAAGCCATTGAGAGATTCTGGTTTATGTGGGGGATGACACTGCCTAAGGCAGAGAAGGCCTCGTCTACCCACCTCCTTAGATGTGGGGAGAATGTACCATGATCTCCCAAGTGCTGTGGTGGAATGAAGCAGCAGTGGATATAATAGGAAACAGGATTTTTCTTAACTTTAATTTGCTTGAATAAAAAATTAACAGGCCAACATCAGTCTAGAGTTATGAGAATCTTGGTTTTGCTTGAGGTTGGCTTTTGTAGGTGGGTACCAGCAGAGGGTGCTACAAACCTCTAGCAGCTGGTATGCCTTTGTCACTTAGGCACAGAATGAACTACAAAGTTACTTTTTTGAAAAAAGGTATAGTGTGCACAGCAGAATCACCTGGCTTGTTAAAACACAACTCTAGATCCTACCTCCTGAGTTTGAGTACGTGAATGGGAGGAATTCTCATTTCTAACAGGTTCCCAGGTGATGCTGATATTCCTATTCAGATTGGTTCTCTCTCTGGAGGTGATCAGAATCACCTGAAGAGCCTTTCAACTTGTCTAAGGCATTTCAGAATAGGGTGGAGTGAGAATGCAGATGTTTTAAAAGTTTTCTAGTTTGCTCCTTCCTCCTCTTAGATGGCTGAGAAAGTACTCTGTAAATTGAAGCTCTATACAGATGATTACCCAAGCATAATACTTAGCTTTTTTATTACCCCATTCCATCTTTTAATTTTGGTTTCCAGTTGTACATTACTAGTGTATAGAAATACAATTGATTTTTGGACATTGACTGTTTATCCTGTGATAAATATTCAATATTGCCAAACTTATGTATTAATTCTAGAAGTTCTTTTGAAGATTCCTTAGGACTTTTTACATAGTTGTAGACAATCCCCTTATCTGTGAATAGGGACAGTTTTATCCTTCCCTCACTCCATCTTGAACTCTTGTTTCTCTGGCGGCCAGAACTAGATCTGCTGACCCTATTCTGTCAAGATATTCATGAGCACATAACGCACCAATTCACAAAGCAATTGGCAGTATTCTGAATCATAAGTGACCACTGAGGACACTTAGGGGAAAAACATCTGAAATGTGATAAGAGTGTTGGACTTAAGATGAGAGAGACCTAGCCTTGATGAAATATGTTCTCCTTGGCCAAGATATCCCAGCCGAGCATAGTCCCCATCTGACCCACCAACTGATGAAGCTGTATGAGTAAGCCCAGGGGAGACTAGGAAATGAACTGTCAGTCACTGTGCAGAATCATAGACATAACTTGTTTTAAGCCACTATGTTTTGGTATGGTTTGTTAGGTGACAATAGATAACTGATATACCTAATATTTTATTTCTAAATCCCCTTTCTCATAAGTCTATATATATGGAGAGGCCTGGCTCTACTTCTTTTAGAGGTCAAAGTGTGTTTTTCTAGCTTTCTTGGCCAGTATTCAGTTTCATACTGTCCTGAATGTTTTCACGAGGCTGGTCTTGGCTCTGGGGCTGTTATATATTAAATACAGTCTCCTGTTGAGTCACTTGTGCATTCTCACTTGGCTTTGCCTGGAATTGAATGAACCGATACATAGGCTTTTAATTTTTTTAAATCACAATGTTAGACTCCTGCCAAAATGGAATAATAGGGACCAGATTTACCTTCCCACTTTATTGATACTCCTTAATTTGTCAACATCATCTTAAATATGATACTCCAGATGTGATGTGGCTCCAGTACTGAGGACAGCCAGCCCAAGTTCCTCTTGATCTGGATTCTATATGTCTATCCTTTCATGCTTGTAATTTTGTGAAGGATGTAGAACCTGAGCAGGGACTGTCTGTAGTAGGTTTTGACCTGGTCTCCAGCCTGCCCTTGCGAGACAACCTCTCTTTCTGCTATCTCTTCCTCTAATATTCCATCAGTTGTAATTTCCATTCTTGCCAATGTTATTTGCAGTTTGTTGGACATGCCATGCTGTACCATGCCTAGCATCTTATGTGCTACCCTTCCCTTCCTTATCTGTTGCAAAAACACATCCTTCATTTTTAAGACTCTGTTTAACTCTGAGGCCTTACTGATGTTCTCAGGTTGAACTGACTCCGTAACTCCACTGTCCTTCGTTCATATAGCAATCCTTCCACCTATAGAACATTACAATACTTGTTTGTGTTTGTCCCCCTTTCTAGATCATAAATCTCTAGGTCAGTGTCTAACACATACTAATTGCTTAATAAATATTTGTAGAAAAAAGCAAGAGAGGAAGAAATGTGTGCCACAAAATCTGCAAGAACAGGGATTGCCCCCTGGCTGGAAGAATAAGCCCATAAAAAAGCTGATTGTTCCTTCTGAGTGATGAGTACAGTAACTTCATGCTAACAGCCATTGAGGCAGTAATTAGGACTTAACTAATTTTGAAGGGTTAGCAAGTTGGATAGGTTATACCATTCATAAACATAGGGTTTGTCCAGCTAAAATACTGTGATATAAACAAGACTAAGTATTTAAAGTAACTTTTAACACCTGACAAGTAACCCTTTCCATCTAAAAAATTGATAGACTGAATTAGAAATTATCCTCATATGTTCATTAAAGCAGATTTCTCTTAAGACCTATACTGAGGAGCAATTTATTAGCATAATTCCATTAGATTCCTGAAGGTAATAAAACCGAGTTTATTTAATATGCTTTATGAGTCAGTCAAAACAACTCTTGTCAGTTAGACCTAGTTAATCTGAGTTAACTATATTTGAAGTCCTTGGCACTGCAGAGAGCAGAATGATTCATTCAAAGAGTGTGTCTTTGTAATCTGTCTCATAAAATTGCTGGAAACTCAGAAAACTGATGCTGTTTTGGAAGAGATGAAGGAAGTGTTCCTGGTGGACTTTGACCTCTAGATTTGAACCTCATGAGCTTGGTGTCTTTCTTCTTGTAGGGGAGCCATAGCAGCAGCCTTGACTCTTAACAGGCATCCCTTCCAGCCTTCCCCTCCTAAAAGAAAGAAAGAGAGAGAGAGAGAGAGAGAGAGAGAGAGAGAGAGAGAGAGAGAGAAGGAAGGAAGGAAGAAAAAAGAGAAAAAAGGAAGGAAGAAAAAGAGAGAGAGAAGAAAGGAAAGAAGGAAGGAAGGAAGGAAGGAAGGAAGGAAGGAAGGAAGGAAGGAAGGAAAGAAGGAAAGAAGGAAGGAAGGAAGGAAGGAAGGAAAAAAGGAAGGAAGGAAGGAAAGAAGGAAGGAAGGAAGGAAGGAAGGAAGGAAAGAGGGAAGGAAGGAAGGAAAGAAGAAAAAGAAAAGAAAGAAAGAAAAAAGCTCACTTCTATATACATATCATACCCATAGAGTTTCCTTTGGCACATGGGCCTAAAATGAAAAAAAACACAAACTGGTCATGGAGGGTCATCCTGTGAGAACAAAGGGTGTTACCTAGGGGAGGAAATCTTGCTACACGTGAACACACTTGCCTATTGGGAGAGCACAGAGTGCTGGTCTGTGCTTGCCAACCAGGGCCTTCGGCATTTGTTCCAGCTATGACTTTTCTACTCTTTGCTAAAATGTCTTGGAGCTGGAGTTTGAAGGAACTAATGAGGTTTGGGGCAGAGCTGAGGGGAGAGTGAAGTCCTCTCCTGCCACTGGAGAACAATGTCAGCCTCCTGGGACAGGTGATATCTTTCCTGAGCCTCCCCAGAGGCAGAGCCATAGGCTACGCATATAGGCATAATATCTAGGAATTCCAGTAGCTTCCTCCTTTGGGGGCCACCACTGCTATGCTATGGTTTCCCCCACCAAGTCAGACTCCATGAGGTGGCCTGACATCATGAACTGAAGGAGAAGGCAATACTCTGAACTAGGCAGACAGCCCTGGCTCTGGGTGCTCTAATTGTGTCCCATCGTCGACACATTGTTTCTCACCAATCTTGGCAGTTGCCTTCCTTTGCTTTCCTGCCATTATTTTTCTAGATGCACTGATTTTGGTATGAAGCTTTCACTGCTAAAATAGCCCTTTGAGGTTGTGTTTACAGGGCATACAGTGCCAACTTCTGCAAAAGGGCCTGGGGGTACACATTTGGTATCACTGGCCCTCTTTCAGGCAGTTATTTCTGAAATCGGATTCTTTTATATATTTAAATATATAATATATAATGTAACTATAAACATTTTATATTTTATACCTATATTATATATGTGTATATATATGTATATATTTCCTGTACCACTGGCTTACTCTCCTGATTGGCTCTTCTATTCCTCTTCTGCAAATGACCATCCATCCCCCCAACCCCCACACACATATTAAATTTAACAGCTGTTTGTCAGTCTACTAGGAATAAGATCTATATTTCAGGTCCTTCAGGGTTGAGTTAAAGATGAAAAATTACACTGTCCCCCATCAAGTTTATGATCCAATAGGGAGAAGTAAAAAAAAACAAACTCAAATGACTGTAAATAATCATAATCATTGTGTTTATTGAGCACCTGCTATATGCTCAGAGCTTTAAAAATGATATTTCATTTAATCATTTAATCCTTGCAAGCCTTGCAAGATAATGGTATCATCCCCCATTTTGTAGCTTGTCAAGGAATTCCTTAAGGTTATAGTGCTAGTAAGTGACAGAGCTGGTATTTGAATGTGGGCCACTGTCTTCCAGAATCCATGTGCTTCCCTACTGTAGTACCAAGAGGCCTCACAGTGCAAACCATAAAAATTAGATGCCACAGAAGTGATATGAGGCTCCAAGGAGGAGCTGAATCTGGAAATGCTTATGAACACATTTAAGATAGGTGTACTAGTTTACATCCTCTGAGCAGCAAAGGCCAAGGTGGAATTAAATGTGCAAGAGATTTATTGAGGGATATGCATATGATGGACAAAAGAGAAACAGTAGAAGCTTCAGATTTCAATACAGGATGGAAGAAAGACTGAGTAGGAAGACTCTCAAATGGTAATGCAGTTCTAAGAAAATTTTGGCTAGGCCGAAGGGGTTTCCTCGAGCCAAAGTCATCTGTTAGAAGAATCGCATGTTTTGTAGGGATGGACCTACATAAGTGCCCTCGCCATGCTCGCTCATCTCTGAGAGCAGCCTGTGTGGCTTCACTGGATCCAGAGGGGCAGCCCCTGGAGCAGTGAGTCTGCTGTGCTCCTCATAGCAGCAGATCTGAACAGTGCGTTTTCATGGCTGCCATGATGGGCTTAGAAGAACTGGCTAAATTTCAGGGTTAGCTATGCAGAGATTGACATTTGAGATAGCACATCTTCTATGGAACAGTAGAGTCACAATATCCTTCTTGAAAAAATTGGGAACATATTGCTTTCTCTTCTCCGAGACTCATCGTGCACAGTAATTCAAGGCTCTGAGAATTTTTATTTTAAAAAAATGGGTTAACCTTGCTTTAATCCAACAGTTCCCAAACCTATTCAATCTCAAAGCTCTTTCTATATGTTAATATTAATGACCTGTGTAATTAATATTCAACAAAACTCTGTGCTAGCTTAGAAAATTAGGTTTAGGCCATCTTCTGGAGGGGCTTCAGCATGGATTTAACCTGGTGCATGGGTTCCTTCATAGAATGATTCTGAAGAGAAGTTTCATTTATGCAGAGTTGTGCTATCTGGCAGTGATGTGTAGTGGAGATTGGAGCAAGAGGGTGGCCCTCAAAGTTAATCACTGATTACTTACAGCCATAACCAGCCCGAAGATTGCCCTGTCTCCAGATATAGCATGTGAATCATTTGAAATCCAATTGCTTTAATTCCATCCAAAAGTCTAGGAGCACTTAAATTGCTGGGAGGGATGGTGGGTCACCCAGTATCAAACTGACCAACCGTCTACAGCCACAAATAATGGCCCATTGTCCCTCTGGCTTCCTCCTCAGCTTCGCTCTGTACTGAGTGTCCAGGCGGCTGCCAGCCAAGCTGCCCTTGTGACTTCCCCAGGCCTCAGAACTCTCCCTCACTCTCTTTTCACTGACTCCCACACCAGCCCCAGAGACACAGGGCAGCCACACAGTAGATGCAGGCAGCCGTGGGATGTGAGTCATGAGACATTCTCAGCAGTAGCCTAGTAATAAGTCTGGAGAAGCCAACTTCTCTTTCCTTCATTGTGGGGGCTCATGCCCTCGTCACAAATTTACCAGGGAAAAATTTTTAAGACAACCATCTCTCTTAATGGGCTATGAAAAGAATGGTCCAAAGCAGTGAAGTCTCTGAATGTTCCTTAAATATGATTAGTCACCCTCAGTGGGTAAGGCCTTGAAAATGGGGAAGCAATGTGTATGGTGGTTAAGAGCATATACTCAGACAGACCCGGGTTTAGAATTTGTCTCCACCACTTAAAGAACTAGCTATGCATCCTAAGCTTGTGTTTGATATCTATAACAGGTATTTATATAGTGCCTGTTTCATAGGGTTGTTATAAGAATTAAATAAAGCATATGAAAGATTCAAAGCAATGCCTGGCACAAAGGAAGTGCCCAATGTATGTTAGCTATGATTATTTTGATTGTGCTCATCATTACTGATGTCATCATTATTGAATACTGGATGAGTGAATGGGGATAGAGTTGAGTAAGAAATGGTTCTTACCAAGAGTTTGATATGGAAGGCAAAAATCAGAGTTGTTTTTTTTTTTTTAACAGGATATTAGGTAAATTTTACTTTTAAAAAGAACCATAAACAAAAATTGAACTCTAGTTAATGATATGAAAGCTGAAGTATTTAGGGGTGAAGTGTGAAATGCATCCAAAAAGTAAGATGGATTGATAAATGGATAGATGGATAAATATGGATAAAACAAATATAGAAAAAATGGTAATTGTAGAATCTAGGTAGTTGATATATGAGTGTTCATTATATAGTTCTTTCAACTTTTCTGTATGTTTGAAAATTTTTATAATAAAAAATTGAGAAAATATGTGATAAATGCCATAAAGTAACAAATGCTATAGAAGTCAGAGGAAGTAAATGAATGTATAGCTGATAAGTCAGAAAAAACTGTGGTGGGAGTACAGTTTGAGATGGGCTTTAAAAGAATTCAGAGAATTTAGCTCAAAACATTGGGATTGGGAAGCATTCTGGTGGGATGAATGCCATACACAAAGGCAGTGCCACTAAATCACTGCCTGTGATTTGGGAATGGTCTGTACCCTGACCTAGCACAGGTGACAGGTAGAAAACATGACTGCGATGCAAGGCAGAGCAGGATCCTGGTCTACCTTTCTTATATCAGGGACCTTATCCTATGAGTAAATGGGAGCCACTGAAGTTTTTTGAGCAGCACCTTTCTGTATTTCCCAGTCACTTTGGGCTAAGGTTTCCCATAGAGGAAGATGTGAGCTTTTTCAAGGAACAAAACAGTGTTTCACCAATGTTCTTACTGGAAGTCTGTGTAAGACCACAGGTTGCTGACTAGATGACAAATAGCTTTATATCAGTCTCTGCATTAAACCAGAATCACTACACTGGAATATCAAGTGAGAAGAACTACATGAAGCTTGCACTTAAATTGTATCCTGTTAAGCTGTAACCCCACTATATGCTTTAATCATTACAATTTATATTAAAAACTAAATCAGAATGGAGTCCACCCTGCATGTGATCTGGAGAGCTATGAAAAGCTCTTCCTTTTTCCTCGTCACTGCTGGAATTTGACAGACCATCTTAATTGGTGCTTTTCATGCTTTAGTGTCCCTAAGAATGACAGCCCAAGATTGCATGTACAAAACCAGGCACATTGTCTTTTATGCATAATGCCAGGGATTTTCCACAAGTACTGGCTTGACTCTTGAGCCCAGTTAATCCTTAACCCCAGCTGTGGGTCCTAACTCCCCAAAATATTTGTAAGCCCCTCTATTCACCTGTGCTTTCCTTAGTTTTCATCCCAGTCCTGTCTGTGCTTCCTTATTCCTGATCTGTCTTCCTACTGCTGCCCACCCTGCCACCTCATCCTATGATGCCTTCAAGAAACTTGTTCTATTGTAAGCAAACTACCCTAATCCCTCAGCTTCACCACTGAATACTCCTTCAGTCTCCTCACCTTAGTGCAAAACTACCTTTTCCTATGGATACTGGATCCCAGGGAAGACTGCTCATTCTCCTCCACCTTCTTCCACTGTAGGACTGGACCTAGAGGATAGGAAGGGTGGACCTGAGGATAGGAAGGGTGGCTGCTTTCTTCATTCCTCTACCTTCCTATAAAATCACCTGCTTTGAGGTTCATGCCATCAGTTTTATTACCCTCTGCTTGTTATCTTTTATGACCAGCATCCTGGTCACTCTTCTGGATTCCTTGATGACTTTGGTGCCTATCTCACCGTTTATCTGTCTACCTCTTATCCCTGCGAAATCCTGGTGACTTCATTATCCCTGGCAACAACTGGTGCCTATCTTACCATTGTGTATTGGATGTGTGGGGGCAGATAGCTTCAACAACCTACCCTCACCCATCGTCCTTGACCACCTCAACTCCAGTGAACTTCACTTCCACTCCACCCTTTGATGGCTACTCATTACCCAGAAAGCTCCACTGCTAACTCTTACATCCCAGCATCCTATATTCTAACCCTAACCACAACTTATAGTCCTTTCTCTCACTCTCTCATCTCATCTCAATGTTTGTTTCAATTGCATGAAGATTCCCAGGCCTTGGTCCCATTATTACCCTTAAAACTGGGCAAGAGAAGCCCTACCCTGGGCCTCATAGTTTAGAGGGCCCTATGCTGGCCAGATCATGCCTATCCTATAGGGTGAGGAGTCAGCAGGGCCAAGGGAGTATGCCCACCGAAGTTTATGCCCACTCTCTCCATTTCTGGACAAAGCTCTGGATACAGAAGATATCAGTCTTTCCTGAAGAAGTCCTGAGCCTGCTTCTGGGGCCTGCATGGACTTCTTCCCCAGAGCCCTTTCTCCTGAGCATGGACTGAAGTAGCAGCAACACACCCTAAGCCCGGGGGTGGTCAAGGAGCCTTTGTATGTGAGGGGTGATAAAGCTGGGATATGTGGCTGGGTATACCCCTCATGTTGAGGGATAGCTTGGGACAGGGAGAGAAGGAATGTGTATCTAAGGCTGGCTCTTCCCATGTGACCTCATCTGGCACAAACAGGAGTAGGACTGAGTCTTCAGAAAGGATCTTTCCAATTTTGCCTTTTTGATCAAGGGTGTCTTTAGCAGTAATCCTGTGCCTCTCTCCCTGTGAGTGTTGGATGTGTGTGGGGCAGCTTGTTTCTTTAGTTCATAGGTCTTCAGATCAAAGGAATTGTACTGGAGTTGCTGCATGTAAGCAACTTCACCTGAGAAACTTCTTGCTGATGCTATAAAGGCTGGAGGTTTGGGGAGGGAGTTAGTATATTTTCTGAGTAGGAGAAATGTAAACAATGTGACCAGAGCATTGACTGTGGTGATTTAAAATATATCCACAAATTCTTTGACATTCCTTTCAAAGGATGGAGCCTAATTCCTCTCCCCTTGAGTGTGGACTGGTCTTAGTAACTCACTTCTAACAAATAGAATAAGGCAGTGTGATTTCTAAGGCTGGAACATATGAGACATTGTGGCTTCGGTCTTTCTCTCTTGGGTCACCTTGTCTGGGAAAAGTTATCTGCCATGTCATGAGGACACACTTAAGCAGCCCCATGGAGAGATCCTGCAGTGAAGAACTAAAGACTCTTGCCAGGAGCCACATGAAGGGGCCGTCTTGGACATGGATCCTTTAGCAGTCACCCCTTCGGAAGATTACAGCCCTAGCTACCATCTCCTCCCTCCCCGTTGCATATAGCACCAGGTCTTCCAAGATGGTCTCCCATCCAAGTACTAATCAGGCCTGACCCTGCTTTAGCTTCCGAGATCAGATGGGATCAGTCGGGATCAGGCGTGTTCAGGTGGCATAGCCATAGACCCAGCTAACATCTTGACTGCAGTCTCATGGGAGGCTCTGAGCCAGACCACCCAGCTAAGCTATTCCCTAATTTTTGACCCACAGAAAATTTTAGATAACAAAATATTTGTTATTTTAAGCTTTAATTAAGAGTAACTAATACTCTGTCTTTACCTCACTGTACTTGCTCCTTAGGATGTGCTACTGTTAAGCACTCCCTCCTCCTCCCAGTCTCCTCCCAGTGCCCTTCCCTTTTGACTTCTAGGAAGGTACTCCCTGTTGAGTTTTCTTTTAGCCTCCTGGCCAGTCTTTGTCAGTTTTCTTCACTAGCTCCTCTGCTGCTTGCCCTGAAACACCAATGCTCCTAAGGCTTCCACCATTTTTTCATACCCTATTTCTCACTGACTTTAATCACACCTATGATTAATTATAATTAAAACTAAAAATTTCATGCCAGTGTCTCTTACTCAGACCTTTCTCCTAGGCTTCGTAACTTCCTCTTGGACAGCTTCATTTAGATGTGGCCCCTGTCTTTTCATACTTATCTGAAATTGAATCATACTCTTCACCCTCGCATCTGTCCCTCTTCCTGTAACTCTTCCCACAAAGGAGTGTAACCTTTGTGCTCCTGGTTTTTCAAGTTAGAAATGTTGTTCCTACTCACCCTAATTCCTCCTCACTTGCTACTTTCAGGGCCTTCAGCATTTGACTGCAGCTGACATCTTTAGACTAATCTCTCAATTTTTTCTATAGTTTTTTTATTTTCAGCTTTAATTAATTACATGTAGTTTCCAAATGATTCTTGCCACTTCAATCCTGGTATGACTTTGCACATGCCTCCTTCTAGAATTTTGCTTTTCAATCCTTGACCTATTGGCTTTGTCATTTTGACAAGTCCTACTTTCAAACTTTAGTGCAAGTGTTTCCTCAGATTGACTGTGCCCACAGTTCTCTTATGCTTATTTTTAGCATTGTAGTTGCAACTCTTGAATTCCCCATCCTTTGCTGTAAGACAATTCTGCAGGTCTTGTGACAGCTTTGATCTCAAACTATCTATTTTGCTACGCAAACATCCTTAGGAGCTAGAGGTGGTGTCTCCCTCTAGGGTAGAGGGCAGATTTATTTCCTGGGAAGTATACGATTGTCTCCCTCTGGAGCAAAGGTGGGGCAGGTTTGTTAGCAGCTCCTTATGAGAGGGAGTTTTCTAACCTCAGGATTCCGCAGCTGTGACACAAACATATGAGCACAGCTTCTACCTAAGGTGGTCTGAATCAACTTTGTGGGACACAGATGTCAAGGAGAGCTGCTCTGAACACAAAGCTTATGCTCTCTGCCGTACCACAAGTAACAAAGTCCTTTGTCTCTAACCTTCGAGTTTTATGCTTCTGTCATAATCTACGGACTAATGAAACCATGGCAGACTAACTCGCTAGCT